>OZ025243.1:76838256-77328256 GCA_964019155.1 Osedax fenrisi
TTGTATATATTTGTAAATATGTTTCAAATGTATTATATTACTAAACTACAATATTAATAATTTTCTATTATTTCAGATATAGTGATAAGTATTATATTGTTTGTTTCATAATATTATTGGTATGTTTTGTTATTAACTGTTTGTGTATAGGTATATTGGTTTATTTTATTTATAACTTGTTCTGTTTGTATATATATATATATATATATGTTTCAAATTTATTATAGGTACCTACAATTAAAATATAAAATTAATAAAGTACTAACTATTATTACAGATTTTGGTAAGTATTACATTATATGTTTGTTTCATTCTAGTATTGTTTTATTATAGTATTGGTTTATTTGATTTTTAACATGTTCTGTTTATAATATATTTAAAATTTAACATTTAAATATTAAACTATATAACTAATAATTTATTACTAAAACAGGGTATAAAGAAAAGAAGAATTCTATAAAGTTAAAGTATAAATTGAATATGTCGATGCCACTTACAAAATAATGTATTTTATTTCTATTTTCGATTATTTTTACGCTATATTTTATTTCTATTTTGATCATTTTTCGTTTACGATTTATTTCTACTTTCGATTGTTTTTCGTGTATTGTTACGGTAACTGTAAAACGTTTTAATTTCTTTAATTTTTTAATTTCGTATTATTCTTTGTTTATTTCTATAACGAATGTTATCGTTAGCAAATATTTATACTTTATACTTTCGATTATAGTTTCGGCTATGTATTTGCTTAAATAAATTATCAATCAATCAATCAATAATTAATAATAATAATAATAATTATTATTATTATTATTATTACTTTGTATATTCGATATAAATATTATTGTATACAAGCTTATATTAGGAATATCATTATAACAAAAATATCAAATATTTATAATATAATAATAATTATGAAATAAGAAAATATTATATGATAATATTAATATATTACACCATTATAATAATATTATCATACAATATTTTCTTATTTCATAATTATTAATATATTATAAATATTTGATATTTTTGTTATAATGATATTCGTAATATAAGCTACGTAGAGCTTCTGAATATCCTTTGATATATTAATTCAATATTCAGTAAATAATAGTCATGCATTAATTCATAATGTATATCAAACAATATATATCACATAGGGGAAAGTAACCAAATACGGACAGTGCCCGAATACGGACACTCTCGGTATCTCAGAAACAATAAATCTTACAAAAAAATATGAATGAATAAAATATTCATAATTATATAAATAGTCTAAATAAGTATTTTTTATTTTTTAATTATTCAAAATAGTGCTGATATATATAAACTGTGTTTTTTATTACGTTTTTAAATTTATGAAACAAAATTTCAACTTAAAACCTTCTCAAGAATATACAAATGTATCGATATAAAACATATCAATATATTATGAAAAATTAAAATATTTTAAACATTATATACATAATTGCTATATTTTTTATCAAATATTAATTAAGTTATAAGCATATATCTAGATGTCATATAAGTATCTAATACGGGCATTCTATATGTCTTAATACGGACAGTGTCCGTCGGACACCTTGTATACAATCAGCGCGCAGCTTATGAACTATCAGATTTTCATAAAATTCGCGTGCGTTATACTATTAATACCACCAATAAGCTACATCTAAAAATGTTATTATTTAGATACTTAAATTATATTATTAATAAAATAATAAAAATTAATAAATTAATTACTAATTAAATTATATTAAATTATTCATAAAATTAATTATAAATAGTGTAATTGTAATTAATCTCATTGGTTCATCAATCATATATAGTTTATCTAATTGTATATAGGGTGTCCGTATTCGGATATGGGTACCGAATACGGACACCCCATTTATATATTGGATACAAATATTTAATACAATTTTAAAATCACAATAATATCTATAATCATATAATATTAATAAATTGTAATTTTTGAATAAAGATATTTTGTCATAACATTTTAAGACCATTTATTATTAAAGTGTCCGTATTAGGTTACTTTCCACTATAGATACAAATAGCTAATGTCTATAATTCGCACGATAATAATTATGATGCGGAACGAACATCATTGTTGGTCAATAAGAAATTTTTTAATTTCTTTTTAAAGATATTAATCGATAGTTTTTTATTTCTAAGTGACGGGGGTAGTTTGTTCCTATATACATATATATATATATATATATATATATATATATATATATATATATATAATTAAAACGTTTGAGAAAATCATGTACAAATATAACTGATATACGTATAAACAATAAATTATGTTAAATATTACCTTGTTACATTGATCGCTTAGATTTCCACCGTTTGGGGGCGTCACTTGTCTCATAAATAGTCTCCAAGCTGTTCAATCGTGAGTCATTCGCTGGGTCCTCTAACAACTTTCAAGTCTGTGCTTTGATGTTGTCTATAAAAATGTTATTGTGCAGGCCACGCCTACTTTTACCTTAGACAATGCCTTATAGGGTTATGTTAGCATCCTCTTCGATCTGGGCACATGCCCCTACCATATCAGTGTCGTCGTATGACCTTGGTGAAGAGGTCGGGATGTGCTCCCGCTCTTGGTATCTGATCTCTTAAGTCTTTGTTAGTTACGCTGTCTTTATAGGTCATTCCAAATAGCGTATATCGATGTTTATACTAATATATAAATACATTAACTGAATTTAACAAATAATTTAATAAATAAATAAACAACAACATTATTTCGATTTTAAATAACAATTTTATTTATTATATAATAAATAGTGAAATTATATCAATATTGAATTAACTTAATTTTATTTTAACAATATTATTATGAATACAAACACCTACATACATATACATATATACTGTCAACTCCCGATAAGTCGGACACGCAAGGGACCGGGAAAAGTGTCCGACTTAGCGAGAAGTCCGACTTATCCGAGATTCATAATATCATGCAAATACGACATGAGATCCGCAGCGTGAGTTAAAGGGTTACCGAAATGTGGAATTATGCAACAATAAATAACATAACATGTTGTATTCAATAATATTACTTACTAAAATTATAATATAAATTATTTAAAGTAAACATTGCTGACAATTTATAAAAAACTTATCCAGTATACAAATCATAAAAATTATAATAATATGTTTCCGACTTATCCAATCAAACTTATCCGACTTATCCGATAAATTAACATGGAACTAGATACAAATCCAACCAAACCAACTAAATGTGTCCGACTTATCGAGAAGTCCAACTTATTAGTAGTCCGACTTATCGAGAGTTGACTGTATATATATATAGTCAAACTGTACCAGGTGAAAACTCGTAATGTCAAAACACACCATAACTTAAAGAATATGTATATGTTACTAAAAGTATGATATATTTAGAAATACATAACATAATAACTAATTTGTTCAGTATCTTGTATATTATATGCATGAATACATATATAATAGATATGTTATATTGTATGAATTACAAATCTGTAAAAATGTATAAAAATAATAAAAAATCTCAAACTGTTATAATACATATATGAAATTAATTATAATATATTACGCATTGTATTATATTTGAATGCACTTTTATCAAATATACATTCTCAGTCAAGTTGTTTACATATATATGTAATAGATTTAAACATAAAGGAGATATTTTTAAAATAAAAAATTATACACGGGACATCATTTTAACATGGATAGCCTCACACATCTACAATTCCCTTCTTCAATAACGTATTCAACCTGAAATAGTTAAAATATTAAGACTATTAGGGTAAATAAATATTGTTTTAGATAAGACCGTTCAACAACAATACAACTACTAACTTTAATAAGAATTATTGAAGGAATTACAGATATACATCTAAATACAGGCATTATTTTTTTGGACTTCACTAAGGAATTCAGTTGTAACCATAGATCTAAAATGGCAGAAATACTAAGCGTATCTTGGTTACCAAATGAAATAGAAATACTATCATTATTATTAATTTTAGCAAATAGTTTATCATGATGTTATATAAATCGTTGAGTCAATAATCGCCAGACGGAGATACCGATGTTGTCAGTATCGAAGCAGGCATTCCGCAAGGAGATACACTTTCTCCTCGGTATTCATTATAACATTAGATTACTTATTACGAACTCAATACAAGAACTAGGTTTGACATCACAACAACACAGAAGTAGGAGTTATCACTGATTCCGATTATGCGGATGATCTTATGATCGTCATGAATTATTAGTTAACTGCTTAGACTGTGATAAATTCTTTCATATATTTATGTTATATTCAATGTATAGTATTATTAAATTGGTATCGTATTACTATTATCTTATTATTATTTTTTCCCCGCACGAGCGAAGGGTTGTGACATGACCCTATTTTAGTGCTTAAATAATAAACTTAATAAAATAATAAATTAATAACACTTATATCATCATCATTATCATATTGCAAGCAAAAACAATAGTTGTTCACGTCAATGTAAAACAACTGAATTAATTACGTTCAGCGAAAAGTTGATATCAAATCTCAAGACGGAACTCTGTTAAAAAGTGTATAAACTGTTGAGTTTAAATCGAGTATAAATGATAATATTATGACATATAAATTGTAGTTAAAAGATACGTAAATAATGGAGAAGTGGTAATAAATAAAAATATAAATATTCCAAATTGTACTTACTTATTTACTTACTTAATTAATCACTTGACTCTTGAATCGTAGGGGGGATGTGAATATTGTTCACGAAAACATCGCCATTCTTCTCGTTATTCGTCATTAACAGTAGGTCGCCGATATCTTTAAAAATGTTGTCCATCCATTCCATCTTTGGGAGGCTACGAGAACTTGACCTTGTGCCATTGTTCTTTGTTGAATAGTTTTAGTGATAGTAATGTTACGTGATAAGTGGCCAACCCAACACGACTTTCTTTTTTTTATTATTTACAGTCCTAGTGGCGGAAATTTCCAACATAAGAGTTAATTTTCTCTTTTATGTAGATATTGTTGTTATGATATCGGTAATGTATATCCATCAATTTGTGAAGGCTTACGTTTGTTCTCTCCATCTTTGCTGTTATCGTCCGAACTTCGCATCCATAAAGTAACATTGAGAACACCAGTGCTTTGTAGAAAGAGAATTTTGTTTTAGAGTCACATGTTGTACTTGTCTATATAGTTTGTTATCTTATCAAAGCTGATGTAGAGGTGGCTAGTCATAATCGGATCTCTGCTTTACTGGTACAATCTTTATGTATAGTTGATCCTATAGCTATTTGAATTTATCTACATTTTCCAATATTTCTCCACGTATTCTAATATGTGCACGTAAACTATTATCTCTGTTTGTCACCATGGTTGTCATTGTTGATGCTCCAATTATTGGAATAGTCTACCGGATGATTTACGAATTATATATTAGTGCGTTACTTTTAAATATCTACTTAATTCATATATTTTATTATCATAATTCATTACTCTTAAAATATATTATTATTCGTTTATATTGTTTATATTAATATATATATGTTTATGTTTATATATAATATTAATAAACAGCTATATTATTATTAATTACCAAAATGAAATTGTAAACAAATATACTGATGTTAGATATAATGATAATAAGGTATGGCGATATAAAAACTAAAATATTTATTAAAATACATAGTTTGAACATTTGTTCGAGTGTGATCCCTTATAGCTCGTCAAGTAAGTTAGTTTAAGTACAATACTTATCTCTATAGTGTATTTGTTAAATTGTTTGAGAGTTTTTCAGTTAATTATAGTATTTGTAAGTGTGTTTCGTAATATATGTGTATTTCATATTGTGGTTATAATCAATAAACAATAGTTAAGTGAACAAAATAAATAGTCGATCTTTAATTGCATTCATTTAATTTATTTATAAATACATAAATATATATATATATATATATATATATATATATATATATATATAAATGTAATGATGTTTCACTATTATAATTAGGAGATTAAATTACGTGTTTCTTGATTATGTTCAGTGTACAATGTACATTTAGGGCTCGATCTGTAATAATAAACAAGCATTATGTAATTTGTAAAAAATGAAAATGTAATATACGATTGCATTCATAATCTCTTAATGATATGAACATTGAACATTGACATTACGATTTATCACACAACTATACTATAGTATCCATACAAATAATATATATAGTAGGTATAGTAGGTATCATTAATAATTAACCTATAATTAATACATATATATATGAACTATTTAGTGTACTAACTATAATTGCACAGGTTTGGGATGTGTATTCGCATCTCTTCAAGGTATCATCCCACACTAGACTGGAGGGGCAGTCTCTCTCTATACTTCCGGCATCATTTCTTACCTGTTTATGATACACGATAACAATGGTTAGTTAATACAGTGAACATACAGTACAGTGAACATAGGTCATTATTCTATACGAGTATATAATAGTCGAAGTACGATGGTGCACTGAATACAATTATAATAAAATATAAATACGGATTTAATAAATGTAAAATTAATTGTATACAATACTTAGGTATACCTAATATCGTATGCAGAAATAACATTTAGATATCAATTAACAACACTTATTATATACAATTATACACTTATTATTTACATCTAGTGATATTATTATTACATAATAATACATAATACACAATAAATACATAACAATATTACATATGTAATTGTTCGAGTTACTAATTATATAATGTTTATATATACATATATATATATATACATACACACATACACACATACACACACACACACACACACACACACACACACACACACACACACACACACACACACGTAGAGAGATACTGACCATTTGACCGTTAACACATGAGACGTATGTATTACAACCGTGGCAGTACTGGTAATCTCCGTCAGGTTTACCTGCGCATGACTCGATTCCCAACCGTCCGGAAGGGCACTCTAGCGAGTTTAAATAGAACTAGTAAGTCACGTAGGTTACGTACTATTGCATAATTGAACTGCCTGTGTGGCTCAGTGGCTAAGGCGTCAGACACACAAGCAGTAGGACACGGGTTCGACCCTCGTCCGGACCATTAATTAATTTTATAAAATGGGTCTTAAAATATTATTTAGAAGTGATCTTATATAATTGTGTATAAATAAATGATCGGCTCTCGTTAAAACCATGGATGCCTTAACATGAGAGCGGCTTCGAAGGGACATTAGAGCCATATATGGTTATAAGTGAAAACTTCATCTAAGTTCATGGATGGGATGAAAGGGACTCCCCAAATACAAATAACAATAACAATAACAATAACTATATGTCTATCGTTAAAGTTGTTGAGGTAATATATAATTACCCCGAAATCGTTTAATTCGTAAAATTTATATTGAATTATTCAACACACATACACACTTAGGGGAAAGTGGACAGCTAATACGGACACTTTAACAATAAATGGTCTTAACATTTTATGATTCACTATTTGTATTCAAAAATTACACTATATTAATATTATATGATTATAGATATTATTGTTATTTTAAAATGTTATTTAATCTTTTATTCAATAGATAACGAGGGAACCTCGTCGAGGGTGTCCGTATTCGGTACACATGTCCGAATACGGACACCCTATATACCACTATATAAACTATATATTATTGATGAATCAATCAGATAATTACAAACAATTACATTATTTATAATTAATTTTATGAATAATTTATTCTAATTTAATTAGAAATAATTTATTTATTTTTATTATTTTTTAATAAATAGTACAATTTAAGTATCTAAATAATACAAATTTTAGATTTAGCTTTATTGGTGGTATTAATATTATAACGCACGCGATTTTTATGATAATCAGAAAAGTTCATTCGCTGTGCGCTGATTGGTTATAGTGTGTCCGTATTAGGGACTTATATGACTTCTAGACATATGCTTATAACTTAATGAATATTTTAAAACAAATATAGAAATTATATATATAATTTTTAGAATTCTTTATTTTTTAATAATATAGTTTATATTTTATATCGATACATTTGTATATTCTTGATAAGGTTTTAAGTTGAAATTTGTTTTCATAAATTTAAAAATGTAATACAAAATCAGTTTATTGGATATATCAGCAATATTTTGAATAATAAAAAGATAAAAAATACTTTTTTAGACTATTTATATAATTATAAATATTGTATTAATTAAACATTTTATCGTAGGATGTATCGTTTCTGAGATACATAGGGTGTCCGTATTCGGGCATGTCCGTATTCGGTTACATTCCCCTATATTCGTATATATATATATATATATATATATATATATACTATTTAGATTCTTATTTACTAAATGATTTATCAATTGCTATTTATTATGATATTGAAATAATTAGTATTAAATTTAAATTAAAAAGTAAGGCTAAAACACTCATATTTACTGGTTTATATAGAGCACTTATTTCCGATACAAACTTTGTTAATGATTTATTTTATAATTTTTTTTTTAAATATATAAATACAGATATTTTTATTTGTTGGTGATTTTAATATTGACTTTTTAGATATTTTTAATTCTCATACTTCTAGTTTTAATCATATGTTATCACAACTAGGTTTATAAATTGTTTTATTTTGTACCTATTACAATTGATGAAAGTATCAATATTACATTGAAAATGAAATCAAAAGCTATAATTAAGTGGGATATGTTTTTCATAA
This sequence comes from Osedax fenrisi, assembly GCA_964019155.1. Lineage (NCBI taxonomy): Eukaryota > Metazoa > Annelida > Polychaeta > Sabellida > Siboglinidae > Osedax > Osedax fenrisi. The sequence continues at coordinate 76,847,040 of OZ025243.1, forward strand.
AAAATATAATATATACGATATCAATTACACTGTTTCATCTTTTTAATGTATATTTGTTCACTTATATTTCCTTAACAAAATGAAATTGGAGATTATAAAACCTCTATATAGATAGATAAATAGGATAGATCAAAAGTTTATTGAATTACTGGTTATATATAAAGAAAGTTATAATTATATATAAACATTAATTATATAACATATATAAACAAAATATATAAATGTGATAACAGTAAGACAAAACGACACGATATAAAAAAACAAGAAATTAACGGAGAGGTAAAATAAAAATAAAACATTGGATTATACAGAATATATATATATAGGTATAGAGGTAATGACAGAACTAAACTAATAAATTATAGACCTAGGTAACTCGATATTTCGTTATTACCGAAAATAGGAAAAATATTTTAAAAACTTATTTATAATAGAATGCGAGATTTCATAATTAAAAATAAAATTATAAATAGCAATCAATATGGATTCATTGGAAAAACAAACACCACAGCATCTCATATAAGTGTACAAAATGTTATCTTTTCCAAACAAAATACAAATAAAAAAATAGCTACTGTATTTTTTGATCTCAAAAAGGCCTTTGATGTAAAAGATCATTCAAATTGTCTATAGAAATTGGAATACTGTGGATTTAGGTTACAAGTAAATTATTTTCTAAAAAGTTATTTACAAGATAGACAAATTATTACAAAAATTAATAATACTTTATCATCCGAATGATATATATATATATATATATATCGTTATAACGATTTATATATAAGATATGGTGTTCCTCACGGATAAGTTTTAGGCCTTTTCTTTTTTATTATTTTATATCTAATATTTTCAACGATAATGATAACATAAATTTAAATGTATATGCAGATGACACCTCACTATCTATATATGCTAATTCTGATTATGAAATAAGTGAAAATATGAAGTTATATGTACGTAAACTTGTTTATTGATTCACTCTTAATAACCTAAAATTGAACATAGAGAAAACTAAAATATTGCCTTATTTCAAAACAATTCTTATGAATAGTATAAAAATAGATAATGTGGATATTGAATTAGTAAACTATTATACATTGTTAGCTATTACTCTTGATAATAAACTTAAATACTCAATACATATTGATTTATTATGTATTAAATTATCGAAAATTATATATCTTTTTACAAAATTATCCTTTAAGGATTCTCAACATAAAAAACTTTATTTTATTATATAATCATTTTTTTTATCTAACATTTCTTATGGTATTGAAATATGGGGTAATATCTATAAAAATAGATTAAATTCATTAATTTTAATACAAACAAAATCTATAGGTATACCTATATATACCTATATATTATACCTACGTATAATAAACAACAATATTGTAAATCGCAAACATCTGCCTTTAATACCTATTTCACATGTGACATATATGCATATAACTGACATATTCAAACATAATTGTATTTTAAAATTAATGAAGACCTATTAATAAGTAGAAATATATAATTTCTCTATAATCTTATTCATGAAAATTATAATATTGATTATAAATCATATTTTATTTTTAATAAAGATAAAAGCAAATTTATTTTACCATATATGAGAACAACCTAATTTCAAAATACTATATTTGTTAGAGGTCAAAACTGTATAATAATATAATATTTAGTAATATTTTAAAAAATAATTGTATAAATAATATAAATATATCGAAAAAAAACCCTAAAAAAATTATTTTCAGATAAATATTTGTGAACAGTTGTAAACAATATATATTTAATAAAAACAGTATTATAATAAAAATTAATATGTGCAATTAGAGTGAAAATGTATGAAAATGTATGTTGCTTAGGTAAAAGTGTATTACTTTGTAACACAATATGAAAAATACAAAATATTTTCGTCAAATTCTAAAATATAATTAAATCTATAAGATTTATTTTAAATATTTAACATACCTACATTTTTAAATGATTAAGAATCGATAATATACTTCACAAATTTTATAAATTTAATTGTTTGAGTTGTGACGACAAAATCAGTTTTTTATTTTAAAAAAATATAATTATTAAAAAAAAAATATACTTATATGAATTAGAATTATATTGAATAACATTTCATACATTAATTATTTTTTGATTGTAATTATATTTTAGAATATCTCTAGGGTGTCGTTATTACGTGCATGTCGATATTATAGTTCTCTCCCATATCAAGTTTTGTTTATTTATAGTTTTCATTTTTAACCATTATTAATATATTTTTTCTATTTTACTTTTAAAATTTGTTATACATGCATTAAATACATATTATCTTATATGTGAATACGAATACATGAAATGTTTGGAATGTGATAAATATACTGTACAATGTACACTGTATAAACTATAGTTATGTGGCACTGGATTGATTGTGGCTTACTTAATTGATCTGTCTGTTTATAATTTGCAGTAAAATGGCGCAATTGCATGTCTCACTATAGATCTATAGTCGATTGACTGATTTTGTATTGTTCATGTCCCATCAAATGTGCGCATATACGGGTATGCCTAGTCCTCATATCTACGTATCATTAGCCACCACTTATATTCTTCCATGATTCGATACATCATTCTTGCTAATTAAGTTAAGTAATTACATTTAAATGTATACTTTTTTTTTCAAATTAATTCTAATCTCTTATAACAATTTATTTTTTCTTAATTATATATTTTCTTATGGGGGAACCCCTACTTTTTACGTCAGTGTCATTTATTTTATTTTTATTTTAAAAATAAAATTGATAAAATTATTATTTTATTATGTTTTATTTTTATCCGAATGAATATGATGATATATGGCACTGCACTTACTGTCAGGACGTATCAAATCAATAAATAGTATCGCGTTCACTGATCCTCCTTAAACTTTGTCTATAAACTGATTTAATTCAATAATGCATATATATATAGTTTTCAATGTATTAACAAAGAGGCTATTTTTGATTAAAGAAATTAATTATGCGATTACAAAAAAAGTCAGACGATAAAATAAAACCAATACACAGATAAATATATATGTATTGTTAATTGAATATTATTTAAAACAATATATATCTGTATATCGATTTTATTTTATCGTCTGACTTTTTATTATAATCGTCTAATCAATTTCTCTAATGAAAAATAGCCTCTTTGTTAGTGCATCGAATGAGATATATTTATAATTATGAACCAATCACACTACTAATCAATAGAATGTGATGCCAGATTATGTAAAAACAACGTCTGCTTGATATTAAATTATATTCGACATGTTATCAATATATATCACAAATAAAAGGCTAATATAAATAGATATAATATAACACCTATAATATAGCAAGTATGAATACTTATCGTAATTAAGTATTAAAATATACCATTGGATATAGAACGTCGTACAGTGTACGTACATCGTACGTACATACCATGTAATGCGTACTAACTATACATGCATCTCTGACGTTCTTCCGACATACACATGTCCTTTGGACATTTGAATACCACGTAACGATAACCGTCACCCACACATATGGCGTACCTAAAGGCGGATAATGTATCGGTGTATATTATACTGTGTATAGTGTGTATGCGTATGTAATATAGTATGGCAGATGACGTACATTAAATATACATATACGTATATATATATATATATATATATAATATTTTTTAATTTAAAAAATCACTAGTCATTAGTAACATAATGAATTACGATTCAAAATATATAGTGACTAATAGTAACTTACTGTAGTACGTTAATAGCTATTACACTGGTCTGCATTTGAATTTTTGTTGTTTGTTATCAAGGGTTTCTTAACTGATTATAAGCTACTTTTTGACACCGAATTCAAATCTGAAAACCGTTTTGATCAATCAGCTCTAGTTCTTTTTTTATTCAACTTTTAATTTTGTCAACAAATATGAGAAATATTTCAAATAAATTATCAAGAAAAATATATTTAAGTGATATATATAATTTATTAAGAATATAAAATAACAATAATATGTATTAATATTATAGAATATTATTTAAATACTATATAAATGACTGTTTGATAGCTTTTATCTTGTGTTTTGCATTAATATCGTCTCTTTTTAAACAACAACTGTAGTCCGAAAGCATATTTATATCCCATTTTCCTTGATATCTATCTTTCATTATAGTAATATCCTGGAGAAAGCACTTTCCTTAAATACATTTGTTCTTCGCTAAAATCACCACAACTGCTTGGAATATAATCAAGATGGGATCTTAAAAAATGTATAATGGAGGAATAAAGGAATAGTATTCTATTGGGATTAACAAGATAATTCTAGATTATATTGTGTGAACCAAGATGTAAATTATTACATTCTGGCCATATGCATCTTGAATAATGTTCTCGGTCAGCTCTAGTATCCCATTTGCAGAGAAAGCATGGGTATTTAGTATACCCAGATTGCATACCCAAAAGTATGGTGACGATCTACAAATGTGTACCTATATATTACAATAATAAAACATTTTAAATAATTATAATTATTATAATATATTATAATATATTAACTTCAAGTCTCCGAAAATCATCCAATTGTGAAAAATATAATTTAATGAATCAAGAAGTACAATCATATTATTGTCATTTTCTGATATACTAATTGAATAACCGACAGGAATTGAAGAGACTCTATTACCATTGTATAATAAAACTGCCTTAAGACTTTTATTTGATGAATCGATAAATAATATCCAGTCTGAATCTGCATATGTAATACCCATACCTTCTAGCAATCCAATAATATTGTTACAATATACAAGTTCTCCATTGGTAGTAAATACTTCCTAAACTCAATGTCACGACTTCGATACCAAGAGTAATTTGTTTCTTTTGATAACATTGGACGTTCTACTAATCTAGACCCAAATAATTGAGCAGATTATTGTCTCTTGTTAACTCATTTAGATCATGTTGATTAAATGGTTCAAGATTTCTTTTATTTTCAAGGGGAATGTATTCCTTTGATAAACATCATTAATTTCATTTTCATCATCTAATTCTGATGATGAATCAAGATTATCTGGTGGTATTGGTATCGGAATATCATCATTATGAGGTACATGCCGTATAGCTTAATGTATATCAGGATATATAACACGTGCTTTATTCTTCATACATTTTCTACATCCTATATAATTATATAAATAGTATAAAGGTATACATATGTATTCTATATATGAACCATTAATATTTAATATATGTTAAACAAGCAAAAATAACAATCCGATACATTATTCTGACCTTATCTCCATATCATTGATATTCCGAAATTTAAATATTTTAATTTCTTATTGTTCCATCAATGTACGTTAAAAGTACAGGTTTTACAACAAATATGCTGTGCAAATAATGTATCTTGGTCTCCTAAATGCATTCAGAAATAATCCTTGTAGGTTTTTTTATTAAATGGCATTATATTTGACTTCTGATTCAACAATGTTAACTTACCACAAATGTAACAAAACTTATCCGGATTGTTAATACAACAATGTTAATTATTCTTCTATGCATGGTTAATGTAGTTTAAAATACGTTATACTTATTTAAAGTTGTATGATGTAATGATATTATTGACTTATTTAAAATAATGATTTTTGTATGTTAATTTCAAGAGTCAGAAAATTATTGTAAATTAATATACAATATATTTCTGAATATTTAATAATTACATATTAATTAACTTATTAAGGGAATACCCCTAATCAACTCCCGTACCATTGGTACATTATTTAAATATTACTAACACATTTATATAATAAAATAACTAAATATATAGGTATGAACGGATTAAAATACTATATAATTTATATGAAATACTATATTTTCCTTAGGAAATTTCTGATATTTCCACAAAAAATAAAAAAGTTGAATAAAAAAAGAACTAGAGCTGATTGAGCAAAACGGTTTTCAGATTTGAATTCAGTGTCAAAAAGTAGCTTATAATCAGTTAAGAAACCCTTGATAACAAACATGATGCAGACCAGTGTTATCAAAGACAGAGCACGCGGATTATAATTAGTATACTTACGAATAATATTCCAAATTTTAATGTTACGGTTGAATGATTTTATCGTATAGAATTATGGGTCGGGTATATTTAATATGTGAACAACAATATCTGGTTGTTTTTTTTGTCTCAGATTGAAAATTGAAAATTCTTTTAAAAACTATTATATATATAGATAATATAAACACGTAATATATGATTTAACATATATGTTGAATCGTATAGGATTCAACTTGTAGAATATAATTGCAGTAGATATATATCTGAGTTGTACTAACATTGATACTACCACTACTAATACTACCATGGGCATCTAGCAGATATGCTAACGAATATTTTGTAAAAAAAAAAAAATTATTTGCCGGCTGCATGATTTTTTGTATTGCAACATATTTCAGGAGTAAATATTTGAATTAGATACAAAACTAAATGCAAAAACTCGTTTTTAATCGATGATTTTAATATCATATGATTTAATACATACTGTTATTTAATACACATTATATTATTTGGAATATCGACATAAATAATATAAAAAATGTCGTTCGATTTTAACTTTTTTAATTTATTAATAAATTCGTATTTTTAATAAAATATTTATATAGAAATACAGGTTAAAATATGAATGTATTTTATCTGATAGATACATACAATAATATATATCCTTGATATTTTTGATTCAAAGATCTAAATCATCTAAATATAATAAATTAACCATTGCAGATATAACAAGCGTATGTACTATCCTTGATATAACTATTGCATTAATATTCAGACAATCAATATTACTAATATTACTACTACTACTACTACTACTACTACTACTATTGCTACAACTACGTAGTAGAAGTAGTACTACTTCTACTACGACTACTACTACCACTACTATGGTATACCATAGATCTAGCTAGATCTAACTCTAGAGTACCAAGTAGCTACCAGTATACTATAAATCTATGACTACTATATACTGTGTATACACACTAGTACCGTAATTCATTACTACTACTGCCACCTATAGTTACTAACTCGGGACACGGAAGACAGTCGGCGATGAAATATCCGGGCTTTCTATCAATGCAGGTATGCTGACATCTACCTAAAATATACAAAACACGTATTACGGACTTTTATAGTTATCGTATAAGTATTATAAAGATAAACTGTAAAAAGACAGAAGCCATGTATTTCGGTATAGACAATAACCAACATATACACACCATACTCAATAATGAAATCAAAATAGTAGATAACTTTAAATATCTAGGGTCATGGATGCAAAGCTCAGAAAAAGACTTCAATATTCGTAAAGCACTAGCCTGGTCAGCCGCTAATAAGATGAAGAAATTATGGAAATCAAGCATAAGAGACTCACTTAAAGTTAGAATATTCAGGGCTACGATTGAAACAATATACACATATGGTGCTGAAACATGGACAACTACAAAAACTATGAATAAACGAATAGATGGATGTTACACCAGACTTCTCCGAATGGCTTTAAACATATCCTGGAAAGATAAAATCAATAACATAACGCTATATAATAGACTCTCAAGAATATCTGAAGTAATAAAAGAAAGAAGACTAAAACTTGCAGGTCATTTGATGAGACACGACAACGAAATGGCTCATAAACTTGTCCTATGGGAACCGACAAATGGTAGTGCAAGAAGAGGTCGCAAAACCATCACTTTTGTAGATAATCTAAGAGAAGACATAGGACTAGACGATATAAATGAGATAAAGACGATGATGTTGGACAGAGATGTTTGGAGAGATAAGGCAAAGAAGAGTCGAGCGAGAGCTCGACATAAGTAAGTAAGTATAAGTATTATATAGGTTAGTATTAAGTTAGTTCATTGTGGTAATGTTATTTTTATAACTAAAGTTATAGTGCGATAATCAAAACAATACTAATAATTATGTGTCGTCATAAAAATCCGCCTTCATTGTAGGCATATATATATACATATATTTATTTTATTTAAAATATTTATTGACTACAAAATCACGTGGTGGTTATGGGCGTCATGAGAAGGAAACAAAAATAAAATAAATAAAGTACAATAAAAATAAAGGAAAAGGGAGGGTAGGTTACAATGTTAATAGGTGCGTGGAGAGTTTACATTTAAATAGTGACAGTGATTTCAAACACCTGATGTCATATGGTAGAGCATTCCAGTATTTTGGAGCTACCACAGAGAAAGCAGATTCAGAGTGAGCAGATATAGTCGAGCGTTGCACAATTTTCATTGTGTGACATTTCCTGCTAGCTCGACTAAGGGTCTGAATACTGATCAAGTCTGCTAGGTACTCTGGGGATCTAAGATGTATCACCTTATGGGTGATGCATAGTAGTCTGTACCTGCAGATATACCTAAACTTAAGCCAGCCGAGTGATCGCATTAGAGTCGATATTGATACTATTGAAGAGAACTTCAGTTTATATAGGGTGCGTATAGAACGTCGTTGGATCATCTCGAGTTTAAGCATAAGCTTTAGGGGAAAATTACATAGAAGTGAGCAGCAGTATATAAGTCTACTGAAGACTAGTGAGTGTATTAGACTTTTAGTCATTGAAAAAGTCAACTTATTGCGTGATTTTCTAATATTATAAAGAAAATAGTTGGCATTGCGAATCATTATAGATATGTGGTCAGAGTAATCTAGGTGGGAGTTGATGGTGAAACCAAGAGTTGTTATGGATTGTGAGGTAGGGAGGGATAGTAGAAAGGGGTGGGTGATGATTAGGGGGTAAGTAGGTCTGGAGATATTGATGGTGTTAGTTTTGGTCATATTAAGTGATAGGGAATTCTGGGAGAACCAGTCAGTAAGTTCTGTGAGGCAGTTAAAAATAGACAGTTGAATAGAGTTGGAGTCACAGGAAATGGGAAAAGAAGTATAAATGTGTAGATCGTCTGCAAAGAGATGGTAGTGGATGTAAGGATATTTATTAAATATGGATTTTATGGGTAAAATATAAATAATAAAAAGTAAAGGACCAAGCACGGAGCCTTGTGGAACGCCATGAGTGCTGATAAAGGGAGTAGAGAAGGATGAGTTAATTTTCACTGAGGAGGACCTTAAGGAAAAGAATGATATAAACCAGCTGTGTACTTGACCATGAATACCGATTTCATTGAGTCGTAAAGCAAGAATGTCATGGTTTAGAGTGTCAAAGGCACTGGATAGGTCAAGTAACACAAGGTAGCACGGGGCTTTGTTGTCAAGGGATATGAGTAGATCATTAATGATAAGATTAAGTGCTGATTCAGTGCTCCGATGGGGTAAGTAAGCACTTTGAAACTTATCAATAATTGAATTGGTAGTGATATAGTGTATAAGTTGAGCAGATACAATTCGCTCCAAGGTCTCAGAGATTGATGAAAGCTGGGAGATAGGTCGATAACTCGACAGGTTCGAGTGGCTAAGGGTAGTTTTTTTTATAATTGGGGTGATATATGAGTATTTCATAGACTTTGGTACGATGGATGTAATAAGGGACGCATGAATGATCATTATTATCGGTTCAATTAACAATGGCGAAAGGGTACGAAGTAAAGTAAGGGGAATAGGGTCGAGTGGGGAATTGGATTTTAGGGATGCCATTAGAGAAAGCACATATGGACGAGTAGGGAGAGTGAAGGAGGACCAGTGATTATGGGAAGCTAGTGAAAATGAGTTGAGAGTGAGGATATCAACATTCACATTGGGGAGAGCAGCTATGATGTTCGATACTTTATTCTGGAAGAAATTAGCAAAGGAGGAGCAGAGGACTGTATCCGGTTGGTCAGGAAGGTGCCTGGGTTTTTATGTACCTACTAAGGTGAATGATAGGTTGCAGGCTTGCTTAGATGAGGTGCCATATTTACAAAGCAAGTTAGTAAAGTATGATGATTTAGTGGATAAGAGTTTTGTCCTGTATAATGAGCGACATACTTTAAAGGAACACAGGTCTGAGTTCATTTTAGTAGAAGCATAAATGGACTGTAGACGACGAAGTGACTTTCTCATATTGGTGAGTTCAGTGTTGAACCAGGGGGGTTTGGGATGATTACGGTGGGTAAGAGTAGTTGAGGGAGCATAAAAGTCAAGAGAATTAGATAGCGCCGTGTTGAAGGCGTCAAAAAGAGTGTCAGGATCAGAGAGCGGAGATGTAATATTATTCATATGATCAAACACGGAGTTAACAAACAAGGGTTGATTTATAGAGGAGATGTTTCGAAAGTATCTTAGAGGTCGAGTATTGTGCACTACTGATAACTGTAAATCAAATAGGATATCGAAGTGATCAGAGATTAGAGTGCTTTGGGTGGGAGAGGAAATTAAATTGGAGTCAGATGGAGATAAAACAAGATCAATGGTAAAATAAAAAATAAAAATAAGTAATAAATAAAAATAGATATATATGCAATTATGAATTGAATGAAATGTACAAGTAATTTAACTTAATTAAAAAATTAATATTTTAATTCAGTTTAAAACTAGGTCAATTTGTACATTAGATTTACACTAAAAATTACACATATAATAAATATTAGTTGGTAATTTATTTAATTAATATCTAATAAAGTATATAAAATATAATTTAATAAATAAATTAACGCATATATATACAAATATATATATTTAATAAATATAATAAAATTACATAGAATCAATATACTCAAAATAAATATAAATATATATAAATATCAAAATAATATTTATATATAAAAAAAAAATAAATAAATAAAATAAAATAATCTAATAAATGACTTATAAACACGTATGTATGGCATGACGGTTTATTTAAGAATATATATATATATATATATATATATATATATATATATATATATATTTATATATATGTAAATTATCTAAATAATTATTAAACAATATTTATTTTATATTATTATCATATTATAAAATTATCATAAATCTATTTCTTAATATTTTATTTGTTAAAATTAAATGTATATAATGATTATTGTATAGTACCTACAATAATATATGTTTATAATTTTAATAGAATATTTAAATATAATTGAATTACATAATTATATAATTGAATTGGAATACAGATAATATATATTAGTTGTCATCTATCCATGGTAAATACACGTACATAGGAAATATATTAATTTATTATATATTAATTTATTTGAATGAGTAATTTGTATTTCTAAAATAATAAATTATTAACTAAATATAACTAATATAATTTTTAATTATTATGATTAATCACTATTGATAATGTTACACAAAAATCATCTTACATTGTATACACATTGTATACACAAGTTATTTTTATAGTTTATCAGATTTAGAGGTTCCCCTACAGAAAATACCAGGTATTATTGTAAGGCGAACATGATACCCGTATGTCTGCATGAGATGATTGGGATAACGTACAATGTACGTCGTACATGTTACATTAACCTCGCTATAACTAGCTATAATAACGTCAATACCTGTGCATTGTATACTGTATACGTTATTAACCTCAACTATTGATTATATCATTTAAATTTAATTATTTTAATAATAGTTCATATAAAATTTTGCATTTCGGTGAATTTTTGGATATATATATATCCTGTAGGGGCGCTGAAACTATTTTGTAGGTATACATACACCCCTATATGGGGTGGGAGCAACCAATCAAAATAAATTGTGTAGTAAAAGTGAGGTGGACCAATACATAGGAGGTCCCACTAGATTTTAAAGTGGGGGACATATCCACCCGTTCCCCCCTGTTGCAGCGCCCCTAATATCCTGGTATACCAGGATTACAATCCATAGCCTTATTCTAGGGATGTTATATTCTATTAATACAATATACGATGCTTATTTTATAACCGATTATATACTATTGGAATAACTGATCATTAATTATAATATATACTTATAACTTAACAGCTATTGAAATAGAAAATAATATTAACAAATAACCCGATTGTAGAATATAATCGAAACCATTGATTCGACCAAGTATATTTAGTTAACTGTATTATACGTATAGGTAGGTCAGTAACAATAACGTATACTTTATTATTGTACTGTAGTATGGTGTATACATATTTGTAATATTAATATATATATATATTAATTATAATTAAAACATACTTGTAATTTAAATTAAAGTATCATAATACTTATATTTATGCAAATGTTGTCATTCATATTTTTAATATTTATATTAAAACTTTATGCGAATAACTTATCATTGACATATATATTATGTTGAATCAATTTTCAATTAAATTGAAATAAACATTCGATAATTTACGACTAAAATATCGGTTACACTAACCATTAGCGAGAACCGATGTACTAGCGAAAGCTATTAACAATACTGCACCGATCATAGAAGTCATGCTGTCGTGTAATCTGTGCTGCTGGGTAGAAGTTACTGTTTAGTTCGTAGCCCGGCCTACTTTTATACTATTTCTATATCACGTGATCCGAAATATCGAACGTCAATCAAATATTCCATGGAATATTTTATTGACGTTCGATATTTCGGATCACGTGATATCCTGCAGGATTAATCGTTATTTTTGATCTTCGTAACATAACATAGTATATTATTATTAATTATAGAGTTATATAAAAACGTACTATTTTATCCATATAAGGTAAGTATATAATAAATACACATCAAACAAATAAGTTAACCGAATTAATGGTGTATAGGTTTATAGTGAAGAAATATTGATAATTAATTAAAAATAATTTATATAAAAAAATGTACAATCAATTATGATTCCTTTTGAAAATGTATATCGTCTATAGAAAAATATATTTTGAAATCCCTATTTATAAATATAAATAGATTTAACATGTTACATTTGATAAAAAATAATTCTTGTTAATAATTAATCTTTTCACTGTAAGTGAACTATTTGTAAATCAATATATATATATATATATATATATGAGTATGTGCAAAGATTTTCCAAAGGAAAGATATTGCACTCCCTATCTATCTCTAGTACCTCGAAATATAAATTTAAAATGAAAAAACAATATTAACACTAGATGGCGAAATAGTATATGAAATGTTAAATCATGTGATATTTTTATTTAAATTTCTTGTTTTCTAATTATATACATACATTTAAAATCATTACAATATAATACAATACAAGTAGTTTTTTTAATATTATATTTATAACAATATATTTATCATTTATTTTATTTGTTTATATTAAATATAACTAATCAGTGTATTATATTTTTATATAATTATATTATCATTTTAAAATCATGTAAATACATATTATAATACAATATACATGTATATTGTATATAATTTATTATTTACTATTACAATAAATATAGAAATGTCTTATTATCTGAATAATACCACTAGATGGCAATATCGAATTATTAGGTTACACAAATATACACAAGTGCAATATCTTTCCTTTGGAAAATCTTTGGTATGTGTATAGGCATGTGATATATAAATATACGTATTAATAGTCAAGAGTTAAATAGAATAGTTAATACCGTACTATACTTAAACATATATGTTACTAAGATATAAATTACACTTAATGTGTGGCTCAGTTGGCTAAAGCGTCAGACACGCGTGTGGCAAGTAGTACGTAGGTTCAATTCCTGTCCGCACCAATGAAATAGGTCTTAAATAATATTTAGAAGAGATCTTATATAATTGTGTTAGATCTTACTAAATTATATATAAATAAATAATCGTCCATAGTTAAAACCATAGATGTCTTAATATGAGCGTGGCTTCAAAACTTCATCTGAGTTCGTAGATAGGATGAAATCATTCCACCAATATAAAATTAAAATAATAATAACAATAGCAGTATATATATATATATATATATATATATATATATATATTTATTTATTTATTTAAATCAGACATGAAATACAGAGGTCCATAGTATATAAACGAAAATTATAAAAGAATAAACTAAAAAAAAAACAATTAATCTAAGAAACGAAATTTAAAATACTATACAAACAATGAGTTATACCACATGGTAAACAGTGGCGATGGGAACACAATATTATATTCATATAATTGAACAATTAGTGAATTACACGATAATTGTATTCGTTTGTATAGCGAATAATATGACTTGCGTAATTTAACCATTAAATTATTAACATAATCGTTAACAAACATTAAAGAGGCACTATTTCTACGTCTGTAGTTCATAACAATACGATAAGCATTATTATAAGCTATATTAAGTTTAGCCATACAATATCTATTTGGTATCCAAATGCTACTAAGGTATATATTAGAAACAAATGTTTTAAATAGAATAATTTTTGTATCCTTAGAGCAATGATTAAAGTTATATGATATTGCATAGCTGTGTTTATATAACTGTTTAATATTACTATATATATATATCAATATCATCAGATAAGTCATCTGATATCCAATGTCCAAGATATCTATATGATTTGACAACTTTTAGAAGTTTATTATCTATATATAATTTCACAGATATATATATATATATATATATATATATATTAGCCATGTTATATAGATTTGGATTTTATAGTTGTATAGATTTGGGTTTTATAGTTTTATAGATTTGTGTTAATAGTTGTATAGATTTGGGTTTATAGTTGTATAGATTTGGGTTTATAGTTTTATAGATTTTGGGTCTATAGTTGTATAGATTTGGGTTTTATAGTTAGTTTTATTTTTGTTTTCTACTAATTACTATTAAATTTAAATAAATCCATTACCTTGCAAATTAAAAAAATATATTGTCAAATTATTTTTTTTTAAATCTAAAATAAGTTATATTTATTAAATAAAATGTATATTTCATATATAGTATATATATATATATATATGTATATATAATATACAAATTACTTAATTTGTTATTATAATATATATATATTATAATATATATATAGGTTAATCTATAAATTATATACTAAAATACCTAATATATGAATTAATCAATTTATTTGATATATTACAAAAATATATATAATCTAAACACGCCCCCCCCCCTCCCCTACCCCTCTCCCACTTAAATATAATCTATATATTATGTCTATAGAAGGTGTGACCTTTCGACTTAGACTCAACAAATTTCGGCTAGAACTGCATCAATCTTCCAGGCGTAATCACGATATCTGCCGAAGGTCGAGGAATGCCCTTGAAATGTCTCACGAACACTACAATATATTTATAACTTCAAATGATGTGTACATATGTGTATGCATATGTATACATACGGCTATATATAGCCTCCTAAACGTGTAACTTCACCGAGTTTACAAGTGATTAATTGGTAGACTATCGAGGCCCGTTAGTAGGCCGAATACCAGATGTCACGTGACATCGTGCATAACTTAGGCCGCGTTCTCAAGGCGATAAATCTTCACAGTAATATTAACCATAACAATAACACAGCTAACAGTAATAGCCTCATCTTAGAAACATAATAACAGCATAATATACATTTAATTTGTAACATAATAGCAGCATAATAGCACAGTGTAAATATTTGAGGCTATTATATATGCTATTATGTTGCTATTACTGTTTGCTGGGTCATTGTGTAGCTCAGTTGGCTAAGGCGTCAGACACACAAACAGTAGGATGCAGGCTCAAGCCTAGTCCGGACCATTAAAATTGGTCTTAAAATAATATTTAGAAGTGATCTTATATAATTGCGTATAAATAAATGATATGCTCTCGTTAAAACCATGGATGCCTTAACATGAGAGCCGATATGAAGGGATATTAGAAACATATGTTTATTATTTAAAACTTCATCTATGTTCCTGGATGGTTTGAAAGGACTCCACCAAAATAAATATAACAATAATATATAACCATAGACATTAGAGTAAGGTATACTGCAGTAAGTATACAAGTTCAAGTTATCTTTATTCAAGTTATATTCTATAACTACGTTAGCTAATTTCATCGACATGTTCGCTTCGACGTAAAAAGCCTAGACCACAATCTATCTCGCTATGCCCACGATATATTTAGAGGCGTGGCTATACAATTACGCATGAATTCTAGTATACGGAAGTAATTAAGACTTTCAGAGGCAATCATGTTACACGGGTTTAGGATTCGATTTCTTAGAAAGCGATGTCTGTCATGGTGTTCGCTGGTTCCGGGTAGTGCACTGTAGTCGCTGTTCATTGTAACTCTTATCTCCATAGTCGTATAACATATATATATATATAACTCGACGAATATGACTCGACAAAATCCTACTCCGCGATAGGGGTCGCCCTAATGTGCAGTCAACGCAAAAATGAGAAGTCAATAATGTATTTGTGCAGTCAATTTGTCAATGTTGTGCAATTTTTCAATTTTGAGCAACAATATTTTTATTATTCTAATTAATTTTGGAGGCATTATGTAAGATGCATATATGCATATACCTTACGGAGAGTTTCCCGATATTGTTACATTAATAACCACAAGAAGATCACCCATAACAACAGATTGTTATATAATATATATAAAAGAGACCATTATGAAGTATCTAAGTTCTGAATATCATAACAAATGTATTATTGCTTATCAAAAAAATATTGAAAGGATAAAACAATCAGATAAGACACAACTAACAAACTATATATCAAAGTCAAATAGTGATTTAGCTTATAAGATATTATCGTTATTGATCATGGTGTATTATTATTCAAGGAAGTTGGTTTTACCTACAAATTCTTTCCCTGCTAGAGTTGTGAATATGATGGCATCAAAATGTAAATATAATTATGATGATAATATTATTACGAATACCGATTTACAATATATGACGCCCCATGCGTATAAAGAAGTAGTATTAATTATAATAGATACATATATGTAAACATTACAAATAAAATCAAAAATGCTACTGGAATATCTCTTCGGTCAGACGGTAGTGTAGACAGGACACATGTTGATAAGATATACACACTGGCGAAATTAATAGAAACAGTTTGAAACAAATCGCTTATATTTGTAGGTATAGGAGAACCTTTGGAAAATAGAGCTCGTGGGATATTTAACACAATGATTAAATCAATGGAAAATCTTCTTGGAAGTAACGTAACAAATTTAATAATGAAATAGGTTTCGTCGTTGGTGACATGGTACATCTGTAAATACAGGACATAATAATGGTTTATGCATTCCATGGAAGATATTTCAAGAGTATAGATTGGAGAAGTTCAGCGAGCCTATAGCTCCTCTACTTGCAATATGGTGTTCTGCAAATAAGCCAAGTCTGGCATTGAAGGCAGTATGCAATGGAATACAAGAAATTAAAAATATACTGATGACATTAAGTGGTATTGCATCATGTTTCGCTAAATCTAAAGTCAGATACAGAGAGTTAAAAATATTGCAGAATACAATAACCTTATTGTTTTCTCATTTCCAAAAATATTTGAAATACGATGATGTGAATGCACTGATCAACTAGTTGAAATAATATTAAAATCATGTAATGCATTAATAATGTATTTTAATTCAACGACATGTAATTTAGCCCGTGGATTTTCAACGTCTATTTGCAATGAACATACACTTCATCTATAGATATTTAATATAGATATCTAATATATTATGCTTTATGGCCGATGTACTAATTTTATTATCTCTATATCAAAAAAAGATGCAATCCGATTCGACTACGATATGTGATATTCATCAACAACTTTATAATGTTGAGGTTTGTCATATTTATATAATTAATATTGCAGAATACAATTCCTAAAGCCTTTACTATTCAGAGTAAAATAAATAATGTTTCATAATATTTCATAATATTTTGTAACTTTAATAGAATATGCTGAATAAATTATTAACAACCGATTTAATTTGCGGATGGTTATAAGTTATAACTTATAACTATGTATAACTAAGTATACTACGAATCAATTGAAAAAACCAATGGTACTCATCACTTGAAAGGTACTCATCACTTGAAAGGTATTAAGTTGAAGAGAACCATTGTAACTTTAAAACCATTTTCTATTAAGTTATAATGGGATACACCCTATAAAGTTACTATATTTAAGGCAAGTTGCCGGAAAGTAAGGGGTTATCACACTAAAATAGTAGTTAACTTGATAGAAAATCGTTTTAAAGTTACAATATTTCCGATAAGTTACCTGAAATACTTGTAGTGGGATACCCCCTTAATATAAATTTATTATTTTTTAGCATGGAAAAATTGTCTACATTGTATTGTACATAAAGTAGAATTATGGGCGCTAAACCACACATTGCCGATGTGTATGAATAATTAAGGCTGTACATAGAAATAGAATGAAAATATAAACTGTGAATAATCAACTATTTATTCATTATAATATACCGGATCTTGAAAATTTGAATCCAAGACCTGCGGAATTAGCTTGGTTAGTTATTTAATTAAAAATTCATTAATAATATTTTAGCCATCATTTAATGAAATTTCAGATTAACTTAACATTTTTAGGATAAATAAATTAAATCATAGACAACACGATAGAGAGCATGGTAAAACATAATAGTATTTCAAGGAAATTTGTTCTGGTGTAGGAAAATATAAAGGAGAAGAAGAAAATGAAATTATTTTTAAAATAATAAAATTCTAAATATAAAACAAAAAATAATAAACAAACGCTTCATCTTTAAAATATATTTAGTAGTCATACGTTTTTGCTGTGTTTATCAGTATTTCAGCTTACATGCATATATATTACCTACCTAACATTTATAATAATTATAGATATCTATTAAAACTATACAATATTAATTGATAAATATATTTAAATATTATTATTAATAATTATAAGTATTAATAATAATATATTTATGTGCAGTCAATATTATTCCTTAATTAGACCCCTGCTCCGCGCCACACTTAATTTAATATTTGTCTATATACGATTCATACTCACAATTATACCCCAAAAGAGATGTTTGATGCGTATGAGGCTGAATACTATACACTGTATAGTATACAGTGTATAGGCTATATCCAAAAGAGACGTTTGGTACGTATTATGCTGGCTAGGCTATATCTAAGAGAGACGCTTGATGTTATATGACTGGTATCGAGGCTGGCTAGGCTATATCCAAAATAAACCCTTGATGCTTATGCAGCTGATATCCGAGGCTGACTAGGTTATAACATAAAGGGAGGCGCCCGAATACAAGACTGCTTTACTATTTTCAAGAGCACCAATCATATATTACACTGCATTTAGTCCCTGTAATAGTGTTATTGATTTACCCGATCATGCAGTAATATTAGTGTGTCGATGTTTGGACGCACTAAATCGATAATACTGAACTTAATAAACTATAAAAACGACCTTCGACTGTCTCGTTTCCTTATTTGACTTCAATGTCCTCCATCGTATCTTATATATATATATATATATATATATATATATATATATATATATATATATCATACTAAAAGATAGTTATTAATCTTATATGAAAATATTATTAATATAATTAACATATATTACAAATATTTATTTTATTAATTTATTAATATATTAAATTACTTATTCATAATTTATTAATTACATTTTTAATAATATTCTATATTTTTTACCAATTAATTATAAAATCTGATACAAATTATGTATTCACATTATTACGTATAACATACTTAAGATTATTAAGATAACAATTATTTGAAAAAATTTTAATTTTAAACAACCACAAAATTGACCTTTTTAAAATATTAATATAATATTTATAATTTATATTAATAAAATATAAATCATATAAAAAATCATTGTAAAATATTAATTAATAAATGCTCTGCATAATATTTGTTTTTAATAACAAATTACTTTATATACATATTTTGGGCAAATTGTATATAGGGGAAGTATCCGATTACCGACCCCTAAATGACTATTTGTAATAACTTATTCAATATTCAATATATTTATTTAAAATTGTGTAAGTATATAGTATACTATAGGTATATACTATATACCAATTATCTTATAGTTAAATATTATGATAATAAATAATATTACTATTTTAAATTTTTGATATTATTATATTGATAAAAATAAACCGGGGGTCGGTAATTAGATACATGTGCCTAATACCGACCACCTTCGCCTATTACCGACCCCCTAAATACTCGTGGTAGAAATACTTGTAATATTATAATATCTAAAGGGGGTCGGTATTAAGGTAATTTAGGGGGTCGGTAATAGGAAAATAATATTGTTTGCTATAATTAAGATATATTGGTTAATACTTATTCAAATTATAATATATTAATAGTTTTTATAAACATTTTATTGATCTACAATATTATGCGTATGCGCATACTGCAGAATTAAGTTTTCTTTTAATTAATAAAGTATTTACAATGATTTAAATAAGTTATTATTCAAATATTTAAAAGGTAAAAACAGAATATTACATGTAATATTCTAAATGCATTTGAACAAATAACAATTGTAGGATTGGATATTTTTTAAACAAACTTTCATATTTATCATTAAATTACTAACAGTTCATGCATATATAATGTGTTGATATCTCTTATAGTTACTGAGATACGAGAGGGTCGATATTAAGAGGGTATCGTGGGTGGGTAATCGGGGACTTTCCCCTATAGGGGTATACATGAATTTGACATTGTTTTACATATAACTCTTTTATTTTTATTCCGATTGAAAATGAATATATGACTCTTATGTTATTTTTGAATTATCTTTCCAATTGTGTTCATTAGTGTATTCTAGCATCAATACAAAAACTCATTATTAGGTAAACCTATACCTTGAACATATCAATCGGCGAAATTTAGTATTATAGATTTACTAATTCGATCGAAATATGGTATACTAGTATAATATATTATGTGATATAAAAATTAATAATATTGTTATTAACAAAATACATAATATATTCGTAGTTAAGGAGTAGGAATATAATAATATAACTTTAAAATGTACTACTATATTAAATATTATTTTGTGGTTTTCTGTAATGGCGAAAGCTTCTACACGACAGTTACGCTAAAATAGGTCACGTGACGCGTCGAATAGCAATCTACCCCCTCGCATATAACTATAGTCGATAATAATTATAATGATAATTATAATAATAATAATTCCCTATAGGGGAAAGATAGGTAATGTGGCCAATATTATATAATGTTGTATAACTTTATAAATATTAGTTCAAATTAGAAAATTGTTTCAATATAGATACATCTTATGATATGTAAGAGGACTGCCGAATCATTTTTTTCATTTTAGCGTATTTAATTGAAATGATTAAGGTGGCCACATTACCCTCCTGACCACATTACCCATATATCCTCTACTTAGTTATTGTTGTATACAATGATAGAAACTTGTGTTTACAAACTAACACCGAAATATGAATTCGAGATCACATATTCCCCGTGTATATACGGCCTTACACGACCTGATATGATATTATACGACTTTATACGGCCTTATATGACCTATTACGGCCTTATATAGCCGTATATATAGGCTATAGCCTTATATGGCCTTATATGGTTAACACGATGGTTATAGTAAGATGCGTTAAAAATATATGTTCATACTTAATGAAATACTAGTGTAACTATAGATATGTGTAGCTCTTTGTATTAGTATATATATATATATATATATATATATAATTCCCAATGTAATTATAGTATATAATCTATCCATTAGGTGAAATTCTCCTATTATCAACCCATAAATGACATTTGTTATAACTTATTATATATTATATATTCAATATTCAATATATTTATTTGAAATTTTGAAATTTAAATTTATGGCATTATTATGGCAATAAATAATGTTTCTATTTTAAATTGTTGATGTAATTGTATTGACAAGAATAAGCAGGGGTCGGTAATTGGATACATTTTCCTAATACCGACCCCCTTCTCCAATTACCAACACCATAAAATACGCGTGGTAGGTATTACTGTGGTAATATAGTATCCATTAAATATTATCCAATCAAAATAGTATATATAAATAGATTTAATGAATTAAAAAAAATCACGTAATTTAAATTTAATATTAAACTTTATATTTCTTAATAGTCACTGCAGCTTGGAATGGAATCGTAATATAAAGTCATTTGTCCATTTATTTTTCCATTTATTACCCTTTCTTATTTTATTCATATTATGTATATACATTTTATATCAAACTTTATTATACGCCAAATGTCACTAACATGTTGAGTTTGCTTACTCATTCTATTATTTATAATTATTACTTAATTATAAGTATGATTTTTTTTAATGTTGTTGTATGCACTTATTTTAATAGTGCGTAGAGATATGCATATAGCTTGTTTGTGATTGCCACTGGCAATTTGCCAGTGGGTATTGTCTGATTAATCATGTGATTATTATGTCAATCAAACATTACAATTTATGGATTTAACAACCCAGGGCCTGACCAACCCGAGACTTCTCGCAAGGTCTAATTTGGCAATTCCTCAAGGTTCGTTACTTGCACAGCTGCGTGCATATATCTATATCACTTTAAATATTATGTTACGTTATGTGACTTCATTATCGATATAAGATATATATTATCATATCTCGACAATTATCATTATACTATTACTATTATTATTATTATTATTATTATTATTATTGTATTAAGGGTATCCTTAGTATAAGCTAAACATAGCTTCTAGGTATCCCTCCGATTATTATAGTCAATGTTCGGTAAAAATTAAATGCATTCATTCATTCATATTAAACTTTAAATTTACTATATAAATATAACTACATTTAACACATAATCATTGTATAGTATTATGTAGGCTGTTAAAATACGCTCTTGATGGCCGTTAAAATGACAATCAGGTAAATTACAAACAATTTCAAAATAAAACTCTGATCTATTTTTATTTGATATTAAATCATCTGGAGTCGTATTAGTAAAATAATATGCGTTACTATAATTTAGATATGTTGGTTAATACTTATTCAAATTATAATATTTGTATAATGTTTATGAAAATTAAATTAATCTACACTATTAATGATAGCATTAGGTTATGTTTACCTATGTTTTATTTTAATTAATACATCATTAAATTACATTAATACATTATATATATTAATACATTATTTACAATAATTTAAAAGAAGTTATTATTCAAATATTTAAAAAGTATAATCAGAATATTTTATTTTATCAAATAACAATTGTAGGATTGAATATTTTGAAAAATAAAATACTTATTATTATTTATAATTAAATTACTAACAGTTAATGTATATATATTTTTTGATAACTCTTATAGTTACTGAAATACTAAAGGGTGGTCAGTATTGGAAGGAGTCGAAAATTAGAGAAATTCCCCTTCAATGTTTTCATAGAATAAAGTGTAAATATATTCATGAAATCTAATACTACAATTACGAACAATTAAACCACACAAAAATAAACGATTTCGATACAATTTAATTAAATTAAAGACCCAAGAATATGCAAATTTTACTCGTAAAATTTAAATGTAAACTTTAATGAGCTAGAAAAGACTGTAACCTGACTGAAATCTACACAACATTTTAACAAATTACAACAAGCTCTGCTTCAGAAATAATTGGAAAATATCGTAGTAAAAAACAGCCATGGATTACTGATGAAAACTCTACCTTTGCGACGAGAGAAGAATATTGAAATCTAAAAGAAGCAACAGTCTGATCTATAAAATGTTTACAAGAAGATAAATTCAACGATTCGCAAAAATATGTAAAAAGCAAAAGATGATTGGATACAATTTCAGTAAATCTATAGATGATGACATGCGACATGGAATACACGATAAGCGGGCTTATGAAAAATTTAGAATTCTTTCAAAGACAAAACCCAGAAATAGATCACTAATTGAAGATAGCAAGGGTATACCACTAGCTAAAGATAGCATGATTCTAAAGAATATGATAATAATACTTCAATGATCTTTACAATTACCAGATTAACCCAGATATTAGTGTTTTAAATAGTAACGCAAACTTTAACACAGAGAATTGGGAGGCAGAATTGCCTATAGGCATAGTATATATACTCGAATCTGAATTTATAGAAGCGATTAAAACGACGAAGAAAGGAAAATCACCTCGTATTGATAATATACCAAGTGAACTAGTCAAATATGGGGGAATATTGTGGTAATAATACTTACAACTTTATGTCATAAATCATGGTCGAGTAAAGTATGGTCATCTCAGTGGACAAAGTATCTTATAATACCAATACCCAAGTAAGGTGATCTCAATAAATGAAAAAACTAAAGAACACTAAGTTTAATCTGCCATTCTATCCATAATTCTTAAACGACTAACCCTCAGGTAGAAGAAATATTATCGGTGGAACAAGCCGAAAACCGAAAAGGAAGGAGCACTGTAGAACAAGTGTTTAACTGCAGAAATATTAATGAAAAACATTTAGATAGACAAAAAAATCTGTTCAGCAATTTCATAGATTTTAAACAGGCATGTTACTGAGTATACAATGAAGTATCATGGTCAGCGTTATATAAGTTTGGAATTCATAACGTGCAAACTCTACTAGTGCAGTGCTACTAAATAATGCTGAAAGCGAATTCTTTAAAACTTCAGTTGGTGTATGTCAAAGATGTCTGCTTTCTTACCAACATTATTCAACTTATTACTTGAAGAAATTATATGTGAAACTCAAAGAAACTACTCGTCATCTATTTCAGTAGGTGGAAGACCACTTTGGAATCTAAAATTCGCTGACGACATCGACTTACTTGCCGGAACCAACGATGAGCTTCAAGAACTCACAGACCAATTATCAAGAAGTTCAACTAGATATGGAATGGTACAGAAAAAGTTAAATTGATTGTAAATACTAACGAAAATTCTATACATGCAGATATCACCCCCTATGGAGAAAATATTGAAGAAGTTGTAAAGTTTTGCTATCTGGATGCAACCCTTACTAGAGACGGATCATGTTAAACGGACATCAGAATAAGATTATCTCTTGCTACATCCGCAATGGTACGGTTATATACTGTATAGAATAGAAAACAAATAAACTTTAAATTAGAGCACAATCTCTATTGTTCTCTTGTATTATCGATCCTTACTTATGGATGAGAGACATTGACGATAAATGCATCCATACAAAAGAAAATACAAGCTTTTGAAAATAAATCGCATAAGAAATTACTCGGTATTACATACCAAGATAGGAAAACAAACGTGTTCGTCCGTAACAGAATGATCAAAATAATAGGTAACTACGAGCCGCTCCTGCAAACAATAAAATGACGCAAATTAAAGTGGTTTGGACATTTATCCAGATATAATAATTAGTATAAAACAATCATGCAAGGAGCGGTTGAAGGTTCAAGAAATCGAGGTCGCCCAAAACAAAAATGGATAGATAACATTGTTAAATGGATAAACGATGATGTTAATTGTTTAATAAAATATGTGCATGAACGAGAAGACTGTAGAAATGTAGTTACTCTGGCGTCATTAATTCCCCTTTCGATTTACGAGTCACGGGATAACAAGTAAGTAACAATTAAGTAAATATTTGACAATTGCAAATAACGTTAAATATCTTGGTATAAGTTACTTCGATAATCTAAGTTGTAATATTCGTAGGCATAAACACAGTAGTTATGCATAGTATACTAGTTATGTAAATGATGCCGAGCTTTTTAATGCCGAGCCGAGATTTGTGGTTATTGATACTGAGCTGAGATTTCATTTTCGGAAGAAAAAAAAACGAGGCCGAGCCTATCCGAGACTCTAGCCAAATGAGCCATGCCGAGTTAATACTTAAGGTAACCGATACTGATACTGTATGAATGCTTTAGATTTAGGTATCATTTATATCACTAGTTGGATTTAATTATACATAGGTAAATTATACATAACCTACTTGTATTATTAATCGAATATTCAGATTTGTATTACAAATTACAATGCATATATTCTATAGATAATAGCTAATATAACGGCACATATATGCAATTTGCATCTTATATTTAAATATAATATCTATATTTGGAACCCAAATAGTAATTACATTGTTAATGCTAAAACATTTGAAAATGTGTGACAACACCTCACTAAAAGGTTATTCTACAGATATAATATAATGTGTTTACTGAGTATAGTTCCTATATTGTTAGTACTGCTTACTTTACCATCTATAGATGGTTACCTTATAAGGTTACTGAATAACACGATTCTCTCGTACAATATGTGTATAGACTTGCATAGACTGATGTTCGGAATCGATCTTCGATTTCTACAAAAATAACTGCAGAAGTTCTTTTAAAGTGTATAAACATAATAAAGTAAAGTAAACATATGTTTTTAAATATTTATAATCTATAATATAATTATTATATATTTAATATATAGTTAAAGTTATACAAATTATAAATATATGTATACCAGTTAGTATATTAGATAACACATTCAATAATTAATTGTATAAGTGTGTATTATAAAAGATTCTTTTTATGGTATTTCTAGATAAATTCCATTTCTAATTATTTGACAGATTAATAATTAATAATTAGGAACAGTCAATAAAGTTATATTACATAATTATATTTTTTATAATTGTTAACGATTTTTCATATTTAATACTGCGGTAGTCCCTTAATGGGAGGGTCTACCTCTGAAATTGAGAACAAACATTGAGTTTCACATTTTAAAAGTTTATATTATATTATTGAAATATTAAATATTATCTTTCAAATAATATATAAATTATGTTGTTAGGTCAAATCTAACTATAAAATAAAAACATTTAAAAGTAATTCATTTAAATAAATTATAATAATACTTTTTTTTAAATTAAATTAAATTTTATAATCGTCATAATTTAATGAATATAAGATAATTAGTTTAATTTTAAAAGCTATAATAAATAATATTATATATATATATATATAATAACTAACATTTAAATAACTAATATTCATAAGTTATCGCTTATATATAATTCATATATTTTTCATAATTATCTTGTAAATATTTAGAATGAACTTACTCAGATAATTACTAATTTCACCCATTCAAATACATGCAAGTCCTTCAATAATTATTTAAATGAATTGAAATTTTCCGACAATTTAGAATATATATAACTACATAAGTTTATCTTTAATTTTCTAAATAACAATAATTTACTTGTTAAATATCATTTTATATTAAATAAGTTCTTTTATATACAATAACAAATGCAGTTATCATAGATCTATATAATATATATCATTATTTTTAATATTGTAGGTCCTATTTAATAATTAAATTTAAAAAAAGTTAATAAACATTTAGAAAACCACTATTTTTACTATTATATACATGTAAAACTCTATTTATATAATAGAGATCATACATATCCTTAAATACATTATCTAGTCAAATTGATGAAAACAATAATATTATAATATTTAAAAGAGAATAAAATAATTAAAATTGGTACCGATATAATTAATAATCAAATTAATTATACCTCTATTATTATTCTGATAAGCTTCATATTAATATCAATAATACTACTTCTGGTATCATTAATATACAAATCGCTCAATATATAACAATTAAAATGGTCCCCTAGGGGGAGCTGATCTCAGTAAGATTTGAATACATTCCTTCTTCATATAGAAACATGCGCTATATATTTGTTTGCATTGTGTATCTCTGTTTACGTGTATCTTAATATTATTAAACAAGTAACTTTTTTAATTTATATCTGTAATATAATTTCAAGTTATCCGGGTGAAAGAGATTATATATTTAAATGCCAAACTTCCTTAAATAAGTTCATGTTTATGCAAAGTTATTCATTAAACCTTATATTTAATGGCAAGAGTAAAAATGTTTATATTATCTAGTTATGTATTTAACAGCGATCTGTCATAACTGAATTCATAATGTATGACTCATAATATTATATACATTACTATACTAAGTATATTTCAAATAATATGAAAACTAAATACGAGCATCGAAAATTAAATATTTCCAGAGAACAACACGTGTTACATAATGTTGTTATTGTCCTGGTCTCTCCCCAAATGTAGGTATAACATGTAGGTATAACCTACAAGGCTACGACTTCTCGATAGTCAATGTTTATCTGGTTTTTTATTGATGATTTAATAAATAAATAATATTTTATTATTATAATTAAGTATGATCGCATGAAGATATTTGACCTATATGTGTATCTATAGGTCAAAATCATAAATACTGGAAAGTATGTTGGGATACTTCAGAACTGTATAGTTATTAGGAAAACTATTGAGAATGAATTACATTAGGATGACGGTAGGTGGTTAACTTAAGACTTAAATATGTCATAAAAATATCTCACAGCTGTGTGCATAAACAATGTAATGGTAAATAATAAAAAGTCAGTAATAAGCAACAAAGTTGCGATTAATATATATATATATATATATATATAATAAACCAAACGAGAAATGAGAATGAACATTATAAAATAATAATACTAATAATAATGATTTGGAGTTATATAGCATTCAGAGCTGCCTACGTAGTATTATTATATATATATATATATATATATATAATAATAATAATAATAATAAAATCAGATTTGGCAATTGCCTGGGTGAAGGAAGAAGCAGAGCTTATCAAGTCTTTCACCCTTTTATGATTACGAGGAGAGAAAAATTATATAGGAATATAATTAAAATCAAGAAATAGTAGAATAAAAAATAGAGTGAAAAATTAAATTAGTAAAATACATCATCAACTCATAAAGCATAAACAACCATAGTATATCAACTTTCCGAATGTGGGTTCATCAAGTCCAAAACCTTAGGGAATTTACTTTCGCCAATAGTATATACACTGGTAACATTTGGAGCCAGCAAATGCATCCATACTACCCGATACAAAATAATATATATATATATATATATATATATATATATATATATATATATATATATATATTAACATATATTTATTCTAGTTTTAAAAGTGGAGTTGTTTTGGATATTATTTATATTGATTGGAATGGCATTCCAATTTATAGGTGATATACATTTGAAATATCTACTTCCAAATCTAATAAGATATGTTTAGTTGAATATCACTATAGTGCTATGTTATCTACCATAGTAGATGTAAGATGTAAGAGGGTGTAGACGCTACGTTGTAGGATGTGTGTTAGATATCATATATAAGATGTTATCTAGGTACATTGGAGGTGATTAAGTATTACTAGGTAATAATGTATGACTCATACAGTTAGGGGCGCAGGAACAGGGGGGTCGTGGGTGTCAGGACCCCCCCCCCCCCCCATTTATAAATAGGGGTCCGATTATCTTTGTACCCCCCTATTTTGAGTAAATTTTAAAAATAATGTAATCATTTTTTAATAATGTAGACAATTTAATGTTAGTATCGATTATCAGTAAAATACACATTATAATATTTTAGTTTTAATAGTTCGTTAGTCACACTATTATCAATACCTACCTTATATAGTGATATAAAAACGTTGATGAACCCTTCCAGCCAGATATAATATGTATTAAAATATATTGTTATAGATAACAACTATAGTCGTAATAGCAAAGATCAAACTTTATTCCAGAAAAACTGTTACAACAAATTGCAATGGATGTATTGGTATAGTGAAAAGGAAGTAGTGTTGTTCTACTATTATATTTAACATTATAAAAAAAAACCAAGTGTGATAATATCACATAATTTATAATTACTGGTTATTCAAATTGAAAAAAAGGCATTTGAATGATTTATTAATCATAGAAAATCTAATATGGACCATATTTTAATGGAAGAATAGAAATAGTATTAAAGATGTAGGTTAACCTTTATTATATGATATATAATACCAATTATGATATGATTATACATAATAAAAATGATATAACAAAATAATTAAAAATTTCTGATAGCTATATTTACTTCTACAAGATAACTAGGTCAAGAAAACATGGCTTTCAGTGGTAAATAACATTTTGATAGTCAATTCCTCAAACTATTAAATAATTAAAAAATTAAATTCTCAATTAGAAATGGTTAAATATGGTAACTGAAAATACTAAGAAAATAAATCTATTATCATGGAAAATTCGAAATGAGATTCTTGAATTAATTGCACATACACTCTTAAGAGATATTATTAAACAAATATATGGCTGCTATAATAAAATGTGTGAAGGCATATATGATATTTCAGGTAATTAAAGTTTTATATAACGATAATAATTATTATAAATTAATAATTAATTATATTGCAAAACTTTTCATGAAACGAAGAATCGATATGTATTCGGCATGTCAAAGCAAACCTCGAAGTTACAGAAATATAAGTATGTATACGAAATAGCTAATATTAAGGCAGAAACTACACAACATATACATTGGATAACATACATTAATAATATTTTGTTTGATGCGAGATAATTTACGAGGTAATATGATGGACCAAATAATATGTCAAGAAGATACAATGGTAGGCTTTATACAGGCTTTAATATTTCAGGAACAACCAATGGCATATTACATGCAATGCACAGTAGGGTAGCCCATTTTTCAAAGTGTAACTAGCTCGCTCACAATAGGTCATAAATATTATAATTAACTTATGTAAGAAATATATATTTCTGAAGTTTCATCAACCAATATTTAATATTGATACAGCAAAATCACTTTAATGAAGGAATATTTGCATTTATGATTAATGTAAATTTCTATAAATAGAAATGGGAAATAAAAGTTATGTATTTGTGCAAGTGCATGTTGTCATAAAAATAAAATATTTGGTAAATACGTGTCTAAATATATTATAATATTAATAAACTAAAAAATTACGTACAAATTTCAAATTAATTTTTAAAAAAATTTTAATTAATAATGTATTCGATTATTTCTTTAATAAATTATTTTAATTAAGCATACAATTCGGTATAATAATAATAATAATAACAAATTATTTTTCTAACAAAAAAAATGTACGACTAGTTTATCGAAAAATTGATTTTTTGTTAAAATATTCAATAAGATCTTATTTAAAAATTACTTGAGTAATTTTTTGAATAATTATATTCTATTTTTATAATATTACTTATAATTTTCTATTCACATAATGATGATAGACATATATAATATAAACATTTTTTTTATTCGATTTAGAAAAAATTTAAAAATTAATTTAAATTTCCGTAGATCGATTTAATTATTTTTTTAAAAAATGTTGTAATACTTTTTAAGGATTTTTTTATATACTACATAGTATATACTAAAAGGTAATTTTTACTAGTAACATTTTTTTCTTTTCATATATCTGTAATTTAAATTTGTTCGTTAATTTGTAATTTTAATTCCTATCTTTTTAAATATTGTTTTGCTTTCTGATTTTTGTCGATTTTCAATTTTTGTTTTATTTTTATATCTAGAATGATTAAGAGGAGTTATCCGAGTTAGCTGGTACTTTTCTATGAAGGGAACTAAACAAGTTACCAAAACGGACTACCCTGTTGCACAGCTCATTGAGTAGGAAAAAAACCTAAACATAATTGCTCAATATGTTAGCGAATCGGAGTTTATTATATCCTATATTAACTATAGTTAATGAAATATGATAATTGTACTATAATTCTATACAATTTAGAAATACTTAAAAATCTTGTAAATTGAAGACATTGTTTATAAGTTTACAGTATAACTCACTGGAAAATAAGAAAGGTCGCTATAAAATGTAGGAATACAATAGAATATTACAAATAAATGCTTTCGTCTTTATAAAGCCATCTATAGATGAAATGACACATAGCAATTATATTACCTCTGATATATCTAATAAATTATGAATAAACTTGAAAGCGGCAATATATATCTAGGAAAATATCGATAAATGATATACCAATGTAAAAATAAGGTTGACATTAATCGTTGTAAGACCAACAAATTCAGTTGATGATTAAAGAAATGTTAATAACCTAGATATTGTAAATAACTCGCTGAGAAATTCAATGGGACAAAACTGACTAGTGTAATGATATTTATTATTCACTATGAATTACACATTGTTGAATTGATGACATCATTTGTAATGATAACAGAATGTAGAGAGAATATATTATCGTGTATACACGGTATACCCTATATCATCTCATTAAATATACCATGTATTAATATAACCTAGTAAAATCATATGTAGGATATTGAAATCCTACATATGATATAGACTAATTTATTTATATAATATATAATAGTTTTTAATTAGTTATATACAAAAATATATATTACCTTGTTACTTTGTGCCGTCGAGTCGAAACCGACCCCTTGCAACATCCATGGTATCTATTCTCAATCCAACTTTGTCTCTAGCATCTAGTCGGAGATTCATAATATCGTCATAATCGTATATTGTCTAGTCAGATGCAATGTGGTATGCCTCTTCCTCGCCGACCTTCCATTCTTCCCAGCATCATTTGCAATTCCATCATATCTGATCTAACAACGTGTACGAAAAAAGATAGGGCAGCCTTGATAATTCTGGATTCGAGCGTTCTTTTAGGTTATATTATGTAAATTAAATCAGTATTTCTCTTCCTATATAAGTAGGTAACTCCGAGCAGTTTCCTCCAGCACCATAGTCCAAAGCATCAATTGTTTTCCTATATGCCATTTTGATAATTCAGGTTTCTGCTCCATAAAGGATAATTGGAAATACCAGTGTTTGAACATTTGTTTTCATTATTCGGTTCGCTAGTTTAGATAGATAGATATATAGATAGATAGATAATAGTTTATTGAATAGATTCAAAACGATGGATAACAATACAAAATAATGACAGAAATATATAAATAATAGTTAGCAAATATAAATAAGTTGTGATTTAGACACACCGAAAGTAAATAAAATAATAATAAAGCAATATTTGGGATGTTGATCAAACGTGCTAAACACATCATCAAATAACTAGGGAAGAGGTATCGGGTTGATCAGGCCCATATAGGATTATATGCCCATAAATCCTGAGGGATGGACGGTCCCTACATTTTGGTTTTTTGACATCTCTCCACACCTAGAATATCAAATGATTATACAGCTGGTAAGATCAAATACCCAAATAAAGTACAAAACGAAAACGAAAACTAGAAAAACAATAACATTATAAAAATAACGACATTACATTTATGCATGTTGAGAATAAATGTTTCTATTAATATTATATATATATATATATATATATATATATTGTCATTGAACATTTAAAGCCCTCTGATATGAATACTGAATTCATTTCATCAATCCTTATACATATGCTACTGCCTAAAATATGTATTTCTATAGTCAAATTTAAATACAACAATGCAATCATCCAGTTTTCTAGTAAATCATTTTGTGACATGTTTTTCAGTAGATTTAGATCTACTAAAGTTAATCCCCGATTCTCACACCTATACATACGAAATTCCCTACCTTATAAAACCCGTTTATTAGGTAAAATCCTTTATCATGCATATATATTAAAACTAACTCCTATACATACTAAACCTATATTTAATACATATACAAAGTCATTTGAATTACGACTTATATATAATTATATTGACTGGTCTCTTCCACCAATTAACATACCTCTAACTCTCCTTATTCACTGGGAATCTTCCTACCTTAAATTTAAATCTTCCGTTCCCTCATTTATTAATCTCTCCATTAATACTAATTCAGACCCCACACCTAATAATCTTTCTGAAAATTCCAACTCCCTTTATATTCCTGTAACATCAACTCCATCTATTGATTTAAATAATTCCACCATCCTAAGTGTCCCAGTTGTTGATTCACTAAAATCTAATCATATATCTACACCCTCTCTAACTAAATCTGCATGACTATCTGAACACATTGCCCTAATAAATATTCGTTTTCTTCGTTCCAATGCCTCACTCTTATTACCATTCCTTAAAAAGTCCAATTTTAGTATTATTGCTTTAACGGAAACATGGATCTCTCAAGATTATTCCGACATATTTGCCCTATTTCACAATTTTGGTTATACATTAATCTTATCACCACGATTATCAGATCGTGGTGGTGGGGTTGGCTTCCTCGTAAAAACTTCTCTACCTTTACCATGTATATCCATATCCAATAACTTCTCCTACTCTGACTGCTTAACCATATCATTCACCCAAAAACACAAATCTATATCCATTACTGTCATTTATAGACCGCCAAAACCAGAATTCGCTTCCTTTCTAAGTGAGTTTAACGATCTTGCTACTGATCTCATAAGTTCTCCCACATACCACCCTATTATACTTGGTGATTTCAACTATCATTTTAATGCTACCTCAAATCCACATATTATGTTCACTACTTTAACAAATTCATTATCCCTATCACAACATGTCAATTTCCCAACTCATATAAATGGCAATATTATTGATCTTGTATTCTCCAGTTCTCTCCATTCTGAACTCATGGTGAGTAATATTTCTAGGCTTGATCTACTTTCCGATCACTTCCTTATCTCATTCAAAACTAACTTTACTATCACTCTTAATCAGAAAACACGTATTACATACAGACCCATTAAGAATATTAATTCCATGATATTCTTAGCTGACTTACATTCTGATTTAGGTGACTACTGTTATTCTCCAGTTGTATTAAATTCCATACTATCCCATCTTATCGATAAACATGCGCCTTCAAAAACTATATCAGTAACTCTACATCCTGATACCCCATGGTTTACTTCCCACCTCGTGTCCTTGAAACGATCACTTCGTAAATCTGAAAGAATATACATATCATTGAGATCTTCATCTTCTAGAGCTTCATTCATTGAGCAACGTAAGATCTACAAGTTAGCAATTTCCTATGCCAAATCTAGCTAATACACTCAGGTTATAAATGATCTTGCTTCTGATAACCGACGACTTTTCAGACTAGCTAATAAGTTGTTATCTCCCCCAAAACCAGCATTACTACCATCTATGATTAACATTTCTCCATTACAATTAAGCTGCCTTTTCTCCAAAACATTTTCTAATAAGATTGACTCCATCATAATAAAGATCAATAACCATACCCTTACTGCCAATTATCCTTCAATCATAGTTACCCCACCTATATCTGTTTTCTTAAGTTTTTTTCTTCCGCCACATATATCTCTCATATCTAAACTACTAAATGCATCCTCTTCGATATCTCCCTCCGATCCTGTTCCACTATCTATTTTTAAACTTTACTCCTATTATCTATGTCCAACTATCTGTAACATCATCTCATATTCCCTAAATGCCGGTACTGTCCCTTCAATTTTTAAACAAGCAATAATCACTCCCATTCTTAAAAAACCTTCACTCGATCCTGATTCACTTCTCAATTATCGCGCAATTTCTCAGATACCTTTGGTGAGTAAAATTTTGGAAAGAGTTGTCTCTCATCAACTAATCTCCTATTTAACAGCCAATAATCTCCATATTCCTCAACAAAGTGGTTTTCGCCGAGGACACTCCACAGAAACAGCACTACTAAACGTAATTTATGTAATCACTTCTACCCTTAATACTAAAAACTGCTGTCAACTAGTAATGCTGGACATATCCAGTGCTTTCGATACGCTTGATCACAAAATTCTACTGTCCCGTCTACACCTGTTTAGAGTTAGAGACCTTGCTCTCTCGTGGTTTACTTCATATCTATTTGACCGTAGTAGCAGTGTAAAAATATATAATTCTTTTTCTTCCCCTTCTCCCACAGAGCTAGATGCCTAGATTCTCTCTAGCTCTATGCCTTCTCCTATGAAATATGGTGTTCCCCATGGATCAGTACTCGGTCCTTCACTTTTCTCAATTTATTTATACCCATTACCATCCATAATATCTAAATATCCAAATATATATTACCATCTTTATGCAGATGACATACAACTATATAGGGGAAAGTCCCCGATTACCGACCCCATAAATGATTAGTTGTAATAACTTATTCAATATTAATTATATTTAATTGAAATTTTGTAATTTGAGTAATATTATGGCAATAAATAATGTGGCTATTTTAAATTTGTGATATACTTATATTTACAAGAATAAACAGGGGGGTCGGTAATCGGATACATGTGCCTAATACCGAACCCCTTCCCCTATTACCGACCCCCTAAAATAATCGTGTAATAAATAATTGTAGTATTATAATATCCAATAAAAATAGTAGGTATACATAAATATAATTAATTATAACATGGCATAATTTATTTTTTATTGAATTTATGTTTTAATAGTAATATAAAATTTAAATTTAAAATTTATAGTAACTATATTAAAATAGTGTATATTATTATTTAATATTTATTTATTAATCAGTATGTATATAATCAACTGGAATCATGATCCTAAATCTATGTAAATGATACACAAGCAAGTTATAACATAATTTAAAATAAAATACGGATCTATTTTGATTGAATATTATAAATCACATGGGGTCGGTATTAGGGTAATGTAGGGGGTCGGTAATAGGAAAATCATATGGTTGCTATAATTAAGATATATTGTTTAATAGTTATTCAAATTAAATTATTTTTATAATATTTATAAACATTTTATTGATCTACAATATTATGCACTACATTAAGTTTTCTTTTAATTAATAAAGTATTTACAATGATTTAAAAAAAGTTATTATTCAAATATTTAAAAAGTAAAAACAGAATATTACATTTTATCAAAAAACAATTGTAGGATTACATATTTTAAAACAAAATATTTATTCATATTTAGAATTAAATTACTAACAGTTCATGTATATATAATTGTTTGATAACTCTTATATTTACTGAGATACGAGAGGGGGTCGGTATTAGGAGGGGGTCGGTAATCGGGGACTTTCCCCTATGTTTCTTCCAACTAATTCATCACCAGGTCTCAATAATCAACTCTCTAATTGTGCTAATGACATTAAAGAATGGCTTATTTCTAATAATATTCTCCTTAATACCTCTAAAACTACATTGTTGAATCTTTCTCCATCACCAACTTACTTCCCTCCTTTTATTATTGATAATATTGTAATATCTCCTTCTCCTACTGCATCTAACTTAGGTGTACTTTTTGATTCTACTCTTTCCTTCATTCCTCATATTACTGCCATCACTAAATCTGCAAATTATCATCTATTTAGAATTAGAAAAATACGAAAATCAATTACTGTATTTCTTACTAAAACTCTAGTTAATTCCCTTGTACTCTCACGTAATTCCCTTGTACTCTCACAGATTACTGTTCCTCAATCCTTATAAATCTTCCATTATCATATATCTCTCCCTTAAATCGAGTTATTCGTTCATCAATCCGTACAACATATAACCTACGTATTCGAGATAATTCCTCTACTTCCTCATAACAACACCTATCTCCATGGTTCACATTTAACAAACGCTCTGCTTATCGCATATTATCTATTGTTCATTCCTCAATATACTCTTCAAATTACCCTTCATATATTTCTGCTTCTCTTGTACAAAGAGCTCCCCTTCCATCACTTAGAAACCATGCATCTCACCTTCTATCTACCCCTATTCTACGTCCCTCAAAAATGAATACTCGGGCACTGAGTTATATTGGTCCTAAGCTATGGAATTCACCTCCGCCCTATATTAGATCAATAAAATCGCATAAAACATTCATGAAATATATACAACAATCATCTCAGGTGGGAACCTGAATTACTAATATTGTTTGTCATTATTATTTTATTAATTAATTTCCGTACGGCTTATTCTATTTTATTGTATTATTATTATTGGTATTTATTGTTTACCTACTTTTATTATTTGTATTATATTATATACACCTTTGAGAAATCATTTATGATTTATTTAAGTGTCTAAATAAACATTCAATATATATATATATATATATATATATATATATATATATATATATATATATTTAAGTTAACTTTGGAACTATAAAATATTAAAATAATAAAATATTAAAAAAAAATAATTAATATTGAATTATATATTACATATAATAAAGTAAAAGTATTGAATGTGTATTTAGGTTTTTTTCATAATTGTTTTTATTTACATATATTAAATTTAAATTAACTAAACAATATAATAAACTATATAAATATATATATATATATATATATTACAAATATAAATAGACAAATTATAAAAATTATATAGGAAAATATAAAAATAATTGTTAGGAACATGCATAGAGCTAGAGAGAAAGTTTCTC
The DNA here is from genome assembly GCA_964019155.1 of Osedax fenrisi. Classification (NCBI taxonomy): domain Eukaryota; kingdom Metazoa; phylum Annelida; class Polychaeta; order Sabellida; family Siboglinidae; genus Osedax; species Osedax fenrisi. Next base: position 76,885,394 of record OZ025243.1, read on the forward strand.
TATAGCTCTGTGGGAACATGGTATCATGCTAACTGAAACCATATATATATATATTTATTATAATTGTCCCTAGAATTCTATAAATATCATTATAATTATTTGTAAATACTATTATATCATACAGATATAATTTATATATATTTATATATTATTATAGTATACCTACTATTATTATGCTATTATTATACGTGTGATTAAATAAATAAATATTATTATTATTATTATATATATATTATAATATATATATATATATATATATATATATATATATATAATTATATTATATTATATATATTATATTATATTATATTATATATTATATTATATCCTATATATATATATATATATATATATATATATATATATATATATATGTATTATATATTATTATTAATAATATTTAATAATTTATATTATATATTATATTATATCCTATATATATATATATATATATATATATATATATATATATATATATTATATATATAATATATAATATAAACATATGCAGATTATATTATTAACTATATTATATTATTCTGAGAATTAATTTTTATTATTACTTTACCTAGAATTCAATATTTCAACGGAAGTAAACATTCTAAATGGGTATTTAGTAAATACTATTTACATTTAATGCATGTGCTTCATTTAAATATTATATTTATATTCAGTTGTTTTTCGTATAATACTACATATTATAGTTTGTAATAAAGTATAAATTAGTGTAATACCATCATAGAATAATGTCTTCAGATGGTAATAATAAAAAAGATAAAATGGAAGAATATCTTGAAGAAACTCTCAAAAATCTTAAGATAAAGTCACCAAAACGAAAGGCAAGGATAAATAGGGCTATAGTAGGCAAAATAATAGGTAATGAAAGCCGTGATAAGGTCTTCATGCATGAGTTTGCTGGGCTACAAGAGCAGAATGGTTTGAATTTTTAATTAAAAATTTATAAATTTACAAATATATAAATTTAATTATATGTTATGTATAAAATTATACACTGAAATTATCAATTGTATAACTTAATGAACTATATAAATAGTAATATTTAAAATATAACTATTATATTAAAGTGTACGTTACCTGACTACCTCTTACGATGTATCAATACCATAATAGTATACATAAATAGACTTTATTTATCATCATAATTTCAAATTATTATTAAAACAAATTTGTAAAAAAAAATGTAGCAAATCAAAGCCATTTGAGAATAAGCTTTAGGTAACTGTAGTATAATTATGTAATCTTTTTAAATATAATTACTTGGTCACATAAATATAAATTTAATTATCAAGGTAATTACTAAGTTAATTACAATCAAACGAATACCGTGCCATGAGGGAAAACGTTATATGTCAATCAAACGTATAATGCAAATATGTATATTGATAAGAGATGTCAATCAAATAGAGAGTGCGAGTACCGATGATACATACTCTTACATAATATGAAGACTAATACGTTTGTATTTGTACTAATAAAGATGCATATGTATAATATGATATGATATGATATGATATATATATATATATATATATATATATATATATATTTAATACTAATATATGACATGTATAATGTACATTGTACATTACATGTTATAACACACTAATACATATATTTATTTTATTCTATATAAATTAATATATATATATATATATATATATATATTTATAATTGTATGTATGTGTATGGTAGAATATATATATATACGTCGTACATTATGCACATGTATGTGTGTGTGTGGTGAACGCGTGTTTGTATGAGCGTGTATGTGTGCGACGCACACTGTGCGTATGTGTGTGTATTGTTTGATATAGTCACCTAACGTACAGCATTGTTTGAAATTCATTAAACATCATTATCCACATCACAATTTTATTGAACATAGCGTGATATACCATGGCCTCCTTTAGCTTCAAGCTGAAGCTAAAGGAGGCCATGGTTATACCTTAAAACTATAAGGGTTATACCCTTTCTCTCTAGCTCTATGGTTATAGTCTATATAGTATATTAGGGTATAGGTTATTAGGGTATAGTCTATTAGGATATAATCTATTAGGGTATAGGTTATAGCTTATATAATCTAATTAAATTGTACTCGTGTATATATATATATATACACATAATATTATAGTTGAGTTTGAGTTTATAATGAGTTTTCGTACAATACATATCTGATTACTATTCCTCATGATTACTGCAGTTGTAGTGCCTGTAGAGTCTATTTGTATTCAGTAGGGGGCGCTGCAACAAGGGGGACGGGGGTATATGTCCCCCCATTTTAAAATCTAGGGGGACCTCCTATGTATTGGTCCCCCCCCCCCCCACTTTTACCACCGAATTTATTTTGATCGGTTGATCCCCCTACGTACAATATCGTTCCAGCGATCATAGTATTCAGCATTGTATACGATATAGCACAATATATCTTACTATCTGGGATAATGAGCCATGTTTTAATAAATTGGACTTTAATGTAATAAGTTTAACCTTTACAACAAATCATATATATTCTCCTAGTATATTAATTAATGATTTAATAGCACATGGATTACGATGAAAGTCCTTCCAATCATATAAACCATAGTTATCTACTCTTAATAATAGGATATAAATTCAAATGGATATTTACAAATAATTATAAAATATACATTATAATTAGGATTTACAAAAACCCATACAACTTGCATTTATTTTATATGTTTTTGGATTCAACATGTTGTTGGAATTTATACTATATTTTTGAAAAATTAATTTCATATTTTCCTATTTTTAATTTTAATATCCTATTATGAGTTATTATATTATGAATCGTTAACATGAAAAATTATGTAGTTAATTATTATTATTATTAATGAACAATTATTATTAATATTTAATAAAATATTAAAAATAAATCTATTTATTGGTCACCAGAAATATACTTCAATGACGTTATTATTAGCTACTTTTGCGTACACTTTAGTAATGGTAACCCAGCTAACAGTCTATGTGATCATGAAATGCATTTATAAAAACCCATGTGTAAATACACACACATACATATATATATATATATATATATATATATATATATATATATATATATATATATATATATATATATATATATATATACACACACACACATTTGGTTTCGAAGGGACATTAGAGCCATATATGTTTATAAGTGAAAACTTCATCTAAGTTCCCGGATGGGATGAAAGGACTCCACCAAATAAAAATAACAATAATACATACACACACATACGCACACATACACACACATAAACACACACACACTAATACACACACACAAACACAAACACACACTCACACACATAAACACACACACACACACTAATACACACAAACAAACACTCACACACACACTCGCACCTCTTCCACTAGGATACAAGGCTTGTCCGACCGAAGTCATCGACGGACTGAAAGAGGAGGAGGGGGAGGAGGCTGGAGCGGGAGTAGACGAGAAGCAGACAAACACCAACCTGGACAGGTGGACGGCCTACAGCAAAGAGGTGGCTGACCGCGGTATTACAGACAACGATGAGAGGAGGCAATTATTCCTAAAGTATTTAAACTCTAACGAGTACTCTAAGTAATAAATTTCGTGTAAACGCTTATTATTTTTCGTATACAAATACATGATATTATATATCTAGAATACATCATATTTTTGAATATTGATTGATTGATAATTTATTTAAGCAAATACATAGCCGAAAATAGAATCGAAAGTATAAAGTATAAATATTTGCTAACGATAACGTACGTTTTAGAAATAAACGAAGAATAATACGAAATTAAAACGTTTTACAGTTACCGTAAAAATAAACGAAAATCAATCGAAAGTAGAAATAAATCATATAGTAATAGAAATAAAAGATAGTGTAAAAATAATAGAAAATAGAAATAAAATACATTATTTTGATATTATAATTATTCGATATTATTTAATAAGTTCGAGTACATAATTTTGTAACAATTATGCCGACTTCTCTTTGTTTAAATTATGTATATCATAAGTATATTATATTTTAACGAACAATGTGTCTATATGAGATATACAATAATGATTAAGTTATGGTAGAGTATGAAGCTACAAGATAATAATTCAGTTATGACCAGGCCCAGTTAATATGGGCCAAATCACAAAATAAAGAAAAAGCTAAAAATAGCTTATTGTGGGATGTTCAGCATTTTGGGCCTTTTGTAAACGATTACAAAATAAGTTAATGTACATCATAAATTATGAATAGACTTTATAAATTTCATATACATATTCATAAATTTATCAATAGAATTTATTTATTAAATTTAAAATTATTATAAAGTATTTACAATACACTTTTAATTTGTATTATATAGAAATGGGATTAAATAGTAATAATAATGTTTTATGTTATAATAATAGTTATTCATAATATAATAATAGTGATAGTAATACATTGTTTGAATGAACGAAACCTTCTGCACTAGTGTTGCAAACGTTATTCTTGCGAAATTATTGTTTATAAATTTGAGTAAGGTTTCCTACAGACAATCTAACTCTACTGTATATATGATAGGCATAATGGATTCTATACCTGAAACACAATCTTTTAATTTATTATCTTTTAATTAATCTTCACAATTTATACTTACAAATATTGTGAGGGAATCTGTTTCTCTTTCGTATTATTTAATCATTACTTTATATTCACAATTAATATCAAATATTTGTTATTTCGTAAAAAAAAAAAAGTATTTGTCTGTATTTACAAGATTACCAAACACTTTTACTTTCATGTTAACGATGCTTTGCTAAACAATTATAATTTGTATATGTTGTGTACATTATCATAATCTCCTTCAGCAGATAGTAATTGCAGTTAATTTTAATATTGAGCTATGTTTTTAAATCATCAAATTGAAACAAATGATCTAATATCTTATCAAATTTATAGTATACATAACAAAATAATTACCATATATAGCCTATAGGTTAGTAGAAACTTTACTCCAAGGACATGTCCTTGCTTACTCTCAAATTTGATATTATAATATTAATATAAATTATAAAATAAATCTTTATATATATTACAAAAAGCTATTCAATAATATTATAAATTATATATCAACATATATAAATATATATCTTTTGATCTATTACAATAAAAAGAGAATATATTTCATATACAATATCAGCATAATTAATAATATTATTTGTTTGATTTAAATTTGTATTAAATGTATTATATTTGTTGCTATTAATAATAGAATACTTTATACAATATAGTCATAATAATAATAATGATATTAAGATTAAATGTTTTCAAATTAATATATTTATCAATAATATATGATAACAAAATCAAAAAACCATCAATCCTTAAATTTCATTGTAATTATAGTTTTTAATCAAATATTGTATTTTAATGTTTATATAATTTATGACTATTATTTAATGTATATTACTATTACCAGTTTTGTCGGCTCTTGTACAATTTTCACAAAATCTACAAATTTCAGATTCTATTACTTTTGTAATGTTATTGTAATGTTAAGGCATGATACTATTTTTAGACCATATTTTACAATGCTCATTTTTAAATATTTTAGGTTTAGCCATTTTCACTTTGATATTAAAGGAGGTTATTATATAATCTAGTTTAGAAACTATTTTAAGGGAATATTTGGACCCGCCTATTATGTGCGTTTATATGGATATATAGTATATATATGAATACTTATATAATGATACTAATATATAATGATGCTCTCACTATAAATCAATGTTATCATATAATATTTTTTCAAACTAAAAAATGTGTCTTATCTATATATAGAAATTTAAATATACTTATACCTATATTCAATACCTAATAATATCGTGAAAATTGGAAATAATTTGTATTGTCATAATTATATTGTATTATCCATAGTAATTCTATGATATATTTATATATATTCATAAATTATATATATTCTTTATATATTAATATATTAAGAAAAAATATGTAAAAATAATAATTTTCATTTTGAAACAAATAAATAATAAGATTAATTATACTTCACAAAACAGATTTGAAAATTAATCTAATTTTTAAAACGTTTTATACTGAATAAGATCTATATATATTCTATTTATAAGTATGTATGTTATATTTGTATAGTTTTATTTAGTTAAATTGTTTTAAAAAAATACCTATAATTCAAATATAATTAATAAAATCCTAAAATAAGTTATTTTGGGCTTTTTGATTTTATGTTGGGCTTGGGTCAATATTATCTGGGCATGGTTATGATAGAATATAAAGCTATAAATCAAGCATTTAGTTATATAGAGTGTCTAGCTATAAAATATTCAATAAGTGATGATAGAATGTTAAGTTATAAAGTAATCATTTAGTTATAGATTATATAGTTATATAGATTAGTAAATAGTGGGGAAATTGATTTAGGGAAGAGAGGGAATGTTAAATCAATATGGATAAGCTAAGTGTCGGATACGATAAGTATATCGGTGTTACTATCAGTTCAACTGTAAGTGGAGTCTTACGCCAAGCCGACCTTACCGAGTGGTTAATGATCATTATATTAGGTGCCGATGAAAATATTGCTGAAAGTCGTTCGGAGTCGAATAAGTTGTGTCCTTATCGTGTCCTTGACGTGTACACATTAGTATACCTGCACAATGTGCGCTGCACGTATACTTAATATTATTATTATTATTATCAGATTTAGGCAATGCCAGGGTAATTATAGAAGTGGTGTTGCTTATCGAGACGATTACCCCTTACCCCGATATAGAATTTATAAATAAATATAATATACGTTTCATCTGAAAATTCAATATACATATCATCTGGGGAATAAGGTTAAGATGAAAAATGTACACTTTTGCGTAGTAATCGTATGTAGTAATGTAGTTTTAGATTTATCATTCGAAGATATATATATTTATGAATTTCATATTTTGAAGATATTACATTATATAATAGGAATACATTTACGATCATTTAATGTTGATTTAAATTATTATAATACATTATTCCATGTTTACTGTTAACATAATTACTATATGGATGAATATATAATAAAGATAATTCGGATGAAGAAAGATTAATTAGGTTCTAAGGATGGAACACACACACACATTGGATTAACTTCACAAATAGAAGATTAACAAATAGTTTAATTTCATTATAAATTAATACTAATAATTTAACGTTTTAGTGTTTCTATATTTAATGAGGTATACCTCACTATAGAGTGTTATGTTAACCTGTGTATTTATAGAATATCATTAGTTATATGTATATAGAGACAAGGGGTCCAGTAACAAAGTTTATTATCAAGCAAAGTATAGCGATAACGTATAGGGACAAGGTATCGTGGCATACTGTTATATATATATATATATATACGATTAGGGGCGTGGCTTATGGTGAAGCGCTCAGCCAATGGGTAGCCATGTGGCGGACTCATTCCTGCCCTGAACAGTGTCTCAGTCTATAGCTTGCAATAATAAGGTTGCATATTACATGTCGAATACATATTACATAAGAACCTTCATGTCGCGAATACATATATGTATATGTAAACGTGGATATTAATGTGTAGATATATATATATATATATATATATGAATACATAGATATATGTAGACATATAACATCCCCCTATGTAAATCAAAAGGCTACGCGTCTATAAGACGACCGGTGCGTTACGATTAGATAGACGCAGTGTTATAGTTGGTGAAGTCTGGTTATCTAGTTCCGGACCGGGTGTCAACGGGCTAGTGGGGAAAGGGACATCCCTGGGGTGAGTGTATGATGATACATCACGTAGGGTATATCTACGTCCTGAACGAGTATCTACGGAGTAGCGGGTAGGACATGATGCTCGGGGTGATGTACGGATGCATCTAGTTGTGTTGATACTAGCTCCGGACAGCGTGTAGACAGGGTGGTGGGACGATTATCTCTGCGATTTCTCCTGAGGGTAGAACCATCGTTGGTGAGGATATGGTAACTCCGAGGCTCCTGGCGTTGCGATGTTACTACAGCTGGCTTCCACGTATTGGATACATGGTCGCGGTAGTGAATGTTAGTGAGGCTCTATGTCGGACAGGTATCGGTGAGACTTGTTCTTATAGTATGTCGAGCGGTTCCCACATTAGACGACAATGTATTCTCGTGGGACGGGTCTACGGGGTAGGTAACGGGCAAAGGGTTTGCTAACTTGCGACCGTAGAGCAGTTCAGTGGGGCTTCGTGTCGATCCAATTACTGGTGTAGATCGTAGTAGAAGTAGCGACATCTGGAAGTTCTCAGACTTGTTCAAGTTTTCTTCAGACTCTGCACGGTTCGTTCGGCCAAGCCGTTACTTTGGGAGTGATAGGGGCTGCTCGTCATGTGGTCAAATCACCATTCGGATGCAAAAGTTCGGAACGTTTGTGATGAATAGTGTCCTCCGTTGTAGCTAAGTAACCGGTCTGGGATGCCGTGTTCCGCGAATAGTGTCTTTAGCCCATCTGTAATGGTTACGCTGGTTATGGGTATAGGCATAGCATATATAAATGGGAATTTAGTATAATAATCGCATATATGGAGATACGTAGTAGAATAAGTCGGAACTTAGGTATTGCCATGCGTGGGTCGGTGTGTCGTATGGTTATAGAGGTTACTTACACTGCTGGTTTGTGTGTTCCCGGCACTTGAGACATGTTTGGATCACGTCTGTAATATCTCTCGTGATACCGGGCCAGTAGACATGTGATCTCGCTTGATCGCATGTATTGAAGATTCCCATATGAGGGATATGTAGAGTGTTGAGGAATGATCGTAGTGAGTTTGGAGGTACGAGGACTTGCGGGCCTTTCAAGATTAAACCGTCGTGTGTGGTGAGTTCGTCTCTGAATGGCCAGTAGTCTCTAAGGTATTTCGTAATGTGTCGAAATACTGCAGGCCACCCGTTACAAGGGCTTGAAGTGTTTCATCTCGGCTAGTTTCTAATTTCAAATGTTTTATATTCTGCGGCGTGAACTGCACGGGGCTGATCTGCATATCAAGGTCGATGTGTTCGCTGGGTCTGATGGCTGGTGGGAAAGCGCATCCACTTTCAGCATCTCTGTTCCCAGTTTGTAGAAGAGTTTGAAGTCGTACTGCTGCACTCGGAGTAGCATTCTTTGGAGTCGGGTAGGTGTGGCGAATAGGTTATGTCGGGTGATCATCTCTAGTGGCTTGTGGTCAGACTGGACAATGAATCTGGTAGCGAAGACGTAGTTGTGAAACCTCTTGCATGCAAAGACTACGGTCATCATCTCTCTTTCGATATTAGCGTAACGAGTCTCAGCCGGGCTAAGAGTCTTTGATGCGAAAGCGATGGGTTTATCGTCTTGTAGAAGGGTGGCGCCGAGGCCACATCCTGAAGCATCTACTTGAATCGTTGTCTTCTTCTTTAGGTCGTGATATGACAGAGTGGTCTGTGCGTATATTCGATCTTTTACGTTATTGAAGATCTTCTCGTAAGTAGGGGACCACTGAGAGTCGACGTCCTTCTTTAGAAGTTCGCGTAGAGGTGTCGCATGGTGTGCCAGGTCTTTGGTACAGGGTCCCATGTAGGTCACGATACCTAGGAATTCTCGCAGGGCCTGCGGAGAATCTGGTGAAGTCATCTGTTGGATCGATTTCACACGCTCGGGATCGGGATGTACGCCGTCCTTGTCGAAGTGGAGACCTAAGAAGGTAAGGCTGTCGGTCTTTATCGAGCATCTTGATTGGTTGAAGACGAAGCCGTGTCAGGTCCTCATAAGATGACGGAGGTTATCGTCGTGTTGTTGCTCATCCTTTCCCAAGACTCCTACATCATCCGCGATTCCGATCGTTCCTGGGCAACACTCGAGTATGCATTCCATACGTTCCTGGAACACGTCTTGACTGAGGTTCAGTCCTAAGGGTAGGTGGAGGAAAGGGTATCTAGCAAAGGGGTTATTAAAGGTGGTTAATAGACTAGAGGGCTGGTCAAGATGGACTGACCAGTATCCTGAGCGAGGGTCAAGTTTTAGAAAACCCGAGCCCCACCTAAGTGGTGTGTTATTTTGTCTAGGGTCAGTGTAGCGTAATGCGGTTTTAGTAATCGCGAGATTAATTTCCTTCAGGTCAGGGCATATGCGATTCTTGCCGTTAGCCTTACGGCTGTACACGAGACTCGATACCCAGTCTGTAGGTTTGTGTACTCGCTTGATGACCTCTAGGGTTACCATGCCTTCGAGATTAGCCTTGCCCTCGTCTCGGAGCACGATTATGCATCGACGGGGTGCATGTATGATCGGTTGTGTGCATGGGTCGACAACGATCCGATAAGTACCCTCAAAGTTTCCGATGGCTGCGATACATTTAGGGTATTCATTGACTAGATCCGCGTTGGATGCTAGTCATAGTTGCGGGTTTACTGAGCAATGCGTGGTAACTAACTTCAGTGCAATGCTGGAAGGGAATCCCAGGAGAACTGGTCCGGGAGTGTCGACGACATAGAATGCCACTTCCGTAGTGTCAGATCGTAAGCTCGAGCTTCCCGTACTGCGTCAGTGTGCTATGGTCTTAGACAGATAGGCGTGTACTGCTAGGTTGTAGGTACGGTGGATCACATTTAGCGGGGTACAATGTACCCGGTACATACTGTGTAATGTACGTAGTGGCAAGAGGTCAGTGTCGCGCACCAGTGTCGACCTTGACACGTTAAGAGTTGGGTGACGGTACGTTATAGTGTCGAACATGACCTCTTCGAAGGTTTCGCTCGTGTTGACGTCGTCAGGGTTGGGGTCAAATACAAAAATATTTTTCTTAAAGAATCCAATACAAATACAAATACAATTATTTATTAAATTTGTATACAAATACAAATACAAATATATTTTATCAAATACAAATACAAATATAAAATACAAATATAAACACATTAAATATTAAATAATAAAATAATAATCCTTATCTTCTATACCAGATTGCATAATAATTAATTGAAATCTATTTAAAATATATTTAATTTCTAAAGAATATCAATAAAATAAAAAATTGTAAACAATAGACTGGTTGCTTAGGATATTATAAGTTATAATTTATAACATATACATTTTCTATATAGAATATAAATTCATAAATTTATTTATATAGTATTAATAAAATTCTTTGAAAATTATTATTCTAATATATAATTTGTATTATTTAATAAATGTATTATTTAATATAAATGGTAAATTTTTTTTTTATTTTTTTACAGTCATAAATCAATTGTTTAAATACTACATTCTATTAAATTATTAAATTAGCATATTTTTAAAAGTGTATTTGAATGTGTATTTGTATCAAATACACCAAATTCGACAATCAAATATAAATACAAATACATAACCGAATAATTATTCAAATACAAATACAAATAAAAATACGTATTTGACCTCATCCCTGGACGTGGTGGTGGTGCCTGGTCTGGTTCGAGTTCCGTTGAGAACGGCATTTAGAGGTTCGTGCTGTGGAGGACTTACGACCAGGTTCGTGAGAGGTAGTACAGTTGTGACTGGTAGATGTGCGGGTGTGTGTGGAGTGGATGTGTGTGGAGTGGATGTGTGTGGAGTGGATGTGTGTGGAGTGGATGTGTGTGGAGTGGATGTGTGTGGAGTGGATGTGTGTGGAGTGGATGTGTGTGGAGTGGATGTGTGTGGAGTGGATGTGTGTGGAGCGGATGTGTGTGGAGTGGATGTGTGTGGAGTGGATGTGTGTGGAGTGGATGTGTGTGGAGTGGATGTGTGTGTGTGGAGTGGGTGTGTGTGGAGTGGATGTGTGTGGAGTGGATGTGTGTGGAGTGGATGTGTGTGGAGTGGATGTGTGTGGAGTGGATGTGTGTGGAGTGGATGTGTGTGTGTGGAGTGGATGTGTGTGGAGTGGATGTGTGTGGAGTGGATGTGTGTGTGAGGAGTGGATGTATGGGGAGATGCGAGATGTGGTGTGTGAGGAGTGGATGTGTGTGGAGTGGATGTGTGTGGAGTGGATGTGTGTGGAGCGGATGTGTGTGGAGTGGATGTGTGTAGAGCGGATGTGTGTGGAGTGGATGTGTGTGGAGTGGATGTGTGTGGAGTGGATGTGTGTGGAGTGGATGTGTGTGTGTGGAGTGGGTGTGTGTGGAGTGGATGTGTGTGGAGTGGATGTGTGTGGAGTGGATGTGTGTGGAGTGGATGTGTGTGTGAGGAGTGGATGTATGGGGAGATGCGAGATGTGGTGTGTGAGGAGTGGATGTGTGTAGAGTGGATGTGTGTGGAGTGGATGTGTGTGGAGCGGATGTGTGTGGAGTGGATGTGTGTGGAGCGGATGTGTGTGGAGTGGATGTGTGTGGAGTGGATGTGTGTGGAGTGGATGTGTGTGTGAGGAGTGGATGTATGGGGAGATGCGAGATGTGGTGTGTGAGGAGTGGATGTGTGTGGAGTGGATGTGTGTGGAGTGGATGTGTGTGGAGCGGATGTGTGTGGAGTGGATGTGTGTGGAGCGGATGTGTGTGGAGTGGATGTGTGTGGAGTGGATGTGTGTGGAGTGGATGTGTGTGGAGTGGATGTGTGTGGAGTGGATGTGTGTGTGAGGAGTGGATGTATGGGGAGATGCGAGATGTGGTGTGTGAGGAGTGGATGTGTGTGGAGTGGATGTGTGTGGAGTGGATGTGTGTGGAGCGGATGTGTGTGGAGTGGATGTGTGTGGAGTGGATGTGTGTGGAGTGGATGTGTGTGGAGTGGATGTGTGTGGAGTGGATGTGTGTGGAGTGGATGTGTGTGTGTGGAGTGGGTGTGTGTGGAGTGGATGTGTGTGGAGTGGATGTGTGTGGAGTGGATGTGTGTGGAGTGGATGTGTGTGGAGCGGATGTGTGTGGAGTGGATGTGTGTAGAGCGGATGTGTGTGGAGTGGATGTGTGTGGAGTGGATGTGTGTGGAGTGGATGTGTGTGGAGTGGATGTGTGTGTGTGGAGTGGGTGTGTGTGGAGTGTATGTGTGTGGAGTGGATGTGTGTGGAGTGGATGTGTGTGGAGTGGATGTGTGTGTGAGGAGTGGATGTATGGGGAGATGCGAGATGTGGTGTGTGAGGAGTGGATGTGTGTGGAGTGGATGTGTGTGGAGTGGATGTGTGTGGAGTGGATGTGTGTGGAGTGGATGTGTGTGGAGCGGATGTGTATGGAGTGGATGTGTGTGGAGTGGATGTGTGTGGAGTGGATGTGTGTGGAGTGGATGTGTGTGGAGTGGATGTGTGTGGAGTGGATGTGTGTGGAGTGGATGTGTGTGGAGTGGATGTGTGTGGAGTGGATGTGTGTGGAGTGGATGTGTGTGGAGTGGATGTGTGTGGAGTGGATGTGTGTGGAGTGGATGTGTGTGGAGTGGATGTGTGTGGAGTGGATGTGTGTGGAGTGGATGTGTGTGGAGTGGATGTGTGTGGAGTGGATGTGTGTGGAGTGGATGTGTGTGGAGTGGATGTGTGTGGAGTGGATGTGTGTGGAGTGGATGTGTGTGGAGTGGATGTGAGTGGAGTGGATGTGTGTGGAGTGGATGTGTGTGGAGTGGATGTGTGTGGAGTGGATGTGTGTGGAGTGGATGTGTGTGGAGTGGATGTGTGTGGAGTGGATGTGTGTGGAGTGGATGTGTGTGGAGTGGATGTGTGTGGAGTGGATGTGTGTGGAGTGGATGTGTGTGGAGTGGATGTGTGTAGAGTGGATGTGTCTGGAGTGGATGTGTGTGTGAGGAGTGGATGTGTGTGGAGTGGATGTGTGTGTGTGGATGTGTGTGGAGTGGATGTGTGTGGAGTGGATGTGTGTGGAGTGGATGTGTGTGGAGTGGATGTGTGTAGAGTGGATGTGTCTGGAGTGGATGTGTGTGTGAGGAGTGGATGTGTGTGGAGTGGATGTGTGTGTGTGGATGTGTGTGGAGTGGATGTGTGTAGAGTGGATGTGTGTGGAGTGGATGTGTGTGTGAGGAGTGGATATGTGTGGAGTGGATGTGTGTGTGTGGATGTGTGTGTGTGGAATGGATGTGTGTGGAGTGGGTGTGTGTGGAGTGGATGTGTGTGGAGTGGATGTGTGTGGAGTGGATGTGTGTGGAGTGGATGTGTGTGGAGTGGATGTGTGTGGAGTGGATGTGTGTGGGGTGGATGTGTGTGGAGTGGATGTGTGTGGAATGGATGTGTGTGGAGTGATGTGTGTGGAGTGGATGTGTGTGGAGTGGATGTGTGTGGAGTGGATGTGTGTGGAGTGGATGTAAGTGGGGTGGATGTGTGTGGAGTGGATGTGTGTGGAGTGGATGTGTGTGGAGTGGATGTGTGTGGGGTGGATGTGTGTGGAGTGGATGTGTGTGGGGTGGATGTGTGTGGAGTGGATGTGAGTGGAGTGGATGTGTGTAGAGTGGATTTGTGTGGATGTGGATGTGTGTAGAGTGGATTTGTATGGAGTGGATGTGTGTGGAGTGAATGTGTGTGGAGTGGATGTATGGGGAGATGCGAGATGTGGTGTGTGGTTACGTCGTGGGGCGTTGTGCTTACGTGTAACGAGGTTTACCGTAGCGCTGTGTTGGGGTTGCCGGAAGGAGGCAATATCGGCGAGCTTGGCTTCATGTATTCTTCACATAGTTTATGGCTGATTCCAGGGATATCGATTTGTGCTGGGATAACATGCAGTCCTGTACGATGGAGTCGTGAACTCCTATCACGAGTTGTTCAGTGAGGCATTGCTGGATTTCCGTAGTGTCACGGAATTAACATCTTTGATCTTGTAGTCGTAGCTTTGTAATATAGGTATCTATTGAATCATCTGGTTGTTGTTGTCTGAATCTAGATAGATTCATTCTCGAGAGCCAGAAGTTTGAGCTGGGGGACACGTGCTTGGCGAGATAAACCCAGAAAGTGACGAGGGTCTTCTCGCTAGCATCTTCCTCCCAAGCGTTGTAGATCTGACGCCTAGCCAGAGGAGTACGTGGGCGAGTTTCGAAGCGACCTTGGCGCCTTCAAAGGTCAGCTCAGCGTGTTGCTTGAACTCCTATAGTTCAGCAGTGACATTCTCTGACTGCCAGTCGAATGAAGGAGAGGAGAGAGTTCGTAGCTGTCACCATGTTAACCTGTGAATAATAGAATATGGTTAATTATGCGTATATAGAGACAATGTATGTATATATATATAAGTTATAGTAATACATAGATATATATATATATATATATATATATATATATATATCAATACATGGATATGTGTAGACATATAACCCCACATGTAAATCAAAAGGCTACGCGTCTATTAAACGAGCGATGCGACACGATTAGATAGACGTAGTGATATAGTTGGTGAGGTCTGGTTATCTAGTTCCGGACCGGATGTCAACGGACTAGTGGGGAAAGGGACATCCCTGGGTAAAAAAATTTACAAATTCAAATTTTGGATAATATAGAATAGGAGAAAAGGTCCACATACTTATTAAAAACAATTTTTAATAATAATTGGAATTAGATTTCCATTCATATTATATTCTATTTAATATAGAGAAATTATTGAAATCATAAATATGAAAAAATTCTACTTATATATAGGCAATACATTGTCTTTCGTAATCTCAACTTTGAAAGTATCGTTGATTTCAGATTTTAATTTGGAACCAATCGGTTATAAGGGAGTATTTTATTTATTATTGACTACAAAAACACTGTGTGGTTATAGGCGTCGTTAGATAATAAAAAAACAAAAATAAATAGAAAACGAATATAAAAATAGGACGAATTACAATGTCTTTAATGGACATACAGTTTACGTTTAAACAATGAAATTTATGTAACTCAACGAATATCAAAAGGAAGTGAATTCCAGATTTTCGGAGCAATAACCGAGAAAGTTGATTCAGAGAATGCCAACGATGTAGATCATTGCACCAACTTTTATTTCCTGAAATCGTAACATATTCTTATCATCAACGATGTCATTAGCATAGATCAATCTAATCTACGACCTCCTTTTCATAGTGTCGTAGAATTACATAGAGCTAGATAGAAGTATAATGAAATGTACGCCCATTTATGGTCGTAGATATTTAACATGTGATGTTTGTTTTATTCGTAAATATAATAAAAATTAATTTAAATAATATAAACGATTTATATAATTTTCAAACTTATTAATAAAACAGCATATGCAATATGTAATACATTGGAAATAGTTATTTAATTTAAATTAATTTATTTATTTCTAAATCTATTTGAGTTTAAATTTGTTCTATTGTATCTTTTGTAGTAATTCAATAATTCGCAATAAATTCTATTACTGATATAGTTATTTAAATGTGTATATTATGTTCCGACTTAATATTCTGTATTGAACATACAAACTTAATGTGTAGGTACAATTTACATACACCAAAGTGTACCAACAGAGAATACCAATAATCCCGAACGAGGTAATTTCGTACATCTTTTTAAGTAATCTCGTACAACTTATTAAATTAAGGTTATTTAATAATTAATCATTTATTATTCGAATATTTTTAATTCATTATTTAATATTAATTCCAAATATAATATATACATATATGAATAAAAATAAAGTCTATAAAGGAGAAATGTAATAAAATTAAGAAAACTTTACTATCAAATGTATGTACAATAATTATAAAATAAATGTACTAAATCGTACGAGATTACCCAGTCCAAGATTACCGGTACCCCTACAGAGTCTAAGCTACACCGTAAATGTTGAAGTATCGTTATGATATAGATACACACTTAGTATGAATATAATCTCATAATACATTATATACCTTAACTACATTTAGAATCTAACGATAATCTAATTATGCAGTCGTTTCTAGCGTAACACAGTAGGTATATGCGCGGGAGTTCTCTATTTTTTTAATATAAATTAACCTATAATATTAATCTATAGTATATAATATATACATTATATAATATACTATAATATACTTCAATATATGTCTTAAACTACCAGTATTTACTAATGTAATTCAATATTTTACATGAAACATGAACAGCCCCAACTATATAGGGTCAATTTTAAGAAAAAAGTGTTTGTTTATAATGTAAATTCGGTCTGTATCGAATATGGTCCCCGTTTGTTTTGATTATGATATATGAGGTCAGATTCAAAATACTCTTTTCGATATTTGACACACATGATAGACTTATATGGAAAAAGTACATGTAGTATATATTATAAGATATATATATATATACCTATACATTTTTTGTTATTATAATTTTAAAGCATACAACAATATATGTTTTAAATTTGACCTTGATAATCATAATCAAAACAAACTTGAGCCATATTTGATATTCTCCGAAAAGTAAGTAATGTAATGAATAAGATAGTGTGTAAAAGGATGTTGGTCATATTTAAATTTAATACATAAGGCAGCATGTTGTGGTGTTGGTGTATCATACCAAAGGGGGGTAACTGGAATAGCGTTTTATTCAGTACACCAGACAAGCCGAGCGTTGACCTACATAGCTATGCAGAAAACATAGTACCTAACCACAGAGCTAGAATGAAAGAGTTTCTCTCTAGCTCTGTGTACCTAACAATGTGTCCATTGTGTAGTTCGGTATACATGTTTTATTCAGTACGCCAGACATGCCGCTTGCGACGCACGCAGCGCCACCAGGTGCGTTGACCTACATAGCTATGCAGTAAACAGTTTGTTTAACAATGTGTCCATTATGTACAATATATATATATATATGGAATGGTCCATTAAATACAATAAAAATAGTGAATGTCATATCAGATGATATCATAAATTACTATCACACTATATACTTAAACTATATTTTTTAAATTATTATTAATATGATGAAAACTAAGTGTTCATTACTGGGAGTTACTAAAACCCAGTTGTAATCCAGTTGTACTTTTATAATACGTATTTTGTATATAATATAATTACTTTAATACTTTGATACTATATATATATATAATATTAAGTATATTATAATCAATAAGTGATATTAAATGTTCGAAATAGTAATGTATTTATAGTACAATTTTAGGTTTTAAAGATTGTTATTATAAATTTGTTGCCTAGTTGTAAACCAGTTGTAATTTTATAACAATGCATAATACATGTTAAACATAATTTAACACTTTGATATTATGTATATATAATATATGCATGATCTAAGTATTAAATATCAAAGTATTAAAGTAATTATATTATATATAAAATACGTATTATAAAATTACAACTGGGTTTTAGTAACTCCCTTCATTGCTAATATTATATTAGTAAAATATATTAAATATATAACAAATAAATAGGATATGTTGATTTAAAATGCTATACATATATAATATATGTGGCGAGTAAAAGCTAACTTATATTACATTTTATTTAATAGAACAATTGGTGTATGAAAATAACGTCAAACTTAAATCTATTTCAATGATTTCAATACTACTCAGTAGTCTACTTCCAACAGAGGTAGGGAGTAGATATTAATTACGTTGCGTAGATAGGGAGTTTTTTATATTTGCTTCGAAAAATATGTACCTATATTATGATTAATAATAGCCTATTATAATAGGAATATAAACATAAATGTATATTGTTGATCGCACTATGATAATAACTATCATAGACATTTGAGTGAAAATATTTCAGAAATGTCTTCAGTGACTGAATTACTGATTCAGTGAATCAGTCAAATTCAATTTGAAATTTCTATGGATACCAGGGATCCTTCCCTGTGGATACTATATAATGCCTATTTATAGATATTATAATAACTATTATTATCACATTATAAAACTCTCAATTAATATTTACTCTTATTAGATATGAATTATTACATAAGAAATAAACGTCATTAGCGTTACGGAGTAATACATAAGAAAATATCACAATTAAATTAATTAAATGTATAATTATATAATATGTTCTTTGGTAAATAGAAAATGTTGTATATTTATTTATATCTGTCAGGGAGGTCAAAATGGCGTTTTCTGTTAGTCGATCGGCTACTTTCGCTAAGAAACTTTCGAGTTTCTATGGACACCGTGTAAGTTTATATGTATTATATATAAAGAGAAGAGTATAATAAATCTACTATAAAAATATTTAATTATATTAATTAATATTATCCTTTTATACTTGTTTTATTAAAAACTAATAAAAATTATATTTATGTATATTATTAAAGAGTTATATTTAGTATACGTTTTCTCATATGTATAGTCTTAATTGTATTATATTAATAATACTATGATATATATATATATTTAATAAAGTCATATTTTATTAAATAATTTAATATAATATATTAAATATAAATATGTATCCTATGCACTGAATAATTCATCTTATAACATTTAATTTTAAATTAAGAATTCATAATATATAATATATTATGTTACGAATAATTCATATATTAAATATATACAAGTAACTTTTTAAAATTGTTACAGCTTTAACATAACAGTTGCTTTCAACTAGTAGTTGAATCACTAATTAATAATTAATATATTATTATAAATATGTTATATAATATATAATCAATCTACATTAGATCCCTAAGTCAGAATGCTTATCCGCTGTATCAAATTATCAACAACGCCGTAATCTTTCAATTCATGAATGTGATGCTATGGACATTTTGAAGAAATTCGACATCAAAGTACCACAATTCTATGTTGCTGATAATGCTGATGAAGTTCATGAATATGCTACTAAACTTAGTTTGTATATTTAAATAATGTATTAATTATAAATTTGTGTATTGGAATAATACAAAAATTAGATTTTATTATCTATACAACATTTTTGGGTAGCCAGTACCCTCGTACGAGTAATTTCGTACGACTTGTTAAATTTAATTTATTTCATAATAATACAGTTTTTATATGATTATATATAATAACTTATTATATATAGATATCATATATTGTATTATATATATTCGTATAAGAACTGTATAATTATGAAATAATTAAATTTAATAAGTCGTACGAAATTACCTCGTACGGGATTACCTCGTACGAGATTACTGGCATTCCACTTTTTCATACTGGATTAATTAATAATTTAGGCAAAGATACTGGCACAAAAGATGTTGTAATAAAGGCTCAAGTACTAGCTGGTGGTCGTGGAAAAGGATATTTTGAAAGTGGACTTAAGGGTGGAGTTAAAATCGTTTATGAGTTAGTATATATATAATACATATATATTTATATATTTAAAATATAAATCTATTTAAATTTAGCGCTGATGAAGCTAAATCCGTCGGAGGTCAAATGATTGGTAATAAAATCTTCACGAAGCAGACTGGAGAATCCGGACGATTGTGTAGCAAAGTTATTGTCAGTGAAAGATTGTATACAAGACGTGAATATTACTTTGCTATACTTATGGATCGTAAATATGGTGTTAGTTATAGATTTATTTGTCTTAATAATATCCCATTTAATCAGTATTTTAATCAAATAATTAATGTTTATAATATAATTATTATTTTAATTATAATGTAACATAATTAAATATATGAATATATAAATATCTAATAAAAATTACAAAATTGTATTATAATAATTATTATTTATAATTAAAAAATATCACATTATTATCTAATATTACTGTCACTATTATACTAATCCCATATTAAACCGATGTATCAGGGACCAGTGTTGTTAGCGAGTTCCCAGGGAGGTATGAACATCGAAGACGTAGCCCGAGACACTCCGGAAGCGCTAGTTACCGAACCCGTTGACATTGAAACCGGAATGACCGACGAGATCGCAATGAGAGTGGTCACTAAGATCGGATTTGAAGGAAAACAAGCTCTTCAGGTAACTATATTATTAACAGTTTTATTTGTATATTAAAAACCAGCATTTATTGATAATTTCATCCTAATATATAATGAATTTCTAAAAACCTAAAATTTATCATAGATTTATCGTTAGTTATTAAACTAATTATTTAATAACTTATTATAATAGGCTAAAGCTATTGTGGAAAACATGTACAAATTATTCTTAGCCCACGATTGTACCATGATTGAAATAAACCCCATGGCTGAAGATGCTAAGGGTGATGGTTAGTTATTCCAGAACAATTAAAAACTTACATAGTATTATATTGTAAAAAATAGTATAGAAATACTCGTATGTTGTTGTATATATTTATTGTATGCACTTAACGAAACTGTCAAACTTTATTGTTGTTATATATGTGACATGCTATTTTGATGTATTATATACTTTGTACTTGTCTATAAATATATACATAAATAAACATCAAGTTCTATTTATAGTAGTAACACTCAACTACAATTTATTAGTGATAAAATTGTATATTACATATTGTTATGAGATACAAAGGTATATGTTGTGAAGATTTATATTGGTTTGATTTAAGATTTGTTTACAAATAATATAAATCACTATATAAGGTAATACATTATATCACACATATATATATATATATATATATATATATATATATATATATATATATATATATATATATATGTATCTCTTTCTCATTCAGTGTACTGTATGGACTGCAAAATGAATTTCGATGACAACTCCGAATACAGACAAAAAGATGTTTTCGCCAAACGTGATTGGTCGCAGGAAGATCCTCGTGACAAGATTGCCGCCGACGCTAATCTGAGTTACATTCCTCTAGATGGTTCCATCGGATGTTTAGGTTTCTATTTCAGTGGTAGATTTTAAAAAATCTTTTAAAGTTATATTTTTACATAATGCCACTTACTCATTATAATTTAATTTAATCACCTAATTTAAATGTAATGCTAATATCAATGATAATTATTATATAAAATGATAACGATTATAACTACTTTTATATCATTTATGTTAATCTTCATTTATAACAACAAAAAATAGCACAATATCTGATGTTTTAACTAATTCATTTTATACACTTGCTAAATATTGATCAGTCAAACATCTCATATATTCATCATGTGATATATAACTATTAAAATTGATTATAAAACATTTTGTTTATCTCTGTTTTTATAAACAATAGATTACATATTAAAGTTATCACATATATGGTTTTATTTATTCTACAAATCCAATCATATCTTTTTCTCTAATTTTATTTTATTTAAAAATTTCAAATAAATAACAAATAAATTAACATATACCAGATATTTGGGTAATTTTATGGTATAATGAACACAGCTTTTTAATAAATATTTAATAAAGTAATACTATTATATATATTTTAAATAATGAATGTTTCTATTGATGTATAGTTTATTATAATAATTTATATTTTAATTAATGCAAATGTATTGATATCAATAAATATGATTATTTAGCATGTACAATATGATATAGAATGTACAATTACATTCTATATCATAATTTTTGTTATAAATTATTAGATTATGATGATACTTGTATATAATATCTATTTATTTTTATATAATAATATACATTTTGTCATGATATTAATTTGAAATATTTGTTGTTTAAAAAAAGTAACTCTATAATAAAAACTATTTCACATGCACAAGAATATTAATTTCAACTTTATAAGTAATTTAATAAAATTAATAAATAAACTACTCATGTTTTATATAATTTTCCTGGAAATAATTGTTAATAATATATAAGTAATAATGATTTATATAAATGTTATTCTATCCTATAAAATAGTAAATGGAGCTGGTCTAGCCATGTCAACCATGGATATCATCAAGTTACACGGAGGTTCTCCAGCCAACTTCCTCGATGTTGGAGGTGGTGCTACCGTGGAACAAGTAACCGAAGCTTTCCGTCTCATTACCGGTGAGAAATCTGTTAGTATCGCATGCGCGTGGTACCTAAATCTGTGATAACTAGGTATCAATATCGCAATTATAGGTTAGAGCTATTCTCGTGAATATATTCGGTGGAATCATGAGATGTGACGTTATCGCTCAAGGAATCATTGAGGCCGCGTTGAAACTCAACCTTAAGATCCCAATTGTTGTACGTCTTCAAGGTAACCACATTTAATCTATATATTTATTAACGTAATATCAATTATAAATTAAAACTTATATTTATAATCGTGAAATTGTATTCATTTTAATGTAATTATTGCGTATGTTGACAGGTACCAGAGTCGAAGATGCTAAAGCATTGATCGCATCAAGTCCTATGAAGATTCTTGCCGTAGATAACCTTGATGAAGCAGCACAGATGGTTTCATATATATATATATATATTTATATTAATATTAATCATAATAATTAGTACATTTTAAATCGAATATAATATTTTTCATTTTCAAATATTTGTAATATTAAATTATTTATTACCTTTAATTAATATTATTGTATGTTTTATGAAAATTATATTTTAAGACATTTATTTATTTTCTTTATTTATAGTACTTTAAATATTATTTATTTATATTAATTTTTATAAATAAACTTCATATTATATGATAATTTGAAAAAAAAATTGACTAAATAGTTCACATGAGCAATCTATTCCAGTAATTTCACAGTAGAATACGTAAAAATACATACATTTTATGAACTAAAGTTCAATATATAATCATAAAGTGGTGTTAATATACATATATTCATAATTTAATAATTATATAAGGAATTATATATTATAATTATAATACTAAATATTCGTAAACGATTAAGTAACTTAATCTTAATCACTTACAATCGTAAACGATTATAAATAGATTTATACCTAAATGCGTATGCATTAATACTCGTCAGTATACTTGTGTTTGTGTTTATTTGCCAATTTCATACATTGTATAAATTCTAAATTCTTTATAAATTAGTTTTGTATTGTATGATGTTTTTCTATATCATTTATATTGACATTCTTAATAAGATAATATATATTACAATTTTAACAAAAACATATATCAAATTCAAATATGTACTCCTGGATCATGTTGGATCACAATGATACAATTATTCAAGTATAAAATAAAATTGTTTATAAAATATACGCAATAGGGCGTATTGTATTTGTATATATGTTATATAAAATTACGGAAATTACTCTAGAATTTGAACATTAAATATTTCATACACAACATTTATATTAATTTATAAATAATTATTCATTATATTATTAATAAAATATTAATTTATTAATAAGATAATTATTAAATGATAATCATTAATCTATCATTTATTTATATTCAGGTTGTTCGACTTTCTGACATTGTTTCCATGGCTCAACATATTTCAGTTGATGTTAAGTTTCAAATTCCTTTATAATTTATAAAGGATTGTCGATATTAGTAATTTACTATTGTATATATATATACACTCTAAATAATTTTCTTTCATATTATATATTGTTATATAATAACAAACCATGTTTGTTAATTTTCAATTTGATTGTTGAGTAGATTAATAGAAGATAATATTATTTAACCAATGTGAATTAATACTTAATTTCATATAAAATTGGAGTATATACATATTTATATATATATAATTTATTTAATTCACCATTGTATTATATATTTTGTTTGTTTATTTAACTTATTCAGCTAACCCTGCTGGTATTAATTTGTGTTTATATAATGCAAGACCACAAAATAAAATTATAAATAATGTTCACATTTATAAATAAATATATAACGAATTTAATATACATAATAGTGATATCAACATAAATAATTGTGATGTGACTTGATATTTTCATTATCCTCCATTAACCTGTAATAATATATTTATATTTTTAGTTAATTATATAAAATTTATTTGATGTTTAATTAATTGTACGCGGTAAGAACATCTACATAGATAAAGTTGATAAGCAATTGTGAGCAGGTCTGAATTAAAGGGGGGGAATTGGAAATTGCCTGGGGACCTACAAACTATTATTGATAATACCAAATAAGTCATAAATGACACCATAGTCTACTAAATACTATAAATAGCATATTGGAGGTATCAGATTATGCGTGTATTTAAAAAATGTGAATATACTTGTTAATTATGTGTATGTAACTAAAAGTTTCTATGCAATTTTTACTATCTAACGATGTATTTAACTAAATTATTGATATACTAGCAAATATAAGTTACTTATAAATATAGACATAAATAAACATTGGAGAATAGGGAGTGATTTAGGTTTTAACTTGGGGACGGGCATAATAAATGTTATGGATTTTTAATATATTCAGTATTAAAAGTTAAATAAGTGTCAGTAGATTTTATTAATTTAAAATAGTTGTATGAAAAATATATATATATCTTATTACTATTAATTTATTTCAATTACATTTATTACAACAGATTATTTTAATATAATAACATTATGTAGTAAATATTTAAAATAATTATATATAAATTATGCTAATATTAATATTTACCAAAACTATTTTGAATCGGGTAAGACATAAGTAAATAACAATGCCTGTTGACTAACCCGATTGAGAAACCTAGCTATAGCCTGGTAGTATCCGTCCGCCTGCCATGAGTCATTGTGACCTCCATCCAACTTCACCAACTCCTTAAGCCTGGCTCCACTTTTCTGGTGGGTCGTAGTAAATTGTGATGATAATTATAAAGTAAAGCCTCCACTTCTCTGGTGGATCATAATAAACAAGGGTGATATGAGATAAATATGAATATCATTAAAAGTACCGGTATCAGATAAGATTTTATATATTACGATTCGAAAAGTCTCAGATCACGTAGAATATTAACAAATATCAGAATGGTTAATATTTTAAAAGTATCAAGTCGTACCATTACAATATCGTACATTTACCTATCTAATGTATTTATACTAGTTCTATTGGTTACCTAAGTTATGAACTTGTTTGCAGGAATTAAGATATTCAATATATATTCTAATCATATTTTAATATTAATTCCAAGACAAAAATAAATAATTATATTCATTTAAAGAATGTTTAAATATTATGAAGAGTATTATGTTATAATGCATATGTAGTAATTATATTAGAATTATAGTAGATTTGTATTTTACCTATATTGGTATTGCTATATCTCACTAATGTAAAATTCTTCAACACGCCTGGTGCCTCAATTTATGTGTCCTAATATGGCCGACCATCACATGAAACAAATATTTACTTTTAAATACACTTTTTACTTTGTGCGTTTCCATTCTATCAAAATAAACATTTATATTATATATTTATACTGCGATGTAATTGCAACATTTAATTTGATTAAATAATACTTTATATGTGAATGTCAGACATCTTAGGTAGACACATAGAGCGAGTCTCCAGGCTTTTTTATTGCAATAATGGGTAATTTAATATGTCATCAATTATGAAAAAAACACCGTATGAAACTTAATATTAAATATAAAATAAAAAAAATATATGCAATAATTTCAAAATTCCATATTACAATATCCGAATATGTTATAATAGGGGGTGATAATGCACTTATATTATAGACAGTGCTGGGTATGGTGTGGCCGCATTATATAGAGCTGCGATTGTCAGTAATAGCTTTGCTTGTAAAGTGTGAGTGCTGAAATAAATGTGGCTGTACAATGTGCAAATAGAATTAAATGTTATATAAAGTGCAAGTACTATTTATATAGTATAGAGAGATAGTAGAAGTGTAGATTAGATTTAATAGTTGCCCGAAAATGATTATAGATAATTAGAAGATTTAAAACTACACTTTTAGTAGAATATAATTATCACAAATCATCAAAGACTCTGTAATAAGATGCTTTAATTTCATTGGCCGACGAGATATTTCATTCGAGTATAGCGATGTATTACATATGTATACACGTGAGTCAGTGACAGCAGCCACTACCACCACCAGTAGCACACGCGCTCATGGAATACTAACGTTATATAACTTGTACATCATCTTGGGTGGTACTAGCGTGTCCTTTATCCCGGAGAGGAATAACGTGGGCACAGTGAGATCTTTAATACGAGAGATGGATTCATACTATATTCGGCGATGGGCGGGGGGGGAGAGAATAGAATTTTATTTCACGAATACGGAAGCTAACGAAAGAAAGGATATCCATAAGCTATATTCCAGCTAACATTAAGAATATCACTAATCAGTGCCGGATTAAGCAAAGTATGGGCCCGGGGCAAATTTAATTTATGGGCCCCCTAATTTTTATAATTTAAAAAACATATTAGATGTATCTACAATATAAATATACATAGTGAATTTTGGGTAACTAATATCTTTATGGTATAGGTACGACGTACCTGGTACGCATACATGTATAACTTTTATATTTTATAAAGGTATATATTTATAAACAATATTTTAGATTATAATTAGTTTGAATAGAAAAGAATTTCTTAATTAAATATTTATTTTGCGTGTTTTATTTTTTGAAAAAATATTAATTATTCTTTCTTGATCAATTTCTTTTAATAAACTTGACTCCAATGATAATAATGTTAATCCTGATAATTTGTCCTGTGTGAGCGAATTTCTTAAATATTTTTTTACTAATTTAAGTTTAGAAAAACTTCTTTCACCTGTACTATTTAACACCATTAGAGATAGATATATCCTATATACAATTTCAATATTAGGATAAACATCAATACTTTCTCGAACATATTTATAATCCGATAGTACTGTGTATTTGGTAATTGTATTATATCTATCAGATTCGATTAAATATATAGAGAAATGTATTGTCTCGTTTATTAATTCATCATTGATATCCGTAAAATATTTCTTTATGATAACTTTATAATTATTTGTTATTTCTGATGCGCTAATGATCCTCAGATTTCCTATAAACCCGAATAGTCTAGCTACTTCATCATATGCATCAATCCTCTGCTTTAATGCAACTATATATTAAATATTAATTATAATTATCATAAATTATAAATATATTATCTAAAATAATCATTATTAAAATATATATATATATATATATATATATATACCTATACTATATAATTACCAATTAAATTGTCAAATAGAGGTAGAAAACATTCACGTTTAAATCTTTCTTTTCGTGTAATACTCTCCTTAGTATTCAATTGTTCATCATCGAAGTATTTATTTGCAATTTTTATTCTTTTTTTAGATTCATTAAATTCTGCCTTACATACATGTTCAGCCATACATATAAATTTCTCATAATTGTTTCTTTATTCATCTATGTAATTTGATAGAGCTACTAAATTATTGACGGCCACCATCAACTCAATTGAATTAGACTGTACTATTTTGCTTACTGCATTTATTCTACATAGCAGAGCCTTCATAATTTTGCATAGAAAAACAGTTTCAAATTCATTCATTCTCTTATATAGATAATTCAGCTCAATTAGTGATAACGTATTAATATTATCTATTTTCATCTTGATATCAAGATATAATATTATTACATCTAAAAAGATTGAATATCCACCGGAAAGTGCGCTTACTGCATCAGTATGTGAAGACCATCGTGTACCGCACAATCAAAAATAAAAGTCCAGTAAAAATAATAATAATTATGCAAAGATCATAACATTATTAAAAAGGGCCCCAAGTAATTATTTTCAAATGATAATTTCTTTAATAGTTGGTTATTATATAGAAAAAACTTATAAAATAACCCTAAAACCCCGGAAAATAACTATAACATTATTATTTGTATCAAATGTATGGGCCCCTAGAAATGTGGGGCCCAGGGCATTTGCCCACTTTGCCCCCGTCTAAATCCGGCACTGTCACTAATAATATTAGATTAGTATATATATATATATAGTATATGGCATATGTAAATCAATAATGTTAATACATTTATTTATTTTTTGCTATTAGTTTTGTCTCCTGTTTTACATCATTTTGAATATCTATTTTCTATATTCAATAAATCATATTATTATTATATATAAAAATATCATATATCGACGATATAATAATAAAATAAATAGTACGGATCTAGTGAAGTAGTTGAACTCGGGTGTGAATCGAGTTGTTGTAAATGAGTAGGTTTCAGTGGTGCGTGCTAACCTTATTCTTGACGTAAAAGCTCGGAAGTATGGTTATGGCATCGATTCCGAACACACTCGCGCCCATTTCGGCTATGCTAGTGAAGGTGTTCTCTAGGATAACGGCGGATATCTGTACAATAGGGGGCAGCACTAGTGTTAGGTGGTTAGTACGATACTAGTATAGGATACTGGGGCTCGTTATGAAATTAAAATAAATGTATTATTTCACAAAATTCCATATTACAATACGGAAATATGTAAATATATGTGGTCTAAAGTATAAAGTTAAAATATTTGCGTTGAAAGTATTTATTTAAATACATCTTTAATAATAATAATTCTTAATGTGTAATTATTTAATAGATATCACATATAGATATAGCGAATAGAAACAGTTTCGATCTATAAGAAATAATTGTTTTCGTTGATCTATACCTATCAGCCCTATTAAAGCCCCTAAGCCCTATTTGTATCGAAACCTCAGAGACCACCCAGAAACCAGTGATTTAATCAGTTATATTTCATCTTATACCTCTCGAGTAGATGAAGAGTATTACAATTGTATTTAGTAGAATTGCCAAAATAATATCGTAGATATTTTTTATGAATTATTAAATTTATTCATATCAGTATTCCTCGTTTTCTAAACTAGATGTATATATTGGAGTTGACTATTGAAGTTAGCCACCGAGTTTAAACTTTTCGCACAGTTAAAAATATTGAACATAACTTCTTTTATTTTTGTTACTTTATTATATGTATTTTAGTATCTGTCACCAAATTGTTATCTATGAAAACTGTATAGAAATGATATAAAATTGTTTTTTTGAACGAGCTATAATACATTTTTATTAAAAAGTTAAACTTCAAATCTAAAATAATAATGTCTGGCCTATAAACTATGCATGTATAAATAAGAACGAAGACAAAAATATAATTATAATACTTTATCGACATATATAAAGAACATATATATAAATAATAAAATAAAGAGATATTTTCATAAATATAATTAGAAATAATTGTAAACATACAATCACTCTGGATATGTGATAATAAAAGTTGACAAGTTGTTCACTATTTTATATGTCTATTTATAAATATATATAATATATAATATAGTATAAATATGATGTACAGATATTTAAACAAAAATATAGTAATTTTAAAATGTGTTTAATTTGTAATATAACAAAATAAAATTATATAAATAGTATACTATTAATAATCTATAGATATATATATATAATCTGTAGATTGAAAATCTATTCGCTATACCTAATGCATGATTCATGATATACAATAAAATATAGTATTATATAGAAAGGCAATATAATTTGGTCTAAATCCCAAATATAGAATTTATTATCATTGTATTTACTTTCGATGAGTATAAATCACAACTTATATATATATATATATATATTTTTATATATTTCATTAATTATTATTTATTATTACACATCATTTTAACTCTACCAATAAACTATTAAAGAATTATCTATATATTTAAGAACTATCTATAGAATACAGAATAGTAAACATCCATACAGCCTGTATGAATGTTTACTATTCTGTATTCTATAGATAGTATGATACAGGGTAAACATATACAACTAAGACATATGTTTAACTTTTAAAACATGCAGGTGTGACACCAGAGTTATATTGTTCACATGTAACAGTGTGTTAGCTGTATATCATGGAGAATTAATACAATTCATATGTTCAAAATAATAAAAGTGAATACAAAAGTAAAAAAAACCATGTTCCTTGATTAGATGAAATGTCTCCACCAAAATAACAATAATAATAAACTACCATGAAGGGTTATATGTTCGAAGGGGTGAGGTGTAATTTTAAAACTAATATAATTAATAATATTAATAATTATATTTATAACTCTATATATATTATTTTATATATATATATATATATATATATATCTATATACATTTATTATCAAATATATTTTTATCATATTGAAATAAGCTTTTTAGTGTGTGCCATAAATATATATATATAATATACTATATATTATAAATAGATGCTATTTTATTGTATATAAATATAATAAAAATATACTATATAGATGCCAGCATGCCCTACTGTGAATATTGTTATGGTGTACTTCTGAGAATCATATGAATGGCCACCATTAATTACCCCATGGTAGGGCTTCTAGTATCATAAAAAGCAGTCATATATTTCTGGGTAATTCACATATACTATATAGTATATAACATACTCATTTATGTAGTTATATAGTATGCATAGACATACATGTACATATACACATATACACATACATACACACACAATGTGTCACACATGTATATATATATATATATATATATATATATATATATATATATATATATATATTAAGCCCATAGGAGATATAGTACAATCTTCCATAGGATCACTTTGGGATGTAATGTAGCTAACAAAATAGGGTAACCAAACCAAAACTAAAACACATATCCGAAAAATATATATCTATATATATATATATATGAAGTTCATAAATAGTTCAAATTATGAACTATTTATACACACGCACCCACACATTTATATGTAGACACTCATCCCCACACACCCATCCACATACATATACATATACACAAGCGTATATATATACACAACCATAATTATATATCTATATATATATATATACATATCCAATATCACCAATCGATGCCACATTTAGCTGGAAAAATAGACTTGACGCCCCATTAATGTAGAATCCACGATATCGAGTAATTCAATAAATATATGTATTTTATTTATGTTTAAAGTAGTATTAATAAAATAGTAAGTTAAAAATATATTTATTTAATTAAATATATATAAATATATATATATAAATAATATAAATGTAAATAAATATATTCTATTAATATTGCGATATATATCTAAATATACTAAAATATTAATATAATAAAATCAAATCATTATTTGAATCCTTGATTTTTATATATACAGATATGGAGCAAGGTTTCATGTCTATGTATTTATACATATGTGAGTCTCTCTATTGGCCGAACCCTATTGTGGATTGCTTTCAGAGTGCATACCTTCCCAATCGTAGTACAGAAACTGCCCTAAACATTGTTTTTAACGATATTATACTATTTATGGATAATAAGGCTTCTTGTTATTTAGTTCTTCTTGATCTGTATAGTGCCTTTGATACGTTAAATCATAGGATTCTTTCTTACCGTCTACGTGAAATAGGTATTCATGGAAAAGTTCACAACTGGTTGATGTCGTTTGTATCTAATAGAATATCTTCTGTAAAGATCAAGTCATCTTTGTCGGCTCCATTTGATCACACTCATGGCGTTCCTCAAGGATCAGTACTGGGTCCGATTCTATTATTTTGTATATTCTTCCCATTAATTTGATTTTAAAAAAATACCCATATATATTTTATACCTCTTTGCTGATGACTTACAAATTTATACTTTTTTTCCACCTGGTTCTGATATTGACATAATTCAACTTTCAATTACTGTATTAATGATTTGATCTCTTGGTTTTCCTGTAATTCTCTTTCATTAAATATTACTAAAACTGATAGCATTATACTTTCGTGATCTTATATAATGCACTAGATTACTCAGTACATATATCAAACACTGTCCGCACTGCTAATTATTTCCTGTATAATATAGGCAAGGCTCGCTCTAAGCTAACATTTAATTTAACTAAATCATTATTACATTCATTAGTTTGTAGTCGACTTAGATATTGTAATTCGCTTTTAATTAATATTCCGCAAAAATTGATGAAAAAATTCGATTCAATACAACGTAGAGCTGTTCGCATATTATTTAAGCTAAAGCGTAGTGATATAACCATATCTATACATTCCATAATGGCGACTCTCGGGTGGTTGCAGTTTCGAGATTTATGCAAGTTTCGACTTCTATGCATTACTCACAAGGCTATATATATGGGAGTTCCGTCTTACCTATCGAAGGGACTCATAATTCGAACAACTACTCGTCCGAGTCGCAAATGTGAGCTGATGAAACTCTCTCTACCGCTTGTCTCATCTATGTATGCAGATGCTGCTTTCACGGTTGCTGCTCCGAAATACTGGAATAGTCTTCCCGATGAATTACGCACCATGTCATCATTTATGAGTTTTAAATGTCGACTACATACATATATGTTATCACTATAATGTATTCTTTTAACATTTACTATTCGTGTATTTATTTATTTATTTGTTTTATTATTTCAACTTGATGCATATTAACGTCTATTGTTCTCATTGAGTCAATAAACCTTTCTATTATATTATTATATATTATTATTATTAATATATAGGGCTATTTATAAAGCTCAAAGAGTATATGAACATATAGAAGTTATCCCAATTTTATGTATTTTGTAAAATAATTAATTAACTATATTAAAAAGTTAACATATTAATGTGTATAATATGTATCCACTACAAAATGTTCCTATTAAAGTAATCATTATTTAAAAGGAGCATATAAAGATGCTTTTATACATTGGGCAATATACATTGGGCAATATACATTGGGGCTTCTATTGGAGAAATAATCCCTCTATATATATGTGTGTGTGTATGTGTGTATATGTCTGTTTGTTCAATATATATAATTAAGTTTGTGTGTATATGTGTGGATGTAATATATATATATATGATATATGTTTGATATGAATGAATGATACCCCAGCTCTTTATGTCAACACTATTGTATACAATGTGTAGCAGATGTCCAGCTTGTCCCCTGTGACTAGACATGCAGCATGTGCAGTATTGTGTACACATGTGTACATTGTGTGTACCTATTCACATGTGCAGGTGTGCCCATCTATATAAAGAACACTTTCTTTATAAGTTATATAAATTATAACCCTTTCTTTATATCAATGGAGGTGCCATGTTTAGTTTGTATTATTACTATCAGACATAATACAATGTATTCACAAATACACAGGCAGACAATACATCTGCTGCACTACTATTGTTCACTTGTGCTATCATTCTATGTACATGTATGACTAGAAATGTTGTATATGTTGTTATGCACTACTGCAGTACAGTGGACTAGCAGTATGTGATATCAGTAGCTCTATAGACAGTTGATACTATTAACATTTTAATTTAACCAGTTTAATCTCAATATATAAATCTATCAGTTTTGATATGCTCATATAGATACACTAGTCATTATACATACAATAACTGTACAGTGAACATGCTCTGCCCCCTCCCTGTGGATATCACACTGAGAATGTCACTGCACACATGTTATTAGATAGGTAATTTATACTTCTAGTAACAATTAATGTTAGATAAAAACAATCATATATTAAACTAATAATCATGTATTAAAATATTTTGTTATTAGATAAATATATACTTCTATAAATTTATACTAGAATTAAATAATATATGGTATATTTCATATATAAAATTATTCATAAACATTCACCTTAATTTATATGGAGATTTCTATTGATATTGTTTTTATTAACTATTTAACACTATATTTATATACATATTAGATTCTACTTTTATTTATACATGTGTTTTTATATATAGAACAAAAAATAGTAATTTATCTATAAAGGGGGTATCCCACTACAAGTATTTCCGGCAACTTGCCGGAAATATTATAACTTTAAAACCATTTTATAGCAAGTTGTAATGGGATACCCCCTATATAAGTTACTATATTTAAGGCAAGTTGCCAGAAAGTAAGGGGGTTTCCTATTAAAATTGTAGTTAACTTGATAGAAAATCGTTTTAAAGTTACACCATTTCCGGCAAGTTACCGTTGCTTACTTGTAGTGGGATGTGACCCCCTTAATAGTTGATCTATTAGGTTACATGTTCCTTACAAGGATAGGACACGTCTGCTAGCGGATATTTTGTAAAACTTTTATATTCCGTTTGAGTGATTTAATGGTATTGCATCATGGTCCAGGAGTACAAATTTGAATTCGATCCAAAAATCAACGCAAAAATTCAATGATTTCAATATGATTATATTAAATTCATAATATAATTTAATATAAATTATATTATTTGGAATTTTGACATAAATAATATAAAAAAACATCGTTCGATTCTAACAAATTTATAAATAAATGCTTAGTTTTAATTAAATAATTATATAGAAATACAACTATAAAATATGAATGCATTTTTATTCGACAGAAAAATAAATATCTTGGATATCTTTGATTCAAAGATTTAAATCATTGAAATATAATGAAATATTCCACAGAAAAGTACCTAGCCCTGAGTACAAAAAGTAAGCATTGTGAGCAGATGTCTTTGTACATGGCTGGGTATGTTAAATCATTATTCTAAGTAAAACTAGTGAAACATATTCAATGTTTAAAATATTTAAATTAGTAATATAATACTTATTTATTAAATACATGCTATAAAACATTATATACAAATGTATACTGGTAAGGATGTTGTACGTTGTATGTTATAGATACACTTACATATTTAATTTTATAATTGGGTATCATAAATAGCGTTTTATTTTATTTCTAGAAAATTCCAATGCTAATTGTCTAATAGAAACAAAATAACACATAACAGGGTAATATTATTAAATACAACTTTTTATAATGATTTATCAATTTGTTCATATGCACTGCAGTATAAATTTAATGGTATGAGTGATATTGGATCTAAAAATACATTTTAATGTAATTTATAGGTAAAATATTGGTCTACAAAACACTAATATCTCTTGTTATTAATTCAAAATATATAATATTTATTATTATGATAGATATTATGGAGAATATCGAATTTGGTTCCAGTTTTTTAATTTTGATTGCTGAGTTCAAATTTAAAATAGTTTACATGTACCGCTAAATAATTAAAAATTTTAATTATAACAACTAATTTATATATATCTTATAATATATACTACATTTGCATTATACATATTAGTTTATCATGTACAGACCATCGATATAAAGAAAGTGGATAAGCAATTGAATGTAGTGTATGGCACTATCCGCTACGAGCGCTGCAGTCGAAACCCACTATCTGGCCCACTACTTTTTATTTATAATAATATGTATTTATCATATATATATATTGATAATCACTACCAATTTTAATGTACTATCTATACTAAAAATAAAATTATATATTTAAAATATATAATATCAACATTCCTCGTAATTTTGTGTATTTAAATTGAAGATATAATACTATTTTATTGATATTTATAATTTAAATCCATTGATATAGATAGAAGTCACTTTAATCTATTTCGACGAAAAGCCTACTGTTTTAATATTTGACATATATAATATGACTAATATCCAATCAAAATCACTGATACCAATTTGTTAATTTATCGATAAAAGTGTCATTCACGTGTCTATCTTTACATGCATTGCGTGCATCAATTGCACAGATCCACTTTCTTTATATCGATGGTACAGACATGTCAAATACCGAAACGAATATTATAAATTTCACCTCATAAATAATAATAGTCCA
Source organism: Osedax fenrisi (assembly GCA_964019155.1). NCBI lineage: Eukaryota > Metazoa > Annelida > Polychaeta > Sabellida > Siboglinidae > Osedax > Osedax fenrisi. The sequence continues at coordinate 76,921,920 of OZ025243.1, forward strand.
TATTATTATTAATTTCTAAATATAATATACAAAGGTTATACTATAACAATATATTACTAATTATTTCTGATTAATTTATAATAAAAACATAAAAAGAATCATAACTTTAATAATATTGAAAATAATATATATAAATTTAAATTTTTATATAACTATATATTATTAATAATACCTAAACATTTAAATTAATTTAAATCATTATTGAGTGAGTTATGGATATTTTACTTCAGAGATTCTTATAAATAATTATTCTGAGTAAATCGAATTTCAAGTTTAACACAAAATTAATATGTCAAGAATACAAGTTAACTCTATCCATATCGTATGATCTATTACATATATGACATATAATATATTTCATAGATATATAAATAAGATCCCCTCTCGAGTGCGATGATTATTAATAAATAATTAATTAAAATAACTCTTGTATTAAAATTTAAAAAATCTATTAAAGGTAAACAAAAAATATATACACCCGATATCTTATGGGCTATATAAATCAGGCTGTTATTTATTCGTTTTGAAATATTTACCTGATATCGGGAAAGTTAAAGATGTAATAGGTAATATAAACGCACGCCTCATAGGTGTACACATCAATTCCGATGTCCTTACGTTACATGAAATCCGTACAGAAAATGATTCATTTACAGACAATTTTCTGTAATCAGATTTTTAGGTGTTAACACCCTAATAAGGCATGCGTCGATCTGCCCGATATCAGTATAGCTGTTCACACCGAAACTGCTAGATTTTGATGTTCGAAGTTTATATATATTATTTTTTTAATTTACAATTAAATATTATCTTTTAAAAGCATTTTTTATGAAAATATTATTAATTAAACTTTAATTTGTATTCTTGCATGGCTATCTGATAACAGATTACACCTAAATAGTGAGAAGACTTATTTTATATTATTTCACAAGTCATGGATTAAACATAAAATAAATATAAAAATTAATGATATCATTATTAAGCAATCAGATTATATTTTATTTATAGATTCAAATCTCAAAGGGAAAAAACAGATAAATAATATTAATTCTTTCGAACTTAATCAATGTATATCTTTAATTAAAATCTAAATATAATTGTGAATCCCTTCTGAATATATATATATATTACTCTTTATTACATTCATATACAGTCATTTGCACTATTGCTCAGTACTATGGGGTAATACGTATTTGAGTAATATTCAATGTATATTACAGAATAGATTTCTAAGAGAAATTTATTATCTAAATAATAGAACAAATATTTACCATATTTATATACACAAATGTATTCTCTAATTTAATGATATTATTGATTTAAATATTTATAAATACATGTAATATACCAAGCTTTTGCTTGGTATATTACATGTAATTGTGATTATATAATCATAGTGGTAATATACATATATTAATAATTTAATAATTATATAATAAATTATATATCATAATTATAATTATTAATTACTAATTAAACGATCGTAAAAGCTTAAATAACTTAATCTTAATCACTTACAATCGTAAACGATTATAAATAGATTAACAACTAGAAAGGTAAATGCGTATGCATTAATACTCGTCAGTATAATCCTGAATGTATTTATTTACCAATTGCATAAATTTTCACATAAAAACTAGAATAAATTCGGATTAGAACATTTAACAATAATCGCAGAAAAAAACAGACTTTTACAATTTGGCAATTCTTAAGTATTCTACTGCGAAATTGCTGGAATAGATTGCTCATGTGAACAGCACTTAAGGTCAACTAATGAATTTGTTGTTCCCAATATATCACGTAATTATGATAAATTCTGTATTGGTTATAAAGGTCCTTTGATATAGAATTCACTATCTATTAATATAAAAAACACTAATCATTTGAAAAAAGTTGTTATATGTTTTAAAAAAAATTATTGCTGACTATTAAAGTATTTATTTATTTATTTTTAACAATTGAAGAAAATTCAGTAATTGGAATAGATTTATTATTATATTATTTTTACAATATCTATATCTTTTAAAAATTTGTATTTATTTTTAATTTATTGTTGATTATTATTATTCTTATTATTATTATTTGATTACAATAGTATTACGAGTTAACTACTTTTGTTTCTTATCTACATTTTATTGTCATTTTATTTATACTATTATTATTTTTCTTTACTATATATTATTATTATTATTTGTTATTATTCTTTTATTATTTATATTATATTCATTATTTTAGAAATGGGAAGGATTTCATATTTTGTGTATATTTAGTGTAGCGTGTGGTGTATTATATGCAGAGTAGTAAGTATACTGGTATGATTATGAGGGGGGATCATATCAAGGTATTAATGGATTTGGCACATCCATACTGAAATTTGGTAGCCTTATACCATTCGTTCATTGTGGTCGAAATATCAAATATATATTATTGTGTCCTCTTTATTTGTACACATCTTATTGTATTGTTATTTTATCTATTAATATAACTTTATTTTTACTTATATTTAATACTTATATATTTAATATTTATTCGTATTAAAACTATTTTAATATTTAAAAACTTACTTTATATTTATATTTTACTTTTCTATTGAAATTTATAATTTTATTTTACTCTATTATTACTTTTATTAATATGGTTGTTTATTTCCATTCCTTTTGTAGATATCTCAATAAGTTCAGTGAACTTCTATATCTACCTGGGTTCATTCTCATTTATTATGAGGAAACAATGTGATTATTATTATTATATATATATATATATATATACACGTATTTGCGTGTATGAATCATGAAATGAACAATACAACACGTGCATTACATTGTGCAGTATCATTAGATAAGATTATGTTATTGCATAGCGTTACATTCATTACATTTTAACCTATTTTAATATTTATATATTAAATAATACATAGTAGGTTTAAAAAAATATATAAAAAAGCGTATAAATAAATAACATATATTATAAATATATGATGATGATGATATTAGGTTTATTAAGGGGACACGATACCATCGTTTGGTTTACATGTAAAAGATACGAAAAAATGCTATTTTTAGAAATCTATTAACTCAAAAAATATTAAATTTTTTTTTTAATATATTAATAATATTCCATATTTTTATATTATATGTTGAAATTTATAGATGTTTACACATCTCTATGTTATACGTTTCTAAACAAAAATAATTTAAATATCTGATAAAAAATGTTAATTTTCCAACTTCATTGCTAATTAAAAGTTGTTAAATAAATATTTTTTAATTTTGACAAATAACTTTAATCTTACAGGTGTTATCTAGTTATATTGAAAAAATGAAGAAAAACTATTCAATTTTACAAAAGTTAATACCAGTTATGTCAGCATGATTGTTCACAAATAATTATTCTGAGTAAATCAAGTTTCAAATATAATATATGAATATAAACAATATGAATATACAGGTACAAATAATATAATTTGAACAAAATGAATAATGTAATGAATATAATTTAAACACCACATAAAAGATAATATGTGAAGTATTAAAATTTTACATTAATAAAAAATTTGAAATTCAATTTTTTTTCGAAAAAATCAATGGTACGCGTCCCCTTAAGCACTAAAATAGGGTCATGTAGACCCCTTCGATCATGCGGGAGAAAATAATAATAAGATAATAATAATACAATAATAATAATATGTTGAATATAACACGAGATAAAAATAATAAGTTGGATGATTTAATGATTTTAGAGAGAAAAGAAGAAGTAAGATTTATAAATCTTTTATCGGATCTAATAGAATATATATATATATAATAAAGATCCAAGCTTACGATAGAGACTATATAGAATAGCAGTGGTTATATTCGTGTAATATATCTATGCATATTTATTTATATTTTAGTAAATAGTAATTTTAAATAATATTTACATGAACTGCCATGTATAATATGTAAAATACATGTAGATGATATAATATAATAATGAAACAATCGTATCAATACCATGCATAGTTTACATTGTATATCTATAGTAGGAATGCAAATAAACATAATAATAAATGTTCACTATATTTTCAAAAAGTACCAAAGTATTAGATTGGTTTCGGGTAATTACAAATACAAAATTCTCATATCGGTAAAATATAAAAAGTATAAGATCATTAAGGGGAGGTACCCTTTTTATCTCTATTCTACAATGACTCTTTTATTGCGTTTATTTAGACGAAATATTGACGACTAAATATTTTATATCTTATACCATTTTATTGGCTTATGATTAACATACATCAATATTCGAGTCATTAATGTTACATTTGTATAATATGTTATACATTATTTTAAAGATAATGATTTCAACTTTAATTAAACAAATAAAACTGAAGTTTTCGCCGACCCTTAGTTATTACATCGCTTTCATATCTATAAATAGATTTATATTACAAACAGTCAAATTTAGAATCGGATATTAATTTATATATTTAATAAATGATAAATTGAAATTGTTATATTAATATACAATAAAATTCCTTACTAAGGCTTAACAAATGTTCCATCTGACAGGTTCAGTATATATACAGGTGAAAAGTTACATGTATCAACGCTGTTTACTAACTAATTTAACATTTCATCATTGCATATATCAACATATTTATCTTTATGTTCTCGTGATATCTAAATATTCGTAATTTATATTCAATATATTAATGAAACTCTTATTGTACAATTTAATATATATATATAAACCTATGATAGTATAGCTAAGTCATTGATACGTTAATATCGAGAGTTGAACCTACATCCGAGTAATCAGACCTATGATATTACACACTTTATTTATAACAGATTCATAATATTTCATTTAATACTGCATACTATATCAAAATCATAAAAACATGAAATAGTAACTCTTGATAATGTATGGCGCTCGAGAATATGGTATAGAGGGGTGGAATATTACATCCGAATTAGGTGCCACCGTAGTATTATTAAAACGGACATATTCTAGATACTAGGGGTGTGACTGGAACGATGTCTTAAATTAAAACGTCGTAAAATTAACATTTTTAACGATACAATCTTATACTTTTAATATTTTACCCGATCTGAGACTTTTATTCTTAACCTCCTGAACCAGATCTGATACTGGTACCCTTTGAAATGTAGTGACACTGATTATAATCATGTTCATGTTTACCACCCTACTATAGATACCTAATAAGGACATTGTAATGTTATTCGCTTAAAGTTTTACAAATACCAATAGAAAATAAAACAATCCCCTTATAAAGCTAGAGAGAGAATTTACGGTTTGTATAGGAAATGTACACATTTATAAAAAAACTTTTATATGTATTGATTAAATTAATGTTGTTACATATAAGTGCCTGATATTTTAATCTAAAATGATGATTTTTTTACATATTTTTAAAATTTCAATATGAGGATTACATGTATTGTTAACTTATGAAACACACATGATATAGAATTAGAATTACTATATAATAATATAAACACATATTTTGAAGTGTAAAAACTATTTACTAAATAGTAATGTTATCTATATATGGTGACAATTTCAACAATAAATCATCAATAATAACTTAGTTATGATGATGTTAAGTGAATAATATTCAGCAAAATAAAAATACCTAGAAAATTAATTCTAAAGTTTAGTGAAATATTTCTATAAAAATTGATTATAAAAAAAATATTATATAATAATATATATTACCCTAATTTTTGTATACAAAACAATAATTATATGATATGATAAATACATATAAAATGATTATACTAATGTATCATGATGTTTAAAAATATGAGTAATAAAATGTTGTTTTTACTTATTTAAATATAAAATTAAGATAACTATACAAATTTGTATAACATTTTTATATGAAATGATAGATAAATGATAGTAGACGTTATTTTATATATATATAATGATTTGTTATTTTTTTGTGTAAACTATATTTTAAACTGATATTTCATTTTATTATCTGCAACGCATACATTTCATACTCATGAAATCATTGTAAAAAAGTGTATCTATATGTAGGCATACTTCTAATTAGATGCGTATGTAACAAAACTTGCATATATCAACGTGTTTTTAAAACCTAGGATGTTGATACAAGCAGCTTTTACTATATATATATATATATATATACTATAATAAATGGATACTTCAACGCCCATATAAAGTGATATTGACACCCTTACGAGTGCAGACCACCTATTCTGTAACTGTAATTAACTGAAAACCTTAAAAAGGTTTTAATTTATTTTTTTAATTTAATATTATTTTTTTTATTTCAATAACTTATGTTATCGTTAGCAAATATTTATACTTTATACATTAGACTATGTATTCTCTTAACTAAATGATCAGTTAACCTTATCCATGAGGCGTGGTGACCTCGCAATAGACGTGGCCACGCCCCCACCGAGAGATCTGCCCATCACAACGATCTTACTGATGTCGATGTCTGTCCTGTTGATTAGGTCCATGATAGCTGCGTCTAGGTCCGTGTATAGACCTACAGGGTGGTGGTGGTGGGTATTAGAGGGGGGGTGTATAGGCTTACAGGGTGGTGGTGGTGGGTAGTAGAGGGGGGTAGCTCAGATTACGTTGTGTAATGGTCAACTCTCTCAATATCTCAGTGGTATCGAAGAAATGAAGAAATGTGTCATGATATTAAGTTTCTGAGATATAGAATTGTTATTACGTATATTTCCGTAGTCACGGCACTACTCTATCATTCGTAAAACACTACAAGCTAATAAGATAAGGGGTTTCTGAGATAAAGAGAGTCTGATATATCGAGAGTTGATCGTACGCTATGTAATCTAGATTTACCTATAATAAAGTTCTGAGAATAATATAAAATTTATTCGTTTAAAATGTAAATGTTTGAAGAATAACGAACATTGCAGTTCATAATATTAATATATATATTAATATATATATATATATATATATATATATATATATATATATATATATATATATATAATTATATATATATATATATACTCTAGCCCTGTTTAATTGAGAAACCATTGTAGATAAACATTGATGTGGGTTACTATATTATGTATTAGTATATGTATTAGTATATGTATTATTGAATTATTTTAAAAATAAACATAAATAATTAAATTATAAAAATATAAATACATATATATACGTATCAAATATAGTTAATATAAATACTGTCAATGTAGTTTACAATTATACAAAATATAAAAATGTAGTATATGAATATAGATATACATATATTTTTATATTGCTGTATATATATATATATATATCTACATAATTACATATATAAATTGATATCATCACATATGTCTAAATGTAGGCTTCCTAGAGAAACTTAAAGCTAGCTTTGCACTAGACAAGAAGCCTGATTATATGGCAAATATTTTATCACAGATATCCACGAGAATGATTTTAGCCGGATGATCTTAGTGTATTTTAGTGCAATTACAAAATTATCTACCAGTTTATTTGCCAACTTTATTAAGAACTCATTCTAAAATATCCTGCATTTAGAAACATATTTAAATATATCTTCTAAATATCAAAAACGCGGGTTATTGATTAATATTATTTATCATCGATTTAAGAAACGTCTTTACAATGATGCTAATTACGAATAGTGTTATATCTTACCAAAATTGTGTGTAATTTGATATCAAATAAATACACACATTTGATTTTTCAGAACCGATTACCTATTAAATTCATTCAATGATATCGAATAGAATATAGAACAATAGAATATTTCTATTCTATGCTAGCATATTTACAATAAAATCACATGATATTAAAATATCCGTCATCTGTATAAATAAATAAAATCCGACTAAAATCATTCTCGCTGAAATCCACGATGAAATCTATCCTTCAGATAATCAAGATGTTTCTTCAATCAACCGCCAAAGACTGAAGAAATATCTTTTATTATAACTATTCTTTTTAGCATTATTACGACTATATACGATTACACTTTAGAGACTCGGGTGTACTATTATATTATGGTGGGTCTACACTAGTGATGTAAATGATGCCGAGCCAAGACTTTTGGTTTTTAATGCCGAGCCGAGACTTTCATTTTCGGGAAAAAAAAACGAGCCCGAGTCGATACTCTAGCCAAACGAGCCCGAGCCGAGTTGAGACTTTAGGTAACTGAGACTGAGACTGCATCATGCTTTAGATTTGAGCATCATTTACATCACTAGTTTACAAAGTGAATGTCTACGACGACAAAGCATCATATGACTCGATGAATTGGTGGTCATAGATTATAATCTGCGAGAATCTGTGATACTTTAATTTAACATATAAATATATGCTAAGTGTAAACTCCTATCACATTCACCATCATCATTTAACTTTTAGTATAATAATAATAATAATAATAATATTTATTAGAAGATTTGAATTTTTGTTTTTTAAGTTAGTTTTCTAGTATATATGTAATATAGTATATATTCTAATATATCAACTTATATAATTGTTGCAGGTAAAGGGCTCGATTATTAGTTACCTTCCTCGGAGGGTGTTCCCTGACTTTTACCGTATCCCCTGTACTCCAGCATCATGATGTTAACCCTGCACTGGAAGTAGAGGTCCCGCATGTTCTGTAGTCTATGTGGGATTGTTATTGTTGTTAGTGTTGTTGTTAGTGTTGTTGTTGTTGTGTTATTTTGGTGGTCCTTACATCCCATATAGGAACTTGGAAGAATTTTTCACTTATAACAAATGTTAAATATAAATAATACAAATTGAAGTATTATTAGGCATTTTCGCAACACCACTCGGTGAAAAGTAAAACTTGAGAAAATCACATTCAAATTTTTCTAATAAATAATCACAGAAGCAAATATAATATGATGTAATGTTTAACAAAATTATTGTGGTGGAGTCCTTTCATCCCATCCAGGAACTTAGATAAAGTTTTCACTTATAACCACATAAGGCTCTAATGTCCCTTCGAAACCGCTCTCATGTTAATGCATCCATGGTTTTAATGAGAGCCGATCATTTATTTATACACGATTATATAAGATCACTTCTAAATATTATTTAAGATCTATTTTATTAGTGCGGATGGGGTTCGATACCTCATCCTACTATAGTAGATATACCCGTATGTCTGACACCTTAGCCAGACAGGCTGTTGTGGTGGGGCGAGTATCTACACAGAAGTTTAGCCTTGAAGTAATTTTGTTAATACTTTAATAGAATTGTTATTAATATTTGACTATAAAGTTTATCATTTAAAAATGATATAAAACACATGCGTACACACGTTATATAGGTTATAATATATAATAATAAGAATGTATCATTTTAAAAAGCACTGTTATATACAAATATAATAATGTTCACCTCAAACAGATACTAGATCGGTATCGCTGTATCTCGCTAATGTAACATTGTTCAACGCGCCCGATGCACCGATTTGTGTGTCCTAAGATGGCCGACCATCACATGACACATGCATTTAATAATAAATATCAAACAAATATTATTGATTTTAAATACATTTGATTTTTATTCTATATATACGTTTATAAAGTCCTTTTCTATTGAATCAAAATAAATATTTATATTAATTTATATTATATATTTATACTGCAATATAAAAGCACAATTTAATTTGTTTAAATAATATGATGGCCATCTTAGGACACATAAATCGAGTCTCCAGGCGTGTTGAAGAGAAATCAAGTGACTACCAATCTAGGTAAACTATAAAGCTATGACTTTAAATAATGTAATTAAACATTACAATATTAAAATTAATTTATTAATAAATATACATTCATTTTTCTAAATTTAAAGTATACCATTTTATTTATTATTAAATAGGTGCTGTTTTAAAAATAACATCATGTGTTAAAATAGCATCTTTTTACATCTAAATTCTATCAATATAATATTATAAATTTTCAAAATACTTATTACCTGTAAATAATATATACATATTTCTAAAGATTATATAAATATATAAAATATATTTATTAATTATAAATATTCATATTTAATATATTTAGTAATATTTACTTTGAATATTTGTTTAATATTTTTTCTATACAAATTCAATAAAGGTAAATTATAAATCATTACTCACACACATATATATATATATATTTAATTTAATTAATTCATTAATTATTTTATATTCAATATCATTTGATTAATGAATTCTATATATATTTTAATAATATGTTATGTTTATTGTTTAATTTGATTTTGTTTTCTATAAAACATAATGTATTTATTTTATCAACAAATTATTAATCACTATGCAAAATATTATAATAGATAGATAGATAGATTAATAGTTTATTATATGTACGAATGATATGGGTATGTGGGATAGGGTTAGGGGTAACGAGTAAGTACATATAATGAGACATGAAACACGGATGAACAAAAAAAAAAGTAACAAATAGAATATATACAATAAAAAACATAATGAATTAATCATGCCTCTATAATGATATATCAATTGTAAATATCTAAATGAATTTATAGAAATTTGTTTATATTTAACATGTACTATTCTTAGATGACAAAAAAAGTGTAACGGTTTTAAAATTGTAACCAAATAATAAATAAATAAACAACAATTTATAACAATTAATAATAAATAATATTTGCTTAAATTAATTAAATATATAAATATATATATATATATTGTTATTGTTATTATTATTTGTATTTGGTGGAGTCCTTTCATGCCATCCAGGAACTTAAATGAAGTTTCACTTATAACCATATATGGCTTTAATGTCCCTTCGAAGCCGCTCTCATGTTAAGGCATCCACGGTTTTAACGAGAGCCGATCATTTATTTATACACAATTATATAAGATCACTTCTAAATAATATTTTAAGACCCATTTTATAAAATTAATTAATGGTCCGGACGAGGCTCGAACCAGTGTCCTACTGCTTGTGTGTCTGACGCCTTAGCCACTGAGCCACACAGGCAGTTAATATATATATATATAGATATTTAATATTGTTACGTATTGTAATAAGGTGGTAATGCTATACATATAAACCGATGACCGATATTGCCTGCGTTGCCGTGCAGGAACAGTACCGTACTGACGTTTGCCCTTCTCGAGACGGCTTGACCCATGAACACGACGTGAACCTTGACTCCGTCAGAGGTTTCGATGAACTTCGATTCGCTGGGTAATCCGTAACTCTGTAAAGTGATGGACACTCATAATCAGATGAGGACGGGCGATCTGATAATACCTATACTATATATGACTATCTTCTATAATTTAATATATATTCTAGTATCTTCTATAATTTAATATATATATACTAGTATCTTCTATAATTTAATATATATAACATAGTATCTTCTAATTTTTATTTAATAATATTTAATAATATTTCTACCAATGTTATTATCTTTACATACTATTATATAGTTATTTAAATATGTTCAAAAATTATAAATGATAATATATTATTATGCTGAAACTTATAAATCCGTTAATTAAAAATTATTTATATGTATATATATATATATAAATATATATCATATATTTAAATCAAAATTATTGTATAGATAAACAGTTCAAAATGATTTAATAATAAAAAAGATATTAGATTCTAATTAAAAGATATTCGTTTTAGGTGTTTATTAATATAAAAAATTAGGATATATAAAAATAGCAACTTATGGAATAGATACCGTGGGTGATTCGAGGAAGTGCCGAGAATGTGAAGGTTGCGAAGGATAGTAGAGTAGTTGATCTTGAAGGTCATACACGAATGCTAATGATCGGTGGTGGTTATATTAGCATAGATAAAGTATATATATATATATATATATATATATATATATATAATTATGATTTATTAATTAATTTCTAGAAATTTTAGAATTTGACTAAACTTTTAATTATTATAAACGATATTAATTGTTTACATATATATATATACGGCACTCGAGGCTAAGATATATTCAGTAAGCTATTTGGCTAGTGACTTAATGGTGACCTACTTAGGTAGTAAGCTACTGACTGGTGACACGGTTATCGCGTACAAAGATTACAGAACATCGGACGGTTGCTTAAGACCGATACGACTAGCAGTAGACATCGCAGCGCAACGATCGTAGTATCGAGTCTATAGTATCGGGTCTAGGTAGAAGGTGTTACTATTTTCCTTTTGATATTATTATTCTTAATAAACATATTACATATGACTACGTACGGGGGTTTCACACTGCTTCGAATAGTTCATTTACTTTTGAATAATTCGAATAGAATATTATAATGCATTAGGGGAAATTACCTTCGAATATTCGAAGCGCGTTCTATTTATATTCGAATCGAATTTAAAATTCAACTTACTGAATTTTCGATTAACGATATTCAATTTAAAAATCGATACAATGTTGAAACCTGGATCAAATGGATACTGATGGATCTAAATTAGTGTTTCAAATTAAGCACATTTTCATTGTATCGATACATCATCAAAACCTAACTAAATGTTATCGATTCGCGTTCGAAATGATTTGATAATAAAAACTATACGAGATTTTAATTAAAAGATATTCTTGTTAGGTTTTTAAAAATATATAATTAAATTAGGATAACTTACGATTGATTAATATAAGTTAATCAACAGTCACTGATGACATACGATGTCAGAGTTCAGTGCACAGGGGGGTGTGGTCTCGGAGAACGTGTATTCACTCTGTACACCTGCACTCGCACGCAACCGTCTAAACTGCCGTGCAGAATTGTGTAGCGTTACGTTCCGATTCGACATCCAGTAATTTAGAGGTCAATTAATGAACTTTCACATTATTATAATTATATTTTAATAATACATATTTACATTAAAAAATACATACGAATACATATCAAAAACAAACTCAAAAAGGATTAAATATTAATGTTTATAAACATTATTATTCGGTGTTGTTTATATTTAGTTACCTGACGAATATCATTATAATGTACAATATACATTGTATGTATATACGTATATATAGTAAATATTATTGCTTATATCTAGTGCTTATGTACAATAATCTAATATTCTACAGTAAATAAAAATTTGATACGATAATTTCGAAAATTTCAAAATATAGGTGCTCTAATTTGGTGTTTTATACTCAAGTTCACGAACATCCCTATTGTTCGATACAACACTGTTCGAAGAGATGAGGAATTCATCAGCGACACTAGACTGAACTAGGCGAGGAGAAGGCTGAAGTGTTTACCGAGCTAGCGCGTGACTCATTACTACTGAGTCATTAGTAAGCGATCACAGTCTTAGGTCGGCTAATAGTTTGTAGATACTTTAATCATGTCAAATATATATATATGTGTACAGTCGACTCTCAATAAGTTGGACTTTTTGAGAAAGGCTGATAAAATTGTATAAAAAATATATCTGTGTAATAGAAAAATAAGTTTAATGCTTGATAAGTGACAATTATTAATTGTACTTGGCATAAATATTTACCAGAACTTAAAGCTATACAATTCCACCTCGAATACTACTAGTAATACGTACTCGGAAATAGATAGGTGTTAATTTCCTAATCTAAAGCAATATAGGTATAAGTTTGCATAAACGTATAAATCCTACATACGTATAATTTTACATATACGTATTTTAAATTTAGAATGCTATAAAGAAAATACTATTAATGTATTGGATAGCATTTTCTACATCGGCGAGGCCGGTAATAAAGTATCGAGTGATATGATATCTAAGTGTGTTGCGCGCATTGTAGAGAGATTTAGAGATGAGGATACTGTGGTAACGGAAATCTAGATAATGTATATGAATGTGTACGATAATCAAACGATGCTAGTGTATTAGGGTGCGCTATCTGTAACTTTACTCAAACACTACTCTACTTTCTATTGAGTGGAGTGCTATCGGTAACTTTACTCTAAACTCTACTAGACTCGTACAATATAAACACATAGCTATGAGTAGAATGGAGTTTATAGTAAAGTGACCGATAGCGTACCATATATAATAATATATAAATAAATTATAAATAAAAGATTAATATATAAATTACGATAACTGTGGTACTACCTCATATCCTAACACTAATAATTCTATTTGATGATGATGGTATTAGGTTTATTATGCACTAAAATAGGGTCATGTAGACCCTTCTCTCGCGTGGGAAGAAAATAATAATAACATAATAGTAATACGATAACAATTTAATAATAATATACATTGAATATACCACGGGCAAAAATAATAAGTGATATAGAGGAGTGTTATATACTACTGTCTGCATTGATATAGTGCAGTGTTGTATACTACAGTCTGCATTGATATAGTGGAGTGTTATATATTACAGTCTGCATTGATATAGTGTAGTGTTATAAACTGCCTGTGTGGCTCAGTGGCTAAGGCGTCAGACACACAAGAAGTAGGTAAGGGGTTCGAGCCTCGTCCGGACCATTAATTAATTTTATAAAATGGGTCTTAAAATATTATTTAGAAGTGATCTTATATAATTGTGTATAAATAAATGATCGGCTCTCGTTAAACCCATGGATACCTTAACACGAGAGCGGCTTCGAAGGGACATTAGAGCCATATATATGGTTATAAGTGAAAACTTCATCTAAGTTCCTGGATGGGATGAAAGGACTCCACCAAATAAAAATAACAATAACAATACCAAAGTCTCTATTAACGATGTCGGTGATGAAATAGATATTGGCGATATCGACGATGAATATATAAGTTATACTATCCCTTCGGAAATAATACATTAAATACAAACTTTATTTACGGCGTATTTAATTTCACGCGATACGTATCTACTACTGAAAATGTATACTTTTAAAATAAAGTATTAGATACGCTCGATGATAATAATCCGGTACAAAAAACTATAAAATATTTATTTACAAATTAATATTTTAATCTAACAAAAAAAGCATTTGATTATATACACAATTACTTATTTGTTTTTCATACTCGATACTTTACCGACTGAATTGTATACATGTATACCGTTGTAATACTGAACTATTAATACGATGATTTAATAGTACGGCGTACGCGCGCATATGATTTATGATTCTACTGAATTTCAGATAAGTCGGATATTTCACTAAGTCGGATATCTCACTAAGTCGGACACTTTTCCTCAATACCAAGCGTGTTTGTCTTATCGGGAGTTGACTATATATATATATATATATATATATTAGTGATGCAATAGAACCCTACTATCGGAGTATCGGTATAGTATCAGTTCGAAATAGTCGAGTATCATTTCGAGTCCGAGTTCGAAATTTTATAATTATTGAGTTTCAGTATCAGTTCGAAATGCTTGAGTATCAGTTTGAAGTTCGATTGATTCACTAATATATATATATATATAATATTTGAAAAAGTATGTCTATTATTAATTTTATAATAGGCGATTTTTTTTTGTTGCAATATACATAAAGTTTTAGTAATATATATATATATATATATTGTTTTTAAATTGTTATTTTTATTTTGTTTGAATACTTTTATACCATCTAAGAACTTAGATGAAGTTTTTACTTATAACCTAATGGCTTTAAAGTTTCTATGAAGCTGCTCTCTTGTAAGGCCATCGAGATAAAATGGATAAGAATTGACAAAAAATTAAAAAAATGGCATCAATGCTTTTGATTTGATATTATATAGGTCATATTATATAGGTAAATATTAAAACTGTAGGATTTTCATCGAAATAGAAGTGATTTCTATCTATAACTGTGGATTTAGATTTAATATGTCAATAAAAGGGGTATCATATTTCATTCTAAATAAATTTAAATTCGAAAAATTATGAGGAATGTTGATATGTTATATTTTAAATATATATGACTATTGTTTTTACTACTGATACTGTACACATTAAACTTCATCATTATTATCAATATAAATATAAATAAATAAATAATAATAATGTGAAATTAAGTAATAGGTTACGACTGCAGCGCTTCTATCGCAAAGTGCCGTACACTACATTCAATTATTCATGCACTTTCTCACTACATCGATGATTAAAGCATCTACGCTTTTAACGAGAGCCAATCGTTATTGTACACGCAATAATATACGCGCGTTAACCTGCGACTAGCTATGACTCATGACTGCGACTAGCTATGACTCATGACTGCGACTAGCTATGACTCACGACTGCGACTAGCTATGACTCATGACTAGCTATGACTCACCTAATAACGCGAGAGAGACGAGAGCGAAGAGAACCACCCCTCCGCAGTAGTTGTAGAACATGATCAGCGCGAGGCTAAACATGCCGGTGATCTTCCAGGCGGTCATCACGACCTTGTCTAAGAGGTCGCGACACGAATGGGCGGGGCCTATTTCTACTGAGGCGGGTGTTAGAGGGCTCTCCCCCGACGGTAATTTCAAAGTGTCGTGCGAACTCCGTTTGGTTACCATAAGTACTCTGTTATCGAAACGATAGCGTAGACTAGGCGAGGTTAGGGTCGAAGGTCGGAGACGCCTTTATAGTTGAAAGAAGTTTATGTTGTTCTGTAACTGTAAATTTATCAAAATATTAATCTCAAATCATTTTTTAGAAATATTTATTTATCGCCTATTCATAGTATAATATGAAACGTGTTCTAAGGGACCAGATAACATATTAATGTAATTATAATTATATTATAATTAGTGTCTAGAAGTAGCCGAATTACGATACAAATTACTAATGAGGGTTTAGTGTTTTAGTGTATATACTAGCAAATATTTCAGAATAACTGTAATGAAACTAATGTCTAACTTATAACTAGTAACTACTTATATGAAACTAGCATGTAAATATATATATATATTATAGATAATTATATATACATTATTAGTTACTACGATACTAATATTATAATATTATAATATTATATTAAATATATAAACTATATAATTATATAATTTATATAATTATTATAATATTATATTATATATTAAATATATAATTTACACATAATTAAACGTTATTTTTGACTAATAATATAGTAAATATGATAGGTGTAAACATAAGTGTAGATATATCATATATCATATATGTTTAGTTATGCTACCTATATATATAGGAACTATATATATAATATGGCATCCGACTATTTTGATTACTAATGACAGGGTCAAATCTATAATACGCGTTACGGGAGTTGACATTCTCGAGCGCACACGATAACATAATTCGAGATGGACACTTGTATATTATTAAATACGCTATTATTACTAAATTACATTGGAATTTATATAAATAGATATACATGCAAATTTGTATATATATATACAATTTACAAACACACACATACAATGTATGTGACATACATACACATATCGTGTGCGCTCGAACATGTCAACTCCCGAAACGGGTAATACCCATTGGGTATTATAGATTTGACCCTGTCATTAGTAATCAAAATAGTCGGGGGCCATATTATATATTCAGCATATATAGGTATTACTAAATCACTAATTTGTATTCAAATATTGCTAGTGTTCAAAGCGTAGTGACTTAAAAAAAATAGTTAAGTTTTTACCAGGTACAATAATTTTAATATTATATATTAAATATATACAATTTAATGTAATAAATATTGTTATATAAAATATATATATATATATATATATAAATTAATTAACCTTTAATTATTAAATAAATATTAAATTATAATACTATATTATATATCACAAGGAACTATAATTATAATAATATTACATTTATTTTTATTATTTTCAATTTAACAATTTAAATAAAATCCTTTGGAATAAAATAAGTAATACCTATATACCTACTAGCGCTCCTAACGGAGTAATACTATATTCACAGACTTTTTAGAGGGGGTAATCCATAGATTTAGTGTACCAGTAATGGTACTCTAAATCTATGGATTACCCCCTCAAAGTCTGTGACTATATTATATAGCATATGCATAGATTTATAGTTTACTATATTTATGTAAACTATAAATCTATGAGCATATGTCATAGACATTAATGTATTAATATATAACGTCTTTGGCATATGTATTTAAAAAAATAAGTAAAAAAACGTATTAAATAATACTCAATAATATTTATTATAAATTTTAATATGAAAAAAGACTATATATATATATATATAATGTTAAATCAAATATAAATATTCATAGAATATAACTTATAATTAAAATTAAACAATATACAGATGTTTTATAATAAGCAATACCAGTAAACTCGGACAATGTAAATCGGACCATGTAAACTGGGACCACTTTTGAAATAAAATTCGGACCACTTTTGATTAAGATTCGGCCCATTTTAAAATAACTATATATATTATACTTCTATAATATGGGTTAAAGCATAAAAGTGGTATGAGTTTTCTTCAAAAGTGGTCCGAGTTGATAAGCACTAAAATATCTGGAAAATATCTGGAAAATATCTGGAATATATCTGGAATCTTTGAAAAATATGGAAACTAGTAACTCTACCTAATTTGTGGTTAACAACATTTTTAAGGTATCTATTAAGGTATCCCTATAGGTATCTTTAAGGTACCTATAGGAGGTCTATATATATATGTAGCATGACGTAAGCAGCGTCACTCCGTATGTGAAGAAGAGTGTTTTATTTCATATCTGTATTCAATAAACAGTATATGTCCAGGTTCTTACTGCTCAATCGCAAAGGTAAATGATATAGGAGCAATTATTTAAATTTTAAAACATTCGCAATCGTGTTTACTCTATCGAGACGTTAGCATGCGTAGTTACGCATGACGTTCATTGCTATCCTATAATAGTTGTGCATTAAAAATACTTTATTATTAAACATCTAATTCACATTGCTACATCTATATATATATATATATATATATATATATATATGACTATATATCAACTATACGGCTATATATAGTCGAATAATCTCGATACTACTTAAGGCAATAACATTAACATAAACATTATACAATTATAAGTTGATTCACCTAGTTGATTCACCTACAAAGAACTTATTGATAATACAAGGATACTGGAACGCCAAAGTTGGGAAACATGTATACATGGGAATGGATTTATTGGACGATTTGGTATAGGCGACTATAGGCGACTTGAACGATCGAGGACAAAGTCTACTAGTATTCGCAGAGAAATATAAATTTTGTATTGCCAATACACTACATCCACACAAAAACTCACGAAATAACAACATGGCATTCACCCAATAGACTAGTACACAATCAAATAGATTATATAATACAGAGTAATAATAAATATATTATAATCGTTATTAGGGGTCTGTAACAAGTAATTATAGTTAAATATATTGAGTTAACAAGTAGTTTGGTGAGTAATAGTTCATAATTTGTCATGGTAATGTTTTTTGTGAATGTAATCTTGCATGTAGAGTCAGTGAGAAGGGAAACACCACCACCGCGGTGACCGTCGGAGCGAGGGTTTTTGATAAAGTGGTAATTAAGGGCTTCTATGGCAGCGGGAGTGACAGTATCAAGGACATTAAGCCAGGTTTCAGTAAGTGCGATGATGTTGAATTTATTAGAGGTGATGTATTGGGAGATTACATCTATGTTTGAACTAAGGGATACAGTTAATGAGGCAGGCAGTGGTCGAACTGTTATTATTTGTAGTGAGTCATGTTGTTTTTTCGTGTCTCTAATCTTTCTTATTGTACTTATTGAAATATTTTGTCCAGTCTGTAAGTTGGTCATCAGTGGGAGTTAGTGGTTTTGATTTCCAATTCGTCTTATTTTTGCTAGGGATAATCTGAGTTCATATGTATTTATTTTAAGGTAAAGAGGGTATTTATAATCGGTTATTACATTATTTGTTATAGCATGATAGTATATTCGGCTGATACGGGCTTGGTCAGGGGTGAGTAAGTCATGTTTAAATATGTGTTTGTAGGTATTTAAATATGTATTAAACCTATAGCGTTTCCTTAAGATCGAGAGCTAAAAATGAATCTTTAGCAAACAATGTGGTGAACGTAAGGAAACAGAGTGATGGGTTAAATGTCATATTGGATATTGATGAGATATTAAAGTTCATATCAGAGATATATTTTGTGAGAGAGATACGGTTTAGAGTGGTTTTGGGAATATTTTTGAGGGTAATAGTAAAGTTAGGAGGTATTTTTCTAGTTATTGGAGAAGCAGTGTTGGGAGTGATATTTGCTGTAAGACGTTGTGCGTAGGACCTACGCCGTAGGTCATAGATGTGGTAGAGTTTGGAATAGTTAAGTCGGTAGATTGGTCATTATTGGTTGAGTGAGGTGTTGTCAAAGCGAGAGAAATGTCTTGAGCATGTTAAGGTTAAGTTTCATAGCGTTGAGTTGATCCATGATAACTTATCGCATCTATCCATGGAAGCTCGAAAGTTCTTACCAAGTACTTTCATGCTAGTTTATGGCACCCATCTATCAATTATACGTGTAAATCATGATGCAAAGCATGCAAAGCATGTAAAACATGTAAAGAATGCATGCATTGATAAACCAACCAATCCTACACCAACATCACTTATCATTGATAAGTGATGTTGGTGCTATATAATTATATATAACGCTATATAATATATATATAGCACCACTATTGACATACGCACGTATTCAACATATTCGGAGATATACGAAGCAAAATCTTTGAATATATATATCCGTTTATTAGTATTTACACTTTTTCACCTTTAATTATAAACTATGAAATTATGCCTAAACTAATCTGTGAATATGCTATCCGGAAATAGATAAGAGTAGATACATAGCTATGTAGTCGGTATATGTTGTAGTAGGTCTATGGCTAGGGGTGCTTCAATAGGGGGGACGGGGGATATGTCCCCCCCCTGGATTAAAATATAGGGGACCTCCTATGTATGCTCCCCCCTCACTTTTACCACAACATTTATTTTTATTGGTTGGTCCCCCCTACATGCAGAATTATTCCAGTGCCCCTATCTATGGCTCAGTGGGACAACCACAAACTCGTAAGTAAAACCTAAGTCAGAGGTCCTGTATTATACTCCAGGCAGTTATTGTTTCGCTAATGTGTTTATCGAGAACTTAGTAAATCACACGTCAACACACACGAGACAAACGAAAATGTTACAATTTGTTTTTGTATTGTCCTTAGTCCCTCGCGGTTATTTGTAACATATACTATCAACAAGTCTATGACTATTCTATGGGTCCATTTGTATCCGTTATTTGTATTGTATTCGATATATATATTCGTGATTCAATGTATATATATATGAATACATATGATTATTATATATATATATATATATATATATATATATATATATATTTATACATAGATACCAAAGATATATAATTACATAACAGTACACGACAAACGTCGTACATAGTTTGACCGTATGCACATCCTATCGCATTACAATGAATGCGGACATGTCACTATGATTGTAACGATTGCGCGAGTCTACGACTGCAAATGTCACTATTATATACGAGTGCAAGTGTCACAATTATCTCCGAGTGAAGGCGTCACACTTATCTAGGAGTGCACGAGTGACACGCGTGCCACTCGGGCAGTGTGTATCAGAGTAAATGCATAAACACACAAACATATATATATATATATATATAGATTCAGTATACACACATACATTAACAGCGTACACACACCACTCGTACACACATTATGGGGATAGCTCGGGAGTTACATCGCTACACCAATAGGTTAGTAAATCATGCGTGACGTAGACTATAGTCACACTTGACCTACACGTGATCTATAGCCAGCGATGGGCACAATGATTTTCTAATGATCGTCGATCTTTTTACTCGATCATTTGTTAACGATCGACGATCATGATCGTGCCCATCACTGCCCAGAGCTACATTATCGAGCGTTATCATAGAGTTACAGGGAATAGAGTGGTAATAGACTGGTAATAGCTATTACCAATTACTCTATAGAGGGGTAATAGAATAGTGAATAGAACGATTTTTCCCTTTTTTTAGTCAACTACGTTATAGGGGAAAGTCTCCGATTCCCGACCCCCTCCTAATACCGACCCCCTCTCGTATCTCAGTAACTATAAGAGATATCAAAAAATGATATATACATGAACTGTTAGTAATTTAATGATAAATATGAATAAGTATTTTGTTTTAAAAAATATTTAATCCTACAATTGTTATTTGATCAAATGTAATATTCTGTTTTTACTTTTTAAATATTTGAATAATAACTTTTTTTAAATAATTGTAAATACTTTATTAATCAAAATAAAACATAATACTGCGCGTGATATTGTAGAGCAATAACATTTTTATAAATATTATAAAAATAATTTAATTCGAATAACTATTAACCAATATATCTTAATTATAGAAACACATATGATTTTCCTATTACCGACCCCCTAAATTACCCTAATACCGACCCCATGTGATTTATAATAACCAATAAAAATAGATCAGTTTTTTTACTTTAAAATATGTCGTAAGTTATTTATGTATCATTGATATAGATTTATGATTCATGAATCATGAATCATGAATCATGAATCACGATTCAAGTTTATTATATACTACACTTTATTATATCCTACACTATTTTAATATAATTTCTATAAAGTTAAAATTTAAATTTAATATTACTATTAAAACATAAATTCAATAAAAAATAAATTGCGTGCATGTTATAATTAATTATATATATGTATACCTACTATTTTTATTGGATATTATAATACTACAATTATTTATACCACGATTATTTTAGGGGATCGGTAATAGGAGAAGGGGTTCGGTATTAGGTACATGTATCCGATTACCGACCCCCTGTTTATTCTTGTAAATATAATTATATAAAAAATTTAAAATAGCCACATTATTCATTGCCATAATATTACCCGAATTACAAAATTTCAAATAAATATATTTAATATTAAATAAGTTATTACAAATAATCATTTAGGGGTCGATAATCGGAGACTTCCCCTATATTAATACATATGTTTGTTCGGCATATTCTCTATATACTTCATATACCTTGTTTGCTACTCCATTCTCTCTAGCTCTACGCTCATGAGCGTTATAGAAAGCCCATTTGTATGAAAAGTAGTATATATATTGTACTTTATCCCTTATATATGTGGTTTTATAGTAATATACATTATATACACATTACGTATGTCTTATATTTATCATCCCTTTGCAATTAATTATATAATTAAATATACAATACTAGTAATATATGTATAAAAATGTGAATACGTAACACCACCCGGCTTCTAGTGGTGACGCCTATCGTGAGATAACGTCAATACAGCGCCTATACCGAGCTTAATTAATTACGTAATGTCCCGTCTCCCCCTCACCAGTGGCGCCACCACCGAGCACTTATGAGTCACCGTATTCGTCATGCACATCAGTCACGCATCACCGGGCAATGCATTCACGCCCTTAACGAACGACACTCGTCTATATTCTATAGGGGCGTGACCGATTGTTATCGATATTAACACATGACCATATATGGTATATTGGATAATATATAGGCAGGGAGATAGAATATATACTATATATGATAATATATAGGCAGGGAAATAGAATGTATATAATATACTGGTGTAATATATAGGCTGGGAGATAGAATGTATATAATATATTGGGCAATATATAGGCAGGGAGATAGAATGTATATTATATATTGATGTAATACCAAAATTAAATATGTATTAATCGTGATTAATAATAATAGATTTTAAGTTATTATCTATAGAATATAGGATCTACAATGTAAGTCCTACATATATGGACAGTATCGTAATACGATGTTTTGCATCACTAGAATTAATCAACACACATAACATATATATATAATATATTATAATATGGTATATGTATATTGAGGTATGGGCAACATATAATACACACGCCGAATGCTATGCTTCATTCAATAGAGATAGTTCCCGATGACGTAACCTATTGTAGATCACGTGCCGGTGACGTCATCACACGTCTAAATATCTATCGTATATAGTATGCATGTTAAGTAGGTTGTTATTGTGGTAGTTATTGTGGTAGTTATGTAGGCATTTCTCGCTACACCTAACTACTGTTTTCACATTTATATATACATGTATATACAGGCCTATAGGCATTACTGTATGTCAATGTTTTCAGCATATAGTAGACTACCTGTAAACAGAGGATGTTACATATACTATAGACTATACTATATACTATAGACTATACTATATAGTATAGACTATACTATATAGTGTATAGTGTTCACCCGTTAGTATATGCTATAGGATGAAGCTGCATAATAGACCCGTTTAATGTTAACTTTAAAATCGATAATTCCGGCGGATTATATATTGATATAAATAACGAGTTAGATTATGAATTAGACGCACGTATTACTGTCAACCCTCGATATATCAGATTATATATATATATATATCAGAAACCACGCTTAACTCAGACTTTTACAAATGCTAGTAGGGTTTGTACATATAAGTAAGAATACATGTAAGAATAACTCGATATCTCAGACACGTGTATTCTGTCCGTTGAGATCCGATATATCTATAGATTGACTCTATAGAGTTGAATATATCATTCATTATATTACCAGCATGCTCAAAACGAAATAAAGTATTGTTAACATGTTTGTTGTTCATGTTCATGTTAACTCTAGGTTTCTTAAGCCACGCCTACTTTTCTAAAAGAATAGCTACTGCATAGATTTATGGTACTCTAAATCTATGTGCTACTGTTACATGCACATCGATATTATACTGCATGTATAGATTTGTATTTTATCTAAACTATAAATCTATGAATGTACGTATATAATGTATACAATTTATACTATATATATACTAAACGGTACAACATAGCACTGCTTATACGCTGTAGTTTATGTATAACCTTGTGTAACCTATTTGTAACCCCTGTGTAACCTATATGTAACATATATGTAACTATTGTGTAACCTATGTGTAGCCACTGTGTAACCTATGTGTAACATATGTTTAACCACTGTGTAACCTATGTGTAGCCACTATGTAACCTATGTGTAGCCACTGTATAATATATGTGTAACCACTGTGTAACCTATGTGTACCCTATGTGTAACCTATGTGTAACCACTGTGTAACCTATGTGTAACCCCTGTGTAATCTACGTGTATCCACTGTGTAACCTATGTGTAACCACTGTGTAACCTATGTGTAGTATATGTGTAACCAATGTGTAACCTATGTGTACCCACTGTGTAACCTATGTGTAGTATATGTGTAACATATGTGTAACCACTGTGTAACCTATGTGGAGCCACTGTGTAACCACTTTGTAGCCATTGTGTAACCTATGTGTAGCCACTGTGTAACCTATGTGTAACCAATGTGTAACCTATGTGTACCCTATGTGTAACCTATGCGTAACCACTGTGTAACCTATGTGTACCCACTGTGTAACCTATGTGTAGTATATGTGTAACCTATGTGTAACCACTGTGTAACCTATGTGTACCCACTGTGTAACCTATGTGTAATCACTGCACACGTGATCGTTTTTCCCACAAGTTCACACCTGTTCCTCCCTTCGCGATGCTCGGTGAGCCAATCGGGTAACGGCGTGCTATAACGTAACAGCAATGGCCAACATCGATACGTATCAATGGCCGATATCTACTACACTTCTACAGGATAATATAATCTACGTCGATTTTAGGGGTGCAATATTGAATAAAAGATTATTAAGAGAAGTTATTTATGTTATCCTAAATTAAATAACATAAATTATATTAATTAAAAGTATATGATATATTACTCAAATATTATATATATATATATATATATATATATATATATATATATATATATATATATATATATATATTGTGTGTGCGTGGGTGAGTGTGTATATATGTGTGTTTTGTATTTTAAACGAATATTTTAATTAACGTGATATTATATAAATATATATATATATATATATATTACAATACATATATTTCTATATAAAATTGAATAACATACAAATAGTGTTAATAATAAAGTGGAAATTTTAATTAAACTACATTCACCTTTAAAATGTAATATTAATATTAATTAATTATAATTATATTCATATTTTAAATATAATATATATATAATATATATTTATATTGAGGTGTATACTATATATTATATTAATATATTATATACGTAAATGGTTTTAAATGTTATCTAGTATGTATTTATGTAAAGATAAAACGATGATAAAATATTAATTACAATTTAATTACAATTTATATAATACATATATTGTATTCAAATATATAAAACCGAAATTATTTCATTTATATATATATGTAATTTATACTTATATATCATAACATACTATGATATAATTTAACATTAATGTTTTTACCAATTGGTAGAAAAATAATTAATTTATATTTAATTAAAACTCATTAAATATGAACATAGGTACATAGAACCTACTTATCTTCATATATATATATATATATATATATATATATATATATATATATATATATATATATATATATATATAAATGATAAATAGGTTAGGCAATATATACCGTAATTAAATGGTTTAATAGTTAAGTATATATTGAAAATTAAAAATATGTGTTTAAATACATTATCACAGACATAGAATTCTATGTATATATTTATAAATATATATAACAAATTTATGATACAATATTTATTTTTGAAAATTATGAAAATGTATAGAATATATTTGAACACTATTAGTATGCTATTCATATATTTACTTGTATACAACTATTAGTACTCATAATCTGTATAAATTACAAGTTAGTTATATTTATTAAAATATATAAAATAAATTGTATTTGTATTGTATTAATAATAATATTATATATTATTTGTACCTTTAACGGTGTAACCCCATCGATATAAAGAAAGTTTTTCTTTATATCGATGTGTAATCCTAAAAAAAGGATATGTACATTTAATAGAAAATAAAATTAATAATTTATTATGTATGTTAATTCTCACATTGTTAATGTGAGCATAACATACAAAATAGTTGTTAATAATAAATTTATCCGAATTAACTTATTTTTATGTGAAAGTAATATATAGCATTAATAGTATATTATATCATATTTTATAATAAATTATAAAATATTTAGTATGTAAATTTAAATAAATTTAAATCCAGGAATCTAATGTCAACAGAAAAATAATTAATATTGGCCAATCACGGTAAAGATTGTGAATATTTATAAAATATCCATATAGAGGGCGACATAATTATTTTAGCTTTGTTATAAATAAATATAGTACATTATTACTAATTTAATTTTATAGTAATACACGTTTATTATACTATTTTATATATATATATATATATATATATAACTTACGACGTCGTACGTATTCTTTTAATTGATTGTATTTCAGTACATTCAACATTTTTTAATTACAATACATGATATCATTTTAATTTAAATTAACATCCGAGATTTTTAATTTATTTCTATATTTTAAATAATGTAACCGTTATTTGTATTCTACAATTTTGTGATTGTTTCTTTCGCAATTTTATCATTTTATTAATATATTAAATCATTTAATAAATGTAATGGACATATTTATACATTATTATTAACAGGTCAGTTATATTACAAATAAATAATTTAAAATTATTATATATTATATTAATATGTTAACTTTGATTATATATAATTATATAACTAATAGACTATTTAATAAATATTTATAAAACTAATACATTTTTGTAAATAATTTATGCAAGTCGTGTAAATCGTGTAAATTAAATGTAATCTTGTTAATAACAATAACATATATTATAATAATTGATATTTATATATTTATTATAGATATAAAATAATATTTGAAAATGTATTAATTTATTTATACTTAAAAGTTAATTTAACGCATGAATCTCGAAAAAGGCCGCAGTTAATTATTACAATTTCAGAGTTTTTCACTTTTTATTTGAGGTTGTTGATTTCTTGGGTTGTTTTATTTTTCTGTTTTTAGCTGCATTATATCCCCAAGTGAGCCTATAACTTATAGGCCCTATAACATATCGTATAATATACATTAATATATAAGTACCGCCCACCTTGAACTATTCAATTATTATAATAATAATCGGCGGTATTCTTTCAATTAACTTATTTAATTATAATTATTTAATGGTGTACACATTGTACAGTATAATTAATTAAGATAACATAATTGAATAAATGTGTGTGTGTTTATAAATATTCACATATATTAAATCAAAAAAAATTATATAAATGAATTAAATATTATATTTGTTAAAGTTTATGAAATATCTGATTGAGATAAGTCATTATTCATTTAATTAAATAAGTCATTATATATATGGTTAGGATGTAGTAGATGTTGATTCTATCAGCGTTTTTGTATAATGACGCACACAATTTTATCAATATTATATTGAATAAATAAAAATTATATATTATTATATTTTTTAGTATCACGATATATACACAATAATATTGTGACCATATAATAATGAATATTACTCACTAAAATAAATGTAATACACACTTTGTTGTATTAAATAGTTCTTTAATATCCAATTTAATTTTAAATTTATATTATATATTAGTGATTTAATATATGTTTTACTAAACTTTGATTTCAATTTTTTTTAAATTAAATAGATTTTTTTAGTTAATAGATTTAAAAATTATTTTTAATTATTTCAATAAAGATTACCAATGTGCATATTTCATGTATAGATTTTTTTTGATTGGATTTATAATTTATGAGATACGCCAACTGACAACATTATCCTCCTGGCTATATTACCCATATTTCCCCTATATATGATTCATGAATAATAAGTTATATTATATATAGATATACACATATAATTTTAATTATTTTTTATATACAAATTTTATTTAATTGATCCATTTAAATATGTAATAAATTAAATCAGGTTTCCATATTTTTGGGAAACCTGCTTTTACCGGGAAAAAATGGCAAAAACGTCTAAAACCTATATTTACCAACATGTGTTAATTTACGGTAACAAATTACTGGTAATAACTGATAAAAACAGGTAACAATCTATTACTCATATAATATAATATTTTATTTATTATATTTTATTTTAGGTATTTATATTTTTTTAAATTTTGTATTGAAATTTAAAGTAATATCGATTCATTTATTTATAAATGTTATGGCTAATTAATCTAGCAGCTTTATTTAAAAATTTGACTAACCATATTTGGCACTCTGCTTTAAAGATAGCATTTAATTATAGTATATTTATTTTAAAAAATCCATACTGGATTTTGAGGTTTGCCACCCTCATATTGTCAAATTAACAAGTTGATGTAATGGGATAAATTTCATAAATTAAATAAAATACTGTGCTATATATTCATACAATTATACAATGTATGTATTATTGTAAAAAGGTACTATTGTAAAAAATGTATATGTTTTTTAACTATATTTAATTTCATATATATACAAATAAATATTCTATTCTGTATTTTATATTTATATATACAACAATGAATACATTCAAATAAGTTCTCAATGAAAATATTACTAGTTTTATTGTTTAATATATATATTTTTTTTTACAATATTACCTTTTAATAATATACAAATAAATATATTATTCTATTCAATATTTTATATATATATATATATTATTGACTTTTTTAATAATTTATTTAAATTTCATTATCATATTATTTATTAAAAAAATTGTTATCTTTACATAATGTCAAAATTAATAAAGGTTGTTTCTAAAAAATTGTATATTATCTATTACATATAAGATCTATAAATAATATATAATTGTAAATTGTGAATACAAGATTAGGTTTAATAATATTAAATTTAATTATATAAACAAAAATAGGTTTTTACCATGGCAAAAACCTGTTTTTACTGGACAGGAAAAAAAAGATTATTACCATAAGCGGTAAAATCATAGGGAACACTGAATTAAATTAATAAGAACAAATATCAATAAAACTAAACTTTAGTAAAGTAATTTAATGTTTTAGTATTACAAAATATGAAAAATCTTATATTTGCGATTGTAAACATATTACATTTTTTTTTGTTAAACTTTTTTGATGCAATCTTTTACATAAATAATATTTTATAGGTTATAAAATTTTTAAATTAAAATAGTATCTATTTTTTGTTGATTTTCTAATTTTTTAGAAATTATAAAATAAATAAATTTATTAATTTTATATAAGCTATATTATATTTCTTAATTCATACAGATATTTAATGGATGACATAAAAGATCAAGACATCAAAGATTGGATTATTAAAGTTAATATGATTAATAAATTTGATTCTATATTCAATAATAAATATATTTTTATATTACTATTTAAATATTAATAATTTATATTTAGTCAGAATATAAAGTTAATTCCCGGTACTCGATATTCTAATATCAATATTACATTGTTGGTGCAGCACCAATAGTGCTATATAAATACATATAATATAAATACATTTTAAATGTCAGTATACCAGATAATATAATATAATATATTTTGTTTACAAACAAATTTAATTCAGAATTACCGTTTAATATTTTTGTATATCTAAATCGTCACAAATCTATATAAATCTGTTTATTATCATACGATTATTTATTTAAATTTTATATTTTTTTGTTCGTTTGTAACGATCGTTATATTTATATAAATATATATATAAATATTCTTACGTAGCTTACAAATAATGTTTATCATAAGTATATCTACTTTACTATTAAGCAGGGTTGATTTAGTTTTTTCAAATGGGTTTTTTAGTCGAATTTAAAGTTTTTTTTTGTATCTATGGTTTTATTGCTTTTTAATTATAAGTTATGATTGCATACATTATATGTTATATCAGGGAATGAGTAGGACACCCATCTAACTACACTTACATACCATGATACAATGATTATCTGATTAACAATTTAATTACGCTACCATTAGGCAGAATATTCTAATTACGGATATTTTATATATTGAAATGTAAAAATAGTTCGCTTTTTGAAATAATACATTATTACTAATAATATTTATTTATATGTAATAGCCTAATATTTCCAAATTTAATCATTTTACTAAATAAAATAAAGTAAAGTACTATTTTAGTATATTGTAACTTATCTTAACATAATATGTTCAATTTATCATAACATTTTATGAATTATATTTTCAATAAAATTTATTATTTTTTAATAACAAATATATTATTATAATATTTTATATTTTATTTAAATATCTATACAAATTATATCCATTCATTTATAATTATTTCACAATAATGGTTTTTAATAACTGAGGAACTTATTAAAATTATTATAATTTTGAATAATAAGTAATTTCACATTGTGATAATCAATCTTCTGTGTACCTATATGTAGTATATATGTAGTATATAATATATACTATATTTATAACATTGTCATAAATCATATAGATTATTATTAATACTTATTTTTAATATATATTAGGTTCAGTTTAGATTTTTTAATAATAAGAATAAATTAGATATATATGTTGTGAATATATTATACTAAAAATTAACTAAAAATATTCAATATTCAGTGACCAGTAACTTTTTTAAAAGACTTCCTATTTCCACCTATCTATTTACATGTAACATTTAAATAAACACGTGTCATGCATGCAAATACAATAAATAACATAAATTAAATAAATATAATATTTTCAACTATTATATAATCGAATTAGCAATTCAAATTAAATTAAATATCTCTATAAAAAAACTATCTACAGTATTATATGATCGAATTAGCGTTTATAGTATTTTGAATATAGCCACGCCTATAGTCACACCCCTTGAGAATTCGCCGGATACAGCCACTGGTAACCTAAAAATCATATCTCAATAAAATCTATATAGATAATATAATGATAGAAATATTAAAACAAAATTTGTTCTCAATAATATTAAATTCACTATAGATATTCTAAAATTTTAATTAAAAAATCAAAATTTTAAATATACAATCAAACTAAACATATGTGTACATCATACTAAAAATATATATTTTTTAAATTCCTATATCTTTTTATACAATAATATATTAATGAAAAAAGTATAATATTTCATTGAAATATTATATTTTTGTAATAAAAATAAAAAACGGGTTTAATGGTTTTAACGAAAAAACCAAAAAAACCGCCAACACTGATCTTTGGTAATGTTTACAATATTTTATAAAAAATGTTATACTGAATAATTACAATATGTTATACTCAATAATTACAAAATAAAATACAATATAAACATGAATTATATAGAATATACAAAATTAAATGCTTTAAAGATCGAGAATCGTTGTAAATAATTATGTTCCCATATATTTCTCGTTCTGCTATTTTCATACGAAATATCCATTGCAATTTCGCCAGTTATTAAGCATAATAAATTATTTAAATAAGTATTCATAAATTATAATACATGTAATTATAATAGATAAATTAAAATATTATTTGAATTTGAAAGTTTTGTTTATTTAAATTATTTATTATTATAGTTATTGGTAACTACGACAATTTAAACCTGCGTCGTGTGAACACTCGTGTTTTTTAAATGCTGGACCGACAAATTTCGGTCCAGCATTTGTTCGTACAAGTTAAATCCGCATCGTGTGAACACCCTATAATGCAGCTAAAAAAACCAAACAGGTCAAAACTAAATAAATTAACCCACAAATATCTATACAAAATATATATATATATATATATATATATATATATATATATATATATATATATATATATATATATATATACTATTAACTCATATTTCAAATGTAACCTTTAACCCTCAACTCATCCTTTTTGATCGTCTCCTTATATATATATATATGTATATGTATATAGGAAAATATAGTGTATTACAATTTAAAACAGCCCTAATAATATATTTTATATAACTGATAATTAAATTTATTATTATAGCTATATAGGTATTATATCATTTGTAAAAAATATATAATTAATATATAATTAATAACAATATTTATGAATGAGATAATTTTAATAAAATGTATATTAAATTATTTGTAATGTTTCATTAGAAAATCTAAAATATTTGTATAATAGAATAATAAAAATGTATAATTTAATTACAAATTAATTAATTATATAAGAAAATTAATAATTGAATAAATATTTGAAATAATCAAATAAATAATATTTTTAAATGATATTTAAAAATAAAATTATTTTACAATAAATATACATAATACATATACTAATTTGAATCAAAGCTAAACAGTATGGTAAAATATGAGTTGCACTAAATAATGTAAAACTTAAATTAGCATTATTGTGCAGTAGGACTCTTACTATAGGAGTATACTTGCTCACTTTTTATATATAAGTATTGATTTATATTTTCTTAAATATCATAAAAAAAGTAATGGCTATATTTGTATATATAAAATATTATATAATATATATCTATCACAATTAGTTTGTTGAAATTACAGGAGGGAATAATTGTTATCAATTTCTTATTTTATATTTTATTGCACCTAATATAAACATATTTTAATATATAATTTCTTTGTCAAAATAAATTTAATTATTTCCATCATGTCAATTTAATAATGCTTTCAATAATACATTAAAATAATATCTATGTATAAAAGTATTTATATTCATAATTAGTAATGTTATGTTATATATTATAGTATTCACTAAATACAAATATATATTAATAAATACTAAATTATAATATACTAATAATGTAGGTATTAATTATATTTTGATATATATATATATATATATATATACTTTATTAATTATATCCTATAATATCAGTTTATTACTATCTATGAATTAAATGATTATATGTAATTATCAAATTGATAGCATACAGCTTACAAATTAAATTCTGGAATTATTGATATGTCTAATAATGTATAAACTTTTTATTTTAGTAGAATATTTGTTATCGATAAAGCATGCATTTTCTTATCCGAACCTCAGTTATAAATATTATTCTATAATGTTAATCGTTAAACAATTAATATTTATAGATGGATGAAAGCCAGCTGTTGAAAATCAAGTAAGTTTATTTATGTACTTTTAATTATAAGTTTTTATTTAAATTTGTTTTAAATATAATATGTTATCTTCAATTTTTTTCTAATCATAATTTTATATATATATAAATGAAATTTTAGGTATACATATGTTACACACAATAGAGGGCACATCAGTAATTAAATATGTAGTATCAGTAAACAGTTTTTACTAAAAACTATAAACATAATATATATATATATAACAGTAGTATAATAATTTAATTTATTTTATACATAACTGAGTGTCAATTTGATGTTTATTAATATTTTGTAAAAAAAAACTTGTTTTTAATTTTATTTAATGCGTAGAATTTATATATCTTTAGTTATACCTTGATAACTAATTAATTTATATTGCTTATCTTATTTAATTATATATATATATATATATATATATATATATATATTTAATATGAATTTATAAGACTTAGGTATATTTAAATCCAAATATGGATCAATTAAATTCAGTAGAAAAACACTGCCTATATATCCACATGTTTATATTGAAAATAAAATGCTTTAAAATAACAATAATTTATATATGAAACATATATCAATTAATATAATAATATATAAAAAAAATTAAAAAATAAATATTTATAAAAAAATTTATAAATTAGAAAAAATGATATTAAAATATAATTTATATGGTGACCTCAATGATAGTTAACATTATATTATGGTAACACACATTTTAATATGCCTTAGAAATTTTGTGTTCATATATTATTATTTTTTTACATACATATCATTCAAATTCATCTATACAAATATTTACAAAAAATAATTTTCCAAAAAAAATGTTGCTATTCTGTTAATAATAGTGAATTCTATTTACACATATATATGTCATATAATACAATTCATTAATATAACGTATTTTAAGAAAGTATTGAATTAATTTCGATCGTTAATTATATCGAATGTTAAAATTGAAAGTCAAAATTACTTTAATAATTTACGAATTAATTTGATTTTTTTTATTGTATTATATTAAATATTTTCTAATAATAACTTTATTATACTACAAACTTATATTAAATTGTATGTATATTTTACCCACAATTTAAATTAATATATATATTATAATTAGTATATTATTTTTATTTTATAATTATTTATTTATAAACTATATATAACATTTTGTTTCACAGTCATTTTAATGAGATCTGATTTTTTATTGAATTAACCTTATAACTAATTAAATTATTATTACACAGGAATAAATATATAAGTTTATACTATATTATAAACTCTATTATTTAACAATAGTATTAATTGTATCTAATTTATAAATAAAATTATCAGTATTGTTATATATGAAAATGGAAATTATATATCACTCAATGATGTGGTTAAATATTTATTTTTATTTGATACAGTTGTGTATTTTATTTGAATGATTTTTGATATTTGAATAATTATAAATTTGTTTTTATATTTGAAATATTGTAATTAAATTGTTTACATAAACAGCGGTTTTTTATGGTTTTAAATTATTATCAATATGATACATACTAAATATTCATTATTAATATATAACAGAAATATGATATTGTGCTATTAAATGATATATGAATAGAGTAAAAACCAACTTATATTGCATGTAACCCAAACCCAAATATATTTCAATACTACTGCTAGCAACGGTATGGGTAACTATTAATTATGTTATCTAGATAGGGAGGGTTATATCTTTGCTTCACAAAATCTTTGTATATTATACCATATGATTTAAATATAATGATTATTGTATATTTAATTATTATTAGAAATTTTATAAAATATTGCGATAGTTTCCAATTATAAAGTATACCAAATTCATTCCCTTCTATTCAGTTATAACAATTATAATTAATGACCTTGTAGTATTTGTTATCATGTGACCATTATTACTATATTATCCTACTATATTCTTCTGAACTAATGTCAACATACACAATTCACAGCAATGATTATAAAGGCATTTTTCGATCGAATAAATTATTCGATATCACTATCGATATAGCTACCCCTGTTTCGTATGTCAGCATAAACTGTGTTATAGGTGGCATGTTCATGAATGAGAACGTTAGTAGATGTTCTAATATAATATCATCTTAATATATATATATTAGATTATTATTTTTATTGTCTTAATATTTTATAGTTATATTTAATTTATATTTTGTTTAGAATCAATTTTATTCAGAATTATTATTTTGGTAAAATTCACTGAATCTGATAACAATACTTTATTGAATAAAGTTTATTCAATAATGCTCTAATTCATTGACATTTTCAGTAGTATTAATATATAAAGTGGAATTTTTAATTTTAATTGATATTTAATTTTAATTTTAATTCAATATTGTTTAATATATCTATTACAGTGATCTTTTATCTAAAGAATAATAATAATTTATTATTTTTTAAAACTTATATTGATTAATATTTAATTGTATGAAAGATAAAATACTTGTATATTATATATGATCATTATAACATTCTTCATTTAGTAAAATAGATACATCATATAGTATCCATATATATATATATATATATATATATAAATATACAAATTTAAGGGAATAATGACGGTAGCTATATATATATATATATATGTATATATATATATATATATATATATATATATATATAGGTTTTTACATGTGTTAATATGGAAAGTGGTAACTAATTATTTATTATTTATTAAATCTTATAGGGGTTTCACACTAAAACAGCCTGATTTTTATAGCCCGATATACTCGAGTATAAAAATCAGGCAATTCCGGTGTGAATGATATTTATTCGATTTGTTTTTAATTAATGGGATAGTAAATTTTACCGCAAAGTAAAATATGTTAAAAACCAAAAAAAAATTATAATCCAATATTAATTAATGTAGTGTTATTTAGTATATGTCAAACAAATTAAAATTCATCCCTTTTATAAATAGCATAAAAAGATTATTTAATAATATATTTTCAAAAATAAATTATATAATATAGTAAGCCTATAGAATTGTATATAAATATATAATCAATAAAATAGTATATTATATATATATAATAAAACATCTCTAAATTTATTGTCTAGATAAGAAATAAGTATTACTTTATGCTATTGATATAATATATTAGATACACTATATATAAACTGTATATATGTAAATTTTACTTTTCATATTAATTTTTAATTAGTGAAATTTCAAATGTGATTTACACAGAATAATAATTTACATGTAGTTCATATTATAAAATTAACCGCACAGATAAAACTAGTATAGCAATCTTACTCATTTTTGTTTGCTCTATATAAATAACATACATGTGCAAAATAATATGTAGCCATAATTTAATAATATAGTAGAAAATACTTTATAATAACTATTTTCTATATGAATTATATTGAATAATTTAACAATATAAATGTAAAAATAATGCTACATATTTTTGTAGCTTTATATTTCCTCTGTATATCAAACAAAAATCAATAGAATGCATGAATAGATTTGTGTGCTGAGCTTTATTTCGAGTAATGTATTTACTATCTCTATTAAGCTGCGTTCACATATAGCGATTTTGCTTGCAAAATCGTCGAGACAGAATTTTGCATATTATTTTGAAGAAAAATACTCAGCAAAATCGCAGCGATTTCGCCGGAGTGTTCACACCTAGCAAACATTTTCGTCCTAAGATTTTCGTCTACGATTTTGTCGAACTTTGAACTTTGAACGTTACACTTGCGATAATACAATTATTTATTATTTCAATTATAAATTTATTTTATTATTATAAAATTTGATTTACATACTTTGTTACGTTTATACTTAAAGATAATAGTCGTCTAAATATAACATGAATTTATCTAAATTTTCTTTAAATTATAATGCATTTCATAAGTATAAGTATTACTCAAATTATAATAATAATAAAATTAATAATAGAAAAATTATAACAAAATATTTATTAAGTTAATATTTTAATATAAAAAGAAATAAAGACATCCAGTGATATTTCCTGCAACAGCTTGTTTTTAATTATTTTATTACAGTAGTCCCGATTCGCGGGATCCCATAAACATATGTGACTCTCGTAAAACAAGATTATATTTGATACTTTATTAATTTCTTCCGAAATTTTTAATAATGCTTATTTATTGTTTATCAATAATTATAGAAAAGTCTTTGCGTTTGGACAACATTTTGCACATATAGCAAACATGTTTGCTATTCATTTTGCTGCAAAGTTGCTGCGATTTTGCAGTGATTTTGCACGTGAATGTTTTTTGCTGCAAATTTTGCCGTGGTGTTCACACCTGGCGATTTTGTTCGTCGTGATTTTTGCTGCAAAGTTGCTGCGACTTTGCAGCAAAGTCGCTATATGTGAACGCAGCTTTAGGGTTGATGGTTTTTTCAGTTTTTACGTAATATCCAAAAAAATGGTTTTTTCAATATAAACAAGTATAAATTATAATTTTTTCATAACAAAAAATTAACTAAATTGTATTATTTTCAATATAATTTTTAAATATATAGACATCACATAATGGAAGAGTTGGAAGCGTAGAATATATTATTTTTTATTGTTACAAGTATATTATATAATATATATATATATTAAAAAAAAATATTATTTAATAATATTATATTATTGATATAATAAAATAGATTATTATCTAAATGTAATCATATGTAAATGTAATCAAATGTAATTTATTTAAAATTTATTTAAATAAGTATATATCATTTTACAACATTTAATTGATTTAATAATTTTAAAGTTTTAATAAGTAGATAATATCTACTAGATATCATTATAAAACCTAACATTTTGTAATCCAAAATATAAAATGTGTATGATGAATACTTTTCATTTACAAATATTATTCCATATACATCTATTTATATATCTCAATGTTTTAACATTAACATATTATTTAACAATAACATTAATTATTATTAAAAATTATAATAATTTTAATAAGTTCCTCCTTTAAAAACCATTATTGTTAAATAATTATAAATGAATAGATATCATTTTTATAGCTATTTAAATAAAAATATAATATTAAATGTAATTATATAATATGATTACATTTGATATTATATTTTTGATACATATTTTAAATATGATATTTATAACATTTATATAATATTATAATAATATATTTGTTATTAATAAAAATAATTTTGTTTGAAAATATAATTTTAAATCATAATATATTATGATAAATGTATAATATTATGTTAGGATAAGTAACAATATATTAAAATTGTACTTTAATTTATATTATTTAGTAAAATGATTAAATTTAGTAATATTTGGCTATTACATATAAATAACTATTATTGATAATAATGTATTACCATAAAAACGATATATTTTTACATTTCAATATATAAACAATTCATAATTGTAATATTTACCTAATGGTAGCGTAATTAAATTTGTATACATACTCATTTTATCGTAGGCATGTAAGTGTAATTAGATGAGAGTCCTACCCACTCCCTGATATAATATAGGCAATTATAATTTATAATTTAAAAGTTAAATTAATTTGATAAAAACCGACGAAAAACCTTTTTGAAAAACCAAATCAAACGTGATCTCTATACATTGAATGGCACGATTCTAATGGCGTTGTACGATATCCCCTTAATAATGATCATCTATATTTATTTTGATGATTATATATAATATATTAATTTGTGAAGTTTAATCTTATCTAACTTAAAACTATTAGTAAAATTGTCATAAATTAAATAGATTATTATTAAGACTTACTTTATCTTATTTTTAATATAGATTAGGTTCGTTTTAGATTGTCATAAAAAAGAATAAATTAGAGCTATATGTTGTGAATATAATATACTAAAAATTAATTAAAAATATTCAATATACAGTGACTGAAATCTATCTATTTACGTGTAACAATTAAGGGCACGCGGCACGGGTTTTTCGTTTACATGTAAAAGATACATAAAAGGGCTAATTTTCAAAACTTAATTCACTAAGTAATTTATATTAAAATTATTAAATTTTTTTTTAGTTGTATACTAATTAATCTGATAATTGTTAATCATAATTTCCATGTTTTTATTTTTAATAATCTAAGAGTTATGCATATGTATGTACATGACCTACAAAATATCAACACAAATGTTACCAAAATACTATTTTAAAAATAAATATAAATTCTTATCAATACAAAAACTAGAATAATAAAGCTACATATGTTATGGATATAATGCAAAAATAATTAAATAGAATAAAACAATATTACTAAACTTATTGAAATTATAGTGAACGTAGTTGGTAAAAATAATTATTTTGTATAAATCAAGTTTAAAGTTAAATTAAATTGTATTGATATGTTACAAATAAATGACATATATATATATATATAAATTAATACACAGGTATATCAGTATAGTTATAGAAAATTAATAGATATATATTGTAGAATTTATATAATATATACTAATTTTATAAAAAAAACAGTTATAAATAATACATCATATAATTATAACACACATTTTTCAAAAGATCACTACCTGTCACAATTTATATTTCATAATATAAGCGCCACCTATACACTAATGCATCATATACTAATCTTTCCTTTAGTTTTAAAATTTTAAAATGTTATCTTATCATATAACCATGTAATAATATGCATTTTACGAATTCACATATATAAGAAATAAATTATTTTAATATATTTATTACAAATATTATTTGTTATTTATAGTTGTTTTAAAATGCTTCTTTTTATCAGTTTTATTTTACGTAAACACCATTTATATACCATTTTAAAGATAATATTTCAAATGTTATAAATAAATAATAATAAAATAATACAAAAATTATATTTTTTCATGATTTTTACCCATGCCCCGTGCCCTTAAATAAAATAAATCTATAAAAAAACTATCTAAAATATTATATAATCAAATTAGCGTTTATAGTATTTTTTATATAGTCTCACCCCTTGTGAATTTTCCGGCTACAGTCACTGGTAACCAATCATATCAAATGTAGATAATATATAATACTGCCGGCGTTACTATATAACGATGTATCTTCTTTTTAAATTTATTATTATTCGTGTATTTATTTATTTGTTTTATTATTTCAACTTGACGCATATAAACGTCCATCGTTTTCAACTGAGTCAATAGACCTTTCTATTATTATTATTATATTATTATATTTCAAAATAAATAATTTATTTTAAAAAGGCACTCCTATAAATGATGCTTTTTATTCTATTTCCAAAATGTTTAAAAAATTTAAAAATCTAAAAATATAATTTAATGTGACAAAATAAATTGTTATTTCAATCTTTAAATTTATTTTTAATTTTAAATTGGTTAATTTCTATAGGCAATGTACTATATACTTTTTAATGGGTATATTTATATTAAATATACTTTTATAAAATTCATTATACAGTCAGAACAAGACCGGACCAATGTGTCAACGTATATCTCAGAAATCCTCGCTGGAAAGACGCTTCATTTTCACGTATGCAGCTACCTGAGAAATGGAGGTTACGAGGTGGAAGTTGAAGACGTGATAACTAAAGATGGTAAGGTATACCTAAACCTTAACACTCGGATATGTGTGGTTACCAAGTTGTGTCGATTCGCTGGTGTCTACAGTGAAAAGTTAATATCTCCAATATATTCTAGACATAACAAATATTAATATTTATCTTATATCCATATTTCTTTAGTTTATATACATTATTAATTAATTACTCAATTTATAATATATTTATAATCTATAATAGTTGTTGAATATTTGATATCATATTTAATGAAGTATGAATTTAGCTGAGTCTATGTCATATTCAAATCATTATTTCATGATGAAAAATGTAAAAGAAATACATTGAATTTCATGTTGGGGTATTTTTTCATTAGAGTTCAAATTTCATAATTGAGTATTTATATTAAAAAATCTAGTTTTAATTATTAACAATACTATAATATTGTTATAATCTGTAGATACAGTATAATTATTAATTATGATATTTTTATATATATTTATATATATTATATATATTTTATTTTTAGATTTGATAAATTTACAAACATTATTTTTTATGAAATAAATAATAATTATTTAAAAAATATTACCAATGTCCAATTTTATAAATATTTGTTTGATAAACTCGCGAATATTTTGGTGTGATTACAATGCAATTATCAAAAATTGAAAAAAATATATATATATATAAAACTTGCTCTATAATAGTCACTACGATTGTATATCATATATCCTTTAATTTTTCTCTATCTTTCCTAATCTTTATTTTTTAACTAATATTAAATATATAAAATTAATTTAATTTAATATATATATTTATATATATATATACTCATTGTTAATGAATTAGATGATTTCAAACAAGTATTTGAGTTAATAATTGAGTTAATATAAATTCATAATAAATATATAATTAAATATATATTTTATACTGTATTGCTATTAATTTTAATTAAGTAAGATTTTATTTAATATTACATTCTATTAATTTATAATTTTTATATTATTTTAATCATTGAATTTTAGATCCCACATATATTTTTTAATTTATATATTCAAATTTCTTTATTCAAATTTATATTATTGAATATATATCATATCATATCAATATAAAATTTTCAAATTTTCTATTATCCAGGGTTGGTCGGTTTTTTTAACGGTTTTTTGATCAAAAAAACCATTGGTTTATTTGGTTTTTTTAACATTATAAAAACGTTCAATCAAAATAAGGAATAGATTAGGCAATGATAAGGCTGTAAAACTTGTTTTTTTATTCCGAGAATTAAATTGATTATATTTCTATTAGAAATCATCTAATTATTATTATTATTATTTTTTAAATTATTATATTGTTACAATTTGTAACTTGTTATTTTATTGCGATAATTATATTGATTATATTTCTAATTACTGTATTTTTATTTTTTTTATTTATTAATTTGTTACAATTTGTAACTATTTTTTTTATTATATTTTACTTTATTTTTATAATAAATATATTTTAATAAAATAATTTTATTAACATTCATAAACTGCCTGTGTGGCTCAGTGGCTAAGGCGTCAGACACACAAGCAGTAGGACACGGGTTCGAGCCTCGTCCGGACCATTAATTAATTTTATAAAATAGGTCTTAAAATATTATTTAGAAGTGATCTTATATAATTGTGTATAAATAAATGATCGGCTCTCGTTAAAACCATGGATGCCTTAACATAAGAGCGGCTTCGAAGGGACATTAGATCAATATGGTTATAAGTGAAAACTTCATCCAAGTTCCTGGATGGGATGAAAGGACTCCACCAAATAAAAATAACAATAACAATTTAATATTAATAATATATTATTGAAAATTTAATAATATATATATATATAATTAATATATATAAATAATATTCATTAGTGTTGTATATTTTATACTTACTCTATATATGTATGTTTTGCACAGACATTTAATAATCGATCTAGGTATATATAATATTTTCTAATTAATAATCTTAACATTTAATTATAAAAAAACCATAAAAACCGCCAACCCTGCTATTATCTGATTAATATATTAACAAATTCTAATGATTCAGGTCCTGCAAAATATCGACTCACATCCCAGATATCAATGATTTAGATGTCATGAGTTTTCCATATCAAAACGAAAACTCTTCAGATAAAGGTTTTTACTGCAGTAATGTTATTAACATCAAATAAGTAGCGGTTACCATTTCAATATAATATAGTTTATTTTTGCTATTCTTAATATCCCAAAAAGCCTGTGTATCCCACTACAATATGTATAAGGTAAAACTATAAATTCCATTGCTTCTATTAAGTGTTAATTTCTAATTATAAATACAAATCTTTAATTTACAATTTTGAAAATATGTTAAATTACTTTTACATAGATAATTTTATTTAATTAACTTATAAAATGTAAGATATTTTTGTAAATCTAGACTATTTAATATATTCACTGCTCCTAATACTAGTTTCCCCCCACTCACCTATCATTACATTGGCACTTTATCATTGGTCAGCACTAGGTACTGGTCAGGCGGTGAATAGATCTTGCAAA
The DNA here is from genome assembly GCA_964019155.1 of Osedax fenrisi. NCBI lineage: Eukaryota > Metazoa > Annelida > Polychaeta > Sabellida > Siboglinidae > Osedax > Osedax fenrisi. The sequence continues at coordinate 76,966,206 of OZ025243.1, forward strand.
TATTTGCAGCACCATAAGACAAATACGGAACAGTTGCAAACGCAACAGGAAACAGTAGTAGCGGCGGGTAACACTGATGAGAGCCAGGATGTTCTCACACCCCATGAGGTGAACGCAGAAATACAGTGGGGATGTTCTCCCTCTAAGTCAACTTTGAAACACTCGCAACCTGCATTTACCATTAACAACGTACATCCAATTGCTGATGGAATACCTTGGGGGGTATCACCCGTCAAGATGGTTAATGTTGATAAATCTCTGCGTCGTCGTGACATCTCAAAACCTAAACAAGACATACGCGATCTTTTCGTGTCACGCTTTAAGCCCATGTCTACGCCTAATCTATCTGAATCTATCACACCGATAAGCATTGATGATACGCCTGTCATAGGGTTCACCTCTCTGCAAGGTAAGAATCATACAATAATATGATTAATTCAGATATCTCAATCGTAACCACTATATCTAACCTACAGATGCATATACATGGGAACCTTCACAGCCTACCACCCCGAGAGAAGCTAATGCCATTGCCTCACCCTTCATTGATACTTCTAAAGTGGTTAATGATAAAGAATCCTCTCTGCAAGGTAAGAATCATACAATAATATGATTAATTCAGATATCTGTATCGTAACCACTATATCTAACCTACAGATGCATATACATGGGAACCTTCACAGCCTACCACCCCGAGAGAAGCTAATGCCATTGCCTCACCCTTCATCGATAGGTCTAAAGTGGTTAATGATAAAGAATCCTCTCTGCAAGGTAAGAATCATACAATAATATGATTAATTCAGATAACTCTATCGTAACCACTATATCTAACCTACAGATGCATATACATGGGAACCTTCTAAGCCTACCACCCCGAGATCAGCTAATAATACATTGTTATAATATTATTATAATCTGTAGATACAGTATAATTATTAATTATGGTATTTTTATATTAAATATTTTATTTTTAGATTAGATAAATTTGCTTAAATATTTACAAACAAAATTTGTTATGAAATAAATAATAATTATTTAAAAATATTACCAATGTCCAATTTTATAAATATATGTTTGATAAACTCGCGAATATTTTGGTGTAATTACAATGCAATTATCAAAAATTGAAATAATATATATTTTTAAATTGCTCTTTAATAGTCACTGATTTTATATCATATATTCTTTAATTTTTCCCAATCTTTCCTAATCTTTATTTTTTAATTAATATTAAATATATAAAATTAATTTAATTATTTAATATATCATTGTGAATGAATTAGATGATTTCAAACAAGTATTTGAGTTAATAATTGAGTTAATTTAAATTCATAATAAATATATAATTAAATATATAAATACATAACAAATGAACTACAATTTATAATTAATACAAATTTATTGAATAATATATAATATTTATGTTTTTTCTTAATGTAATAATATTTTATACTGTATTGCTACTAATTTTAATTAAGTAAGATTTTATTTAATATTGTATTTTACATTCCACATATATTTTTTAATTTATATATTAATATAATATAAATAATTATTTTATAATCTTTATTAAAATTTATATTATTGAATATATATATATATATCATATCAATATAAAATTGTTAAATTTTCTATTATCTGATTATTATATTAACAAAGTTTAATGATTCAGGTACTGCAAGATATCGACTCACATCCCAGATATCGATGATCTAGATATCATGAGTTTTCCATATCAAAACGAAAACTCTTCAGATAAAGGTTTTTACTGCAGTAATGTTATTAACATCAAATAAGTAGCGGTTACCATTTCAATATAATATAGTTTATTTTTGCTATTCTTAATATCCCAAAAAGCCTGTGTATCCCACTACAATATGTATAAGGTAAAACTATAAATTCCATTGCTTCTACTAAGTGTTAATTTCTAATTATGAATACAAATCTTTAATTTAAATTACGTTTACATAGATAATTTTATTTAATTAACTTATAAAATGTAAGATAGTTTTGTAAATCTATTTAATATATAAACCTGCTGCTCCTAATACTAGTTTCCCCCCACTCACCTACCGTTATTACATTGGCACATTATCATTGGTCAGCACTAGGTACTGGTCAGCCGGTGAATAGGTCTCGCAAATATTTGCAGCACCATAAGGATACCGAACAGTTGCAAACGCAACAGGAAACAGTAGTAATGGCGGGTAACACTGATGAGAGCCAGGATGTCCTCTCACCCCATGAGGTGAAAGCAGTGATACAGTGGGGATGTTCTCCCTCTAAGTCAAGTTTGAAACCCTCACAACCTGCATTTGATACCATTGATAATCCGTTTACTGACATAGAACCAATTGCTGATGGAATTCCTTGGGGGGTATCACCCGTACAGATGGTTAATAAATCTCTGCGTCGTGAGGTTTCAAAACCACAAGACATACGCGATCTTTTCGTGTCACGCTTTAAGCCCATGTCTACGCCTAATCTATCTGAATCTATCACACGTATAAGCATTGATGATACGCCTGTCATGGGGTTCACCTCTCTGCAAGGTAAGAATCATGCAATAATATGATTAATTCAGATAACTCTATCGTAACCACTATATCTAACCTACAGATGCATATACATGGGAACCTTCTAAGCCTACCACCCCGAGAGAAGCTAATGCCATTGCCTCACCCTTCATTGGTACTTCTAAAGTGGTTAATGATAAAGAATCCTCTCTGCAAGGTAAGAATCATGCAATAATATGATTAATTCAGATATCTGTATCGTAACCACTATATCTAATCTACAGATGCATATACATGGGAACCTTCTAAGCCTACCACCCCGAGAGAAGCTAATACCATTGCCTCACCCTTCATCGATATGGACATCAATTTCTCTAGGGATGAAAATGTCGGCGAGATGCTTCTTGAAGCCATTCAGTGTGAGAATGTTCCCTTACCCTCAGATGATCAGTGGTCAGATGAAGAATCAGAAGCCACTAAAGTCGACAGTGTGCATCATACCAATAACGTATCTAAATCTGATAGTGAGGTGGCTAAGTCGTCAACCAATGAGGAAAAAGGTGTAATTACTAAGAAGACTGTACGACCTTCTATTCAGCTCTATGTCGCAGGGAGGAGTTCAAAATCTGATGAAAAGACTTCCAGACATCGCAGAAAGAGCAAATATTCTAACGGGCATTTAACAGCTGCATCTTCTACAGATACTTTAGCATCGAATACTTCTCAAGATAATGACAATCAAGCTGAATTTAAGTTAGTAACATTTATTATATATCATCTATTATATGTTTTATTCATTTTTATTATACATCAATTCAAAAAGTTGTTTGCTATTATTTATTTTCATTCATATTAGTTTATATCAAATTATCTATAGCTCTTTACATATGTGAAATTATCTCGTAATCTACAAAATAGTGAAAATATCGCGTATTTTCTGTAATTATTACATAATAATGTATGCAATATTAAAAACTCATTCTAGAGTATAATTTTGTATACATTTAAATATTCCATAGACTATGTGTCAACAAATTTATAATTTTATATTATTAAAATATAATGTTATATTTAAAAATGATGACATATAATATTCATGATAGTAATTAACAAATTAAAATATTATTTTAAATTATATTAATGAAATAATTTTTTTGCAAATTTTGCGTTTACATTTAAGTTTACACATACATATATTTATTTCTAGTATCCCTCTAAAATTATCTATTATATAATTAAATAATTATAATAATATATGTAAAATTTGTAAAATAGATTTAAATAATATTTTGAAGTGATATTATATAAGAATATAAAAAATTGAAAACATGAATGTTTTGAAATGATAGTGGCTTCTAGCTTCTAAGGGAGATTAGAGTAATTTTTGATAAGTAAAAACTACAGTTTTTTTTAATATTTTTGTTTAGAATTATTACAAATAATATATTAGATATTATATTAATAAATAGTTAAATAAAATTGTAACTATATTTCACAGATAATCTATGTTATGCATTATGCATTATGAATGAGTAAATTTAAATACATATTTAAATTTAAATACTTAAAAAGTATAATAACTACAAAATTTAATATTCAAAATATGTTTTAATAAAAATTAAAAGCATTGAATACTACTTTATATCTTCATAATATACATTTATGTGATTTCAAATATAAATTGTCAATTTTAATTATTACAAAATATATGCATAATGCTGAAAATGGTTATTTGTATTCAGAAATATATACATTAAATAAGACTGATGATTTAGCTCTCATTACCCACCTAACATCTATGTTAAATGGGTATCTTGAAATAATGCATATATTGGTAAATGTGTACTGTTTTCTCTACGTATAATATATTTGTAAGGGTAATGATTAATGCAAAGATATTAAATATAATTAGAAAATAAAGCATGTAATTAACTTTAAAGTTATACAACTAAATACATTAATTAATAATATTATATTAATATAATATCTATACCACAGGTTCAGCAATACCGATTTTAAAACAGGAAATGTGAACCTGATCGCAAAATCACATAATCGCAATTTTTAAATAATTTTAGTTAGTATGATCTGTAATATAATATATTCTATTTCTAATAATTATCTAATATTTATATTTATATATTAATTAATAATATTTAAAATTATATGAAAAATAATATATTATTATATACAGGTTTGAAAAAAGAATTTATGAAATAGTCTGATCTTTACTTATATAAATATATATAAAACATATTTATTTATTTATATTTACAATTACATTTTTTTATATAGGGGAACAATTTGTATTATTGAAATAGATGACTAATAAAGAACTATTTCTATATATTTTAATCTATAATTTAATATTAAATGATTTATCACAAAACAAAGTTTCTTTTAATACATTTGATTTAAAGCAATTAGTTAAAGATATTATATGTAGATTATTTATATAAATTATGAAAATATACTTAATATCCTTTGTGACAATAGAAATAACAGGTACTTAATAAGAATATATAGAGTTAATTTATATTTAGATCTTACAATAAGAATTTCATTATTAAGGAATTTTATTATATAAAATAATATGAAACTATATCTATATAAGTTAAATCAGATATCATAGATGCATTTGATGATTTGAAAATAGTATTATTTAACAATTTAACAATGGAGTAATTGGTGTTAAGTAGAATTTCTTGATAATTTGTTCTAGTGATGTTCCGATGTGATTCTCAATGTATACATATATCTATAGTAAATAGAAATATTCAAAAGTATCTTCATATAACAAGAATAATTCTGTCCATGTATGATTTTTTTCCATATAATTAAACGAGTATCAGTTTGGAAACTATCTGTGAATATTATTTATAAGGGACTAATCAAAGACGTTATATATTTATATATATGGATTCACCCCTTATATGTCCATGGGACTAATATGGATTTATATAAACTATTTTTGGAGTTAATAAATTTATTAAGAAGGACAAATAAATTTACTAATGTCATATAATACTAGGTATAAAATTGATTATAAGTATTTATTAATGTTATATATAATGATTACATGATATAAAATGCATATAAGATATGAAAAATAATATACGAGTAAATAGTAATACTTGTATTTAAAGTTTCATCATAAATTGGTAATACAATTTTAATATGCTGCCTTAAAAATAGTAATATTTAATATATAATTTTGAATAAATTAGTAATATTTAATAAAAATGTAATACCATTGACAAGCTAGATATGTTTTTTTAAGATATACCTTATTATTATAAAATTTAATTATATTATCTGAATATATATATATATATATATAATAAAGGTGATATTGGGGTGTATCATTTAAATAAAATTGAATATCTGAATTTAATATAAATATTTGTTTTCCTATGTGATATATAGTTTAATGTTTTTTTATTATGTTGTTATATTTTTGATTCTAATGTTCATTTGACCAATAGCCAGGACAGGAAATCTGCCATAGTTATTTTTTGAATCCCAATTTGATACTTTTAAGTGGTATATTTAATTATGTATCTTTAAATCATAGGTATTGTTCGATTTATAAAATAAAATTAATTAAAGTTTAATTTTGTATTTCTATATAAATATTTTATTAAAACACAAATTATAAATAATGTTTTAATTGAACAATTTTTTTTATAATATTTATAATATTTTATTCCAAATAATATAATGAGTATTAAATATATTGTAAATTTAATATAATCATTTTACTCCTGGACCATGATGCATTATGATAACATCACTTAAGGGAACGCACCAAGGTTAATTAATATCTAATAGGGTAAACACATCAACTCCAATGTTATGTATATTTTCATATGTATTTTCAATGCATACTAGTATTTCCCCCTATAATAATATATAAAAATAAGTATATTATTAATAATATAATCTTACTTACTTTACTATAGTAAAGTATACACCCACTATTAAGAAGGTGTCAACGAAGATTTAGTTTACAATTCACCAGAAGTGGATTATTTTTGTATAATTCTATAAGGGGACCTAAGGGGGTTTTGTTCCATCTGATTTGGCACTCGCTATAATAGCCTATGTATATTGAATCTTTGTATTTGAAATTTAGAATACTTATTTAAAAAGATTTAAACTAATAAACTATCTCGGATTTGTTAAATTATGATATACAAATTATATATTATTAGTTATAATACTACTGGTAAATATCGTTGAAATATAGTACATGAGAAGGTCTTTGTCGATTTTTCTAAATTTGTTAATACTTGATCAAGTAATCGATTAAATATATATAAAGCATGCAATATAAAAAACAATACATTTTATTCTTCACTTATAAATTATAAGTTCTAATGTATTATTATATTTGATTAAATATTCACCACAATATATTGCAGTAATAGTGGTGGTAGACAGTGTGGGGCAGTACCGAATTATATAATATAGTGCTACAGTATATAATAACCTACAGTATCCGATTACCGACCTCCTATTCTTTCTTTTAAATATAATATATCAAAAATTTAAAATACCCACATTATTCATCGCCATAATATTACCCGAATTAAAAAATTTCAAATAAATATATTTAATATTGAATTGAAGTTATTACAAATAATCATTTAGGGGTCGGTAATCGGAGACTCCCCTAATTATATAATTATAATTAACTAATTACATAACAGTGTACGATACACTTCGCACATAGTTTGACCGGATGTACATTGTACAAGGTACACTCTGTCGTATTACACTTGATGCGGACAATGTCACTATGAATATAATTATTTCGCGAGTCTATGAATGTAAGTGTCACTTTTATCTATGAGTGCACGTGTTACTCCCCTAGTGACATGCATGACACCAGGGCAGTGTGTACCCGAGTAAATGTACACACACACATGCATGTTCAGTATACACATATATATATATATATATATATATATATATATAAACAGCAAACACAGCTCTTACACCTATATAAATTGTCGGGAACACTCGCGAGTTACATCGCTACATAAATAGTTAGTAACTCATGCGTGACGGAGGCTAGTCACACGTGACCTATAGCTACATTATAGAGCGTTCTCGAAATCCCAATAAAGAATATGAAATATATTATATATATATATATATATATATATAACTACATAAAGTAGGTAGTACCTATACTTTATATAGTTGTATTATACAACATGTATATAAGTATATTTACACATCATATATCAAATTTCATATCATATTATATCTCGTATACGAGAATAAAGTACGTTATCTGCAAAGTAAAATAGTATACTCTTTTATATAAGGAATGGAGGAGTTTTAGTTGATAAATGTCGTATAATAATACTCAATGGTCAGTAGGGGAAAGTATAAATAAAATATTCGTAATACTATAAATATTCTAAATAATTATTCTTTAATTATACAAAATAGTGCTGATATATTCAATAAACTGATTTTTTTTATTACATTTTTAAATATATGATAAAAAATGTCAACTTAAAACCTTCTCAAGAATATACAAATTTATCGATATAATAATATAATAGAAAGGTTTATTGACTCAGAAAACGATGGACGTTTATGTGCGTCAAGTTGAAATAATAAAACAAATAAATAGTTACGCAAATAATAATAAATTTAAAAAGAAGACATTATAATGATACCATATATGTATGTAGTCGACATTTAAAACTCATAAATGATGACATGGTGCGTAATTCATCGGGAAGACTATTCCAGTATTTCGGAGCAGCAACCGTGAAAGCAGCATCTGCATACATAGATGAGACAAGCGGTAGAGAGAGTTTCATCAGCTCACATTTGCGACTCGGACGAGTAGTTGTTCGAATTATGAGTCCCTTCGATAGGTAAGACGGAACTCCCATATATATAGCCTTGTGAGTAATGCATAGAAGTCGAAACTTGCATAAATCTCGAAACTGCAACCACCCGAGAGTCGCCATTATGGAATGTATAGATATGGTTAAATCACTACGCTTTAGCTTAAATAATATGCGAACAGCTCTACGTTGTATTGAATCGAATTTTTTCATCAATTTTTGCGGAATATTAATTAAAAGCGAATTACAATATCTAAGTCGACTACAAACTAATGAATGTAATAATGATTTAGTTAAATTAAATGTTAGCTTAGAGCGAGCCTTGCCTATATTATACAGGAAATAATTAGCAGTGCGGACAGTGTTTGATATATGTACTGAGTAATCTAATACATTATTTATAGTAAAACCTAGAGTAGTGATGGTGTTTGAGATAGGAAGTGAGATAAGGAATGGATGAGTGAGAGTAATTGAAGAAAGAGATCTAGAAAGTATAATGCTATCAGTTTTAGTAATATTTAATGAAAGTGAATTACAGGAAAACCAAGAGATTAAATCTTTAATACAGTTAGCAATTGAAAGTTGAATTATGTCAATATCAGAACCAGGTTGAAAAAAAGTATAAATTTGTAAGTCATCAGCAAAGAGGTGATAACGAATATTTGGGTATTTTTAAAAAATCAAATTAATGGGAAGAATATACAAAATAAAAAGAATCGGACCCAGTACTGATCCTTGAGGAACGCCATGAGTGTGATCAAATGAGCCGACAAAGATGACTTGATCTTTACCGAAGATATACAACATAATAATATATTATTAAAAACTAAAGCATTATATATAAACATTATATACATAATTACTATATTTGTTATAAAATATTAATTAGGTTATAAGCATATATCTCGAAGTCATATAAGTCCCTAATACGGACACTCTAGATGTCTTAATACGGACACCCTATAACCATTCATCTCGCAGCGTGTGAACTATTCTGATTATCATAAAAATCGTGTGTGTTATAATATTAGTTAAATTGTAGTATATATTAATAAAATAATAAAAATTAATAAATTAATTACTAATTAAATTATATTAAATTATTCATAAAATTAATTATAAATAATGTAATTGTAATTTATCTCATTGGTTTATCAATAATATATAGTTTATCTAGTGGTATATCTAGGGTGACCGTATTCGGACATGGGTATCGAATACGGACACTGTCCGTCGGAAACCACAGTTATCTATGGAATTAAAAGATTAAATAACATTTTAAATTCACAATATCTATAATCATATAATATTGTAATTGTTGAATAAAACTAGTGAGTCATAAAATGTTATGCCACTTATTGTTAAAGTGTCCATTTGTGTTATATTTCGTTATTTAGATTATAGCAATGTATCTCAAATCTAATTAATACCTATATTATTTTATATTATATACTTTTTTATATTACACTAAATATTAGAAAAATAGGGGTATACCATATAGGATATGTAATCCAAAATAGAATCTATATTTAAATACTGGTCGTTTTCGTAGGTAATACCTAGTAGTAGGTATTACCTACTATAGTACCTATAGGTAGGTGTGTATATACACATACCTATAGAAAATCCGTTAATATAACGGGAAATGCCGAAACCACTATATATATTGTTTATATATATACTATATATATATATATATATATATATATATATATATATATATATAAGATATATGCGTAATATATTACGAGTTTGTATACGACGAAGTTATGAGATATTAAGATATATTTATCATCCCTTTGCAATTAATTATATAATTAAATATACAATAGGTAAAATATACAATAATACATACTAGTAATATATGTATACAAATGTGAATACGTAACACCGCCCGGGTGCTAGTGGTGACGCCTAGCGTGAGATAACTTCAATACAGCGTCAATACCGAGCCTAATTAATTACGTAATCCCCCTCCTCCCCTAGTAGCGCCATCTATGTTATCGAACGTCACTCCAATCGCCAGACCATGCACACCGCGTCATCACGCACGTCTGTAGTGAGTCACTACTGGTGAGTCACTACTAGTGAGTCACTACTGGTGAGTCACTACTAGTGAGTCACTACTGGTGAGTCACTACTAGTGAGTCACTACTAGTGAGTCACTACTGGTGAGTCACTAGTAATGACTACACAGCGTAAATACTACTAATTACTAACTACATTACTCCTAACCCTTACCTTTTATGAACGATTACGTAATAGCATGTGTCGCAACTTAGTAGCATCGAAGCCCTTCGGTAGCATCGTTTAGACTATATACCAGGGGCGGTTATATATGTATATATATATTGTTATTGTTGTTATTTTTATTTGGTGGAGTCCTTTCATCCCATCCAGGAACTTAGATGAAGTTTTCACTTATAACCATATATGGCTCTAATGTCCCTTCGAAGCCGCTCTCATGTTAAGGCATCCATGGTTTTAACGAGAGCCGATCATTTATTTATACACAATTATATAAGATCACTTCTAAATAATATTTTAAGACCCATTTTATAAAATTAATTAATGGTCCGGACGAGGGTCGAACCCGTGTCCTACTGCTTGTGTGTCTGACGCCTTAGCCACTGAGCCACAAAGGCAGTTCTACACTATATATATATAGTGTAGAAAATAATGTTGACAATAGTGTATTCTAATGGATGGATAATAAACGCATTATTGTTATATTTAATATAGATTATGTCGGCTTATTATATAATCCACGAGTTGGATTACGAGTTAACCACACGTTTTACTGTCAACCTCGATATCTTAGAATATAAATATATCAGAAACCACGCTAACTCAGACTTTTACAAGTGCTAGTAGGGTTCGTACGTATAAGTAAGAATACGCTTGTAAGCGTATTCCGATATCTCAGACACGCGTGTATTCGGTCCGTTGACCCCGTCTGAGATATCGAGATTCGAGTGAACCCCTCGTTACATTACCACTGTATAACTCGATAACGTATCGTTAACATGCTTTATGTTCATGTTCGTGTTAAAATACTATTTAGTTAAACGACACAATGTCACATGCACATAGATATTACATACTTATTATACATGTATATATCTGTATTTTACCTAAACTATAAATCTATGAATGTACGACGTACATTATACGTATACAATGTATACAATGTATACAATGTGTATACTAAACGGTACAACATAGCACTGTTTATTCGCTGTGTGTGTAGCCACACGTGATCGTTCTTTCCCACAAGTTCACACCTGTTCCTCCCTTCGTGCTTCTCGGTCAGCCAATCGGGAGACGGCGTGCTATGACGTCACAGCAATGGCCGATATCGATACGAATCAACGGCCGATATCGATACGAAATCAATAGCTATGTTAACTAAACCCATAGATTTAGAGTACCAATTGGTACTCTAAATCTATGACTAAACCCCTGCATAATTATAGAATATATGTCGATATCAGGGGACAATATACTATTGTTAAGATACATACACATTATATTTATTATAAAGACCTATATTATATTATATATTACTTAATTATTAGTTACATATAACAATTATATATATATATATATATATATATATATATAAATATATATGTGTGTGTGTGTGTGTGTGTGTGTGTGTATGTGTGTTTGTGTTTGTATATGTGTATGTGCGAGCGCCGCGCGCGTGTGTGTATGTGTGTGTATGTGCGTGTATTTATGTGTATTTATCATCGATGTAAATAAAAGTGTACATCTTTTATTTACATCGATGATATTTATGCGTATATTTAGTATATGAAAAGCATATTTTAAAGAATGTTTATTTTATATAACTATATTTATGTATAACATATATCCCTAGTTATATATATTTCTATATAAAAGGTGATATACACATATTTTCTACATAAAAATCTTATTAATAATAATGTGTAAATTGTAACTACAGTCACATTTTAAATTTAATATTAATTTTAATTATATTCATATTTTAAATATATAGGGGAAGGTAACCTAATACGGACACTTTAACAATAAATGGTCTTAACTTTTTATGAGTATTATTTTTATTCAAAAATTACAATATATTAATATAATATGATTATGGATATTATTGTAATTTTTAAATTTTATTTAATCTTTGAATTCCATAGATAACGGGGGTGTCCGTATTCGGTACCCAAGTCCGAAAACGGACACCCTGTGTTATAATACGGACACCCTATATACCACTAGAAAAACTATATATTATTAATGAATCAATCAGACAAATTACAATTACGTTATTTATAATTAATTTTAGGAAAAATATATTGTAATTTAATTAGTTAATATTTTATTTATTTTTATTATTTTTTAATTAATAATACAATTTAAGTGTCTAAATAATAATTTTTGTAGAATTAGCTTTATTGGTAGTATTAATATTATAACGCGCGACGCGCGTCGCGCGTGCACACGTGATTTTTATAAAAATCAGAATAGTTCATATGCTGTGCACTGATTGGTTATAGGGTGTCCGTATTAAGATATTTAGAGTGTCCGTATTTGGAACTTATATGACATCTAGATATATGATTATAACTTAATGAATATTTGATAAAAAATATAGAAATTAAAAATACAATTTTCAGAATGCTTTATTATTATAGTATTATATTTTATATCGATATATTTGTATATTCATGAGAAGGTTTTAAGTTGACATTTTTATTCATAAATTTAAAAACGTAATACAAAAATCAGTTTATTGGATATATTAGCAATATTTTGAATAATTAAAAAATAAAAAAATACTTTTTTAGACTATTTTTATAATTATGAATATTTTATTCATTACAATTTTTTTTGTAGGATTTATGGTTTCTGAGATACCGAGAGTGTCCGTATTCAGGCACTGTCCGTATTCGGTTACGTATTCCCCTATATACACACATTGAGGTGTATACTATATATTATGTATAATGGTGTATCAATGGTTTAAATGATAGTATGTCTGTATGCCTTTCAAGATAAAACGATGATAATATAATAATTCAAATTTATAAAATAAAAATATTGTATTTATCAACCTATGTAACATATTACAACACTGGTAAGTATCTCATACGAGCATAGAGCTAGGTAGATTTATCTCTAGCTCTATGGATAACATAGACTATGTTATAATTTAACATTAGTAGAACAATATCTAAATTACATTTAAAACTAAATTACATCTTAAACTCATTAAATATGAAAATTATTATCTAGTTAGAGAAGTAATTAGAAATAGGGCAAGTAGTATATACTGTAATTAAATGGTGTGAATTAAGTATATATTGAAATTTCAAAATCAGTGTGTAAATGAATTATTTATACTTTTATATATATATATATATATATATATATATATTATTTAAGTATCTAATTAACCTATATAGGTATGATATCATTATTATTTTTATTAGTATTATAAATATATTTATATATATAATTTATGATAAAATATTTATTTTTGGAAATTATAGACCATATATTTGAACATTTTAATAGGTATATTATATTTATATTATATAATGATCCATATATACCGTATATACATATATAATACATATATTTCCTTTTATAAATATATTATTACTCATAATCTATATGAATTACAATGTTATTGTTATTGTTATTATCATTTATAAAATAAATTGTATTTGTATTGTATTACATACTAATATTAATATTATATATTATTTGCACATTTAAAAAAAATAAAATTAACAATTAATCATGTATGTTAATTCTCTCACTTATTAACAACTATTTGTTAATAATAAATTAATCAGCCTTATTTATTTTTATGTGAAAGTAATATATAGTATTATTAATACTGTATTAATAGTATAGTATATCATATTTTATAATAAATTATAAAATATTTAGTATGTAAATTCAAATAAATTTAAATCCAGGATTGAAATGTCAACAGCAAGGGTCAACAGAAAAATAATCAATATTGACCAATCGGGTTAAATATTGAGAATATTTATCAAATATCCCTATAGAGGGCGACATAATTATTTTAGCTTTGTTATAAATACACATATAGTTAATTATTACTAATTTAATATAATACACCCTTATTATAATATTTATATATATGTAACGTATTATTTTAATTAGTTTTAATTATAGTATTTATAGTATTTTATTTAAACAATTGTTATCAAGTTATGATATATTTAAATTTAAATTAGCATCCGGGATTTTTAATTTATTTCTATATTTAAAAAATGTTAACCTTTATTTTTAATTCTAATATTTGTCGATTGTTTCTTTCGTAATTTTATCATATATTAAATATAATGGAAATATTTATACATTATTATTAACAGGTCAGTTATATTACCAATAAAGAAATTAAAATTATTATATAATATATTAATTATTAATATATTAATGTAATATGTTTAACATAATCATTATGATAATGTTAACTTTGATTATATAACTAATACTTTTTTGTAAATAATTTATGCAAGTCGTGCAAATTAAATTTAATCTTGTTATTCAAATATCGAAACTTATTATCTATTAATATCATTTATATGTTTATATTTATTATAGATATATAAAATAATATTAGATAGATAAATACACAAAGGCGTTAATACCCATATTGGCCGCCGATATATTTCAAAGTTCAAGTTGGGCGTGCTTATTAATAGTCACTATTATAGTGTAAGTTACAATAATTATTTTTACTGGTTTGGTTTGGTTGGGTTTAGTTTTAATATTTCCAGGTTTTTGTTAGCTGTATTACATCCCGAGTAATCATATAAAAGCATATATTATATATATATACAGTAAAATCCGCTTATATCGACATCCCAGGAGATCCACAAATATGTCGATACATCCGTATGTCGTTACGTATGGTAAAGGGGTGGCTAATTTAAAATTACGCCCACTTAATAGAAATACATATTCAATATGTATTTATATTATCACATATCAAATATATGCTATCCTTAATTGCGATTATATCGTTAATTATGTGTATTAAGTTAATAATATTAATTATTACAAAAATATAAATTATATATAATTATATAGTTAATAAATTAAATTAAATAAAAGTATGCTTGTAATATATATATTATATTTTATTATTGATAATTAAGTAAAATAATTATTAATCTGTGTTTGTTTGGTAGTTATTAACAATGATAGGGACAACATTTTCAATATGTGATTTAATAATTACTGACACAATATTTCAGATTTGTCGATATTATTAATAGATATATAATTTTGAACATCGTTTATCATATCAAGAATATCTAGTATGCTCATGTGCACATACATATATTCACATATGTGCATGTTTGCTTAGTGTAGTGAATCTACGATAATACAAAGATTAATTCTTCATATCATCATAACTTATTTGTTAATATAAATATAAGTACATAGTTTATTAATATGCTCAACTCTATATCATATATGATATGTATACATACTATACTAAAAATGTGTAATATTTTCAATATGTCGATACACGTGATACAAAATTATACATCATATAATATAACGTATTATATATGATTCATAAATAAAAATTATATTATATATATAGACACATGTAATTTTAATTATTTTGTATATACAAATTTTATTTAGTTGATCCGTTTAAATATGTAATAAATTAAATTAATAAGAACAAATAGCAATAAAACTAATATAATTACAAAATAAAGCTCTGAATTTAATATTTTAATGTTTACAAATATGAAGAATCTTATATGATTGTACAAATATTTTGTTATAATTATGATATACTTTTTAATGAAATATTTTACATAAATAACATTTTAATATGTTATAAAAATTTAAAAAGTTATTAATTCTAAAATATTATCTATTTTTTTGATTTTCTAATTTTTATAATATAAAAAATAAATAAATTTATTAATTTTATATACGCTATATTATATTTCTTTATTCATACAGTTTTGAATGGATGACATAGAAAATGAAGAAATCTTATACCGATTACGTAAGAATGCACCATCATTCTTTGATATTAAAGAGTGGATTGTAAAAGTTAATATGATTAATTTGATAAATAATGATACATTTTATTCTATATTCTAAAATATAGTCATAAATATTTAAATATTAATAATTTATATTTAGTCAGAATATAAAGTTAATTCCCATTACTTGATATTCTAATATCAATATCGTTATCTCTATAAATTCAATAGAACTATTCTATACTATACTTGTATTTTTGATCTCGGTCATCAACTAAATCTGATATTAATAATTAATATTACACTTTGGGTGCTATATAAATAAACAAAGTATAAATCTCAGAATACCAGATAATATATATTTGTATGGTTTTTACAAACAAATTTAATTCAGAATTTACCGTTTAATATTTTGTATATCTAAATCGTTACAAAGTCAATATAAATCTGTTATATACGCATTAACTAATTGATTATTTATTTAAATTTTGTAATTTATTGGTCGTTAGTAACAACTTGTTAAATATATATATATTGTATTAAGTAGCTTACAAATAATGATCATCATATATATATATATATATATATCTACTTTACTATTAAGTATAACTTACCTTAGACCACCAAGTTAAGTTTTTCTTCTTTATGTTCATATATTGAAAATGTATAGTTTTTAGAACACTTTCTATTGCAATCACATTGAATTTCATATGAGAAATATTCTATGTAAAATAACAATATTTGTCAATTTTACAGATAATTTTATTGAAATTCATATTATTTCATATTAGAAAATTATTTAATTTCTATTTTATAATTATCAATATGATAAATTTGTAACATCTATACTCTATATTAAATATTTGTAATTACATTATATTTATATATTCATTTATTAATAATATTGATCCAACTTATTTTCCTTGTATAAGTATATCTAGTTTGTATATATTTTAATAAATTATTTAATTATATAAATAAGATTGTTTATAGTTTTTTTTACAAAAATTAAATGTGATACCTAAGTCAATATTTTAAATATGTTGTCTACTATTTTAAGATACTGGTAGTTTGATATATATATATATATATATATATATATATTGTTATTTAATTTATAATCAGTTTAATAGATTTAAATATATGCAAAATTATACATAGTTTTAGTAAATGTTTTATTAATATTATATATATATATATATAAAATATTATGATAAATATGATATGTATTTATTTTTTGTAAAATATTGATGTATCTTATTTGTATTTAATATTTAGTTAACACGAGGGTATAAGCATGGATTTCCTCTTGATTTGGCGATCAAAACTGAATTTGTCAACTATTTTCATGCAGTGGCTCCTTCACATTTAATTAATCTGCTATATAAGTGGAACAATATTACAAGGTTTGCATTTTTATATGATTAATTTATACATAATAATTTAACAATAATAATTAATTATATATCTTTATTATGTATTTATTATTTTACAATTGCTATTTTAATTAAATATATTTATCGTTAATGAAAAGTTATAGTTCTATTTTATAAAAACTTTAATAAATATTAATGATAACATCGTTTTATTGACTATATTTTTATCTATAAATTATATTTTACAGTTTTGTAAAAATTATACCATTGAATTGTCAATAAATAAAATTTATATTTATTTATTAGAGAAATATTCACTTATAAAAATCTGTTCACTTGTTTTCATTTATGCAATTCTCGCGAAAATATACATGGTAATCAAATCCTGAAATCTAGTAGAGTGATAAATTGTAGGATGTTCACATGGGTAAATATTGCAATTAGTACATAAAAAATACATAAATTATATGAATTTATGATTATTTTATCCATATATAATATATATTATATATCCATTCATTATAACGTTTATATTATAATGTTTACAATGTATGTACATGTTTACATAACTTATTTATATGAACATATTAATATAATACATAATTTGTATATATAATGAATAATTATATGAACTTATAGTATATATATGCTTTATGCGTAATTTATTAAGCCTTTTAAGTTTTATAATTTATTAAACGAATATGATTAAACATAATTATATTCAACTCACTGAATGTTAAACCAAAGTTAATAATGTTTTGAATATTTATATAAATATAAAATATATTTCAAAATGTAGTTGTGTAATATGAACACTGTTTTATCTTTAAATAATTTATAAATTCATTAACATGAAGTTCAATACGTATTTATGTGCACTTTGTGAGTGTATTTTCCATACCTACTATGTAAATTATCTCAACAAATAGAACACATTATAATTAGAATATTTTGCAATTGTCACAGAAAAAATACATACTATTAGGATTGCATGCATTATTTCTATCAATTTCACATTTGAACTTAGATTAAGGGGTGGCGAAATATACAATAAATTAACATTGTGAACATAAGAAAAGTTTATATTTATAAAAATTACAATGACCCTTGAACATACATTATACAATTTCATAATTTTTTTTATAATGTACAGAACTACTAGTAGACTATATATAATATATTTCAGAATTTTACTATATATTTAAAGATCAGCAATTATAATCGAAAATCTGTATTTAAAAAAAATAAATATTTATTGATATTTATTCAAGACTGAGGAATTATGTATTCAAATAAATTATATCTGATATTTATAATATATAAAGCATGAAAATGTTGTGAATATTGAACCAGTTGTTCAACTGAAAAAAAAATTAAAGACAAGGATTAACAGTTATGATAACATATATGAGAAATGATAATTTTGTATTGGCTTATGATTTATAATGCATTTTTATGACATTTATAGATAATTTTATATATATATGTCATTTTAAAGATAAAAGATTGAATTTTATTTTATTATCATTTATATTATCATTTTTATGATTTTTTTGTACATGAACTATTAATATGATTAATTTAATTATAATCATTTATTTTCTTACTAGTGTGCTTATCAGTTGATTATTAAAATAGGTTTGTTTTAGTCGTAATATATATTTATCATCAGGTTTGTTGGTTTTTTAGTTTTTTTTTGGTTTTTTTTTTAAAGAATTTTGGTTTTTTATTTATTAAATAATTTGTATTAATAAATTGTTATATTGAATGTTATTCGATACTTCTAAAGATATATGATTATTATTAGATATTTTGTGTATATTATATTAAAAAGTATTATAGTATTATAATTTATACAAGGATTCAGTAAATGATATCAAAATAATATTTTTATTTCCGCCAGGCTTGTTTATTATATATTTAAATTTATATAATACATATAATCTATACAATTATTAATAATATTGAAACCAGGGTCGTTCATTTTTGTTGTTTTTGTTTTGGTTTATTTGATTTTTTTGATTTTTTTAAAAACTAAAAACCAACAAACCTGCTTTATATAATTTAAATTATACTAACAACTAATTTATATATAATTAATAATATAGGCAACATTTTCATTTTTCATGTTAGTTTATGACATACAATTTATGTATACTAATTTTGTTTATTTTTGAAGATATTAGAAAAGGCATTCATAATATAATTATATTAATATATTTTATTATATAACATTTTAGAGCAAGTAAATCATTTACTAAATGTTTTGAATCTAAATCTTATGATATATAATAATATTATAAAAATTTGTTGTAATATATTAATAATTATATTATAATACATATAATTTATATCTAATTATTTGATCTATTTCAATAAAATATGTATAAATTTCATATAAAATATCACCATAATTAATATTTATTATTTTTGTTAGTATATCATTATTTTCTTATATTTTTTGATATACATGGTATAATTTATATAATAGTCTATAATATTATTAATAATATTGAAACTTGTATTAAATGATAATATATTATTTAAATTAATATATTTAACAATAATTTTATTTTTTGCATACATTGTTATTAATATTATTATATTTTTTGAAATTATACATTGTATAATATTGAAATTAATATATTTATCAATAATTTTATATACATAATCAAAAAAACAAAAAAACCGAACAAGCCTGAATATTATGTATACAATTCATTTTAAATATATAAAATTTTAATTTCATTAAGCGCTGTTCACATGAGCAATCTAGTCCAGCAATTTCGCAATGGAATTCTTAAGAATTCCAGTTTCAAAATCCCCTAGCAGTATCAATTTTAGGGTGTTCACATGAGCAATCTATTTTTTCAGTAGAATTCTTAAAAATATATACATTTGATGAACTTATGAATTTGAGTTTATTATTAAATGGTAATATATATATATATATATATATATATATATATTCATAATTTAATAATTATGTAAGGAATTATATATTATAATTATAATTATTAATTAATTATTATTAATTATTTATTAATTATTAATTAAACGATCGTTAACGATTAAATAACATAATTTTAATACATTAAAATCGTAAACAATTATAAATAGATTGACCCATATAAAGGTAAATACGTATGCATTTATTTATCAATTGTCATAAAACTAGAATAAATTCGGATTAGAACATTTATCAATAATCGCAGAAAAAACACTGTCACATTTTGGCAATTCTTAAGAATTCCATTGCGAAATAGCTGGAATAGATTGCTCATGTGAATAATCAAGTATTATATTTTGTTTTATAATTTAACTAATCTTATATTAATATTAAGTATTAATTTAAAATTTTAATTTTTAATTTTAAATTAATAATAATTATATATATATTTAATATATTATAAAATATATAATATACAGTATAAAAGGAAAAAAGAACGATGAAAAACGCTATATGTTTCCCATTGAATATTCTGTTAGTGTAAATATTATACTATTTATCATTCTATTTCTACTAATAAACATAAATATTAATAGTTATATAATTATATATTAAATACTATATAAATCCATTATTCTTCAATATTGGTTTTTAAATAATAAAGTATTTATATTTTATATAGAGTTATATATTGATAATTTACAAAATATTGTTTTCACAAATTGTAATAGATATTTAATATTTAAATATGTTTTCTTCGAGAGAATAATTATTTATATAAATAGAAATTCATACTCATTTTTTATAATGACATATATATATATATATATAAAGTACTGGGCAATTAAAGTTGTATTAAGACCACAAAATACAGCCTGATATTGGATTGATTTTTATAACCTGATATCGGTTACTTCAAATTATTAATTTTAAATTATTTAGGTATATATTGGGCATATTAATGATTTGTTTAAAGATTTGTGATTTGATAATTATCTATTATAATAGATAATTTATATATAAACGGCATTAGGCATGTTCAAAGTTTAGCCTAACTAAATTGGTAATATATTATGTATTATTTATTTAGGCTGGTTGGGTGATCCATTATAATGATAAATATGGCCTAGTTAATAAATCAATAATAGAAATGTATAGAATTTAAAGAAATATATATATATATATATATATATATATATATATAAATTCTAATTATATCTATTTATATAACAAATATCATGTAAACATAATGTTAATAAAGGTTAAATAAGTAATATGATTATATACAATGTTATATTGCCAATAATTGTAGAATATCAGTCTGTATTTAATGCCCGATATTGGCCTATAATTATAGCTGTTTACACAGAAACTGCCTGATTCTCATGTTCGGCCATAAAAATCGAGGCAATATCATGGCTGTATTTTGTGGTGTGAATGCAACTTAATAAATCTAACTGCACTTGTAATAGATCTCTCTATATTTTTATCTAAATGGAAAAATAATTAATATAATAACATTTATTCATCCACTCTTTCACTTGGATATTAATACAATTTAATAGCACTTGTACTTTCTAAATGTGTTGGTTAAATATTACATATGTATATATATATTATTTTTATTATAGGGTTATATATACATTCTTATTACTATAATTTAGTCAGTGAAGGGCATGAATATGGGTGGAATTTTGTTTGTTAAAAATGTGGAAAAATATACTATACCCCTTATAAATATTATGGGGTGGCCCCTAATCAGATGTCATGATCACTGTAAAATAAGCGATCATGATATGAATCTACAGATATATAATTATATATCTATGTCTGAATCACATTAGTATCAGATTACGGAATATATACATAAATATATATATATAATATAAATTATATAAATATATACATATATAAATTATATAAGAAAATAAATTAGAATTTTAAATTATAATTTAAAAAAGCCTAAACAATATCAAAGGGCAATATATTTTATATAACTGATAATTAAATTTATTATATATATATGTAGGTCTAAGTATGAAATAATTTATCAAAAATATATAAGTAATAATATTTATGAATGAGATAATTTTCTATTAAAAATAATAAAATATGTATAATTACATTATTTTTATATTATTATTATATTATTTGTAATGTATCATTCATAATTAGAAAATATTTTTATAACAACTCAAAAAATTATAATTTAAATATAAATTAATTAATGATATGTGTCAATAATTAAAAGTTACATAATAAATTTAATACAAAATAAATGAATAAATGTTTGGAATAATTAAATAAATACTTTTAAATTTAAAAATGAATATATTGGATTAAAATATTTAGTTGACATGCACTACATTTAGTATAAGCTAAACAGTATATTCAAATATTAATTTGACTAAATAATGCTACACTTAAATTAGACATATTGTGAATTAGGATAGTATACTCACTTTATATATATATATATATATATATATATATATATATATATATATAAATGTTAAAAAATATGGATTTATATTTTCTTAAATATATGATAAAATAATACTATGTATTATAAATATCTCTAAAAAATGTTGTATAGTAGAACAATACATTTTAAGTTCATGGAATTGGTATGCATATTTTATGTATATCTATACATAATTTTGAATGGATCTATTTATTTCTTATATATTAAAATGTACATATATGATATAATATGTATAAATATATTACTGAATAATTTCCAAAGTTGATAATTTTTTCAAAAATTTTCGAAGTGAAATACATAAAAAGCTTTATATGGTCTGAAAAAACTAATATTTATACATATTTATCAGTGAAAAAAAATAGTATAGAAAATATTAATAAAACCTCAAAAATAAGTATTATTAATTCATTATAATATCTAAATTAATTTTCAACATAATATAATTTACATTTAAATAAATATACAGTGTAATATAATATCATCAACATAATAATAATAAATTAAAGTGATAAGACTAACTTGTTGATATTCAGATGATTTTCATATGTATCACATTATATACCTGTATATGACAAATGTCATCAGATTACTTTATAATAATTTATAAGTTTTTATATGTGTACACTTTATACATTGCATTTTTCAAACTATTTATATCAATTTTTTATTCTATATTTTATTGCACCTACTATTATATTAATTATCTAAATATATATTTATTTAAAAATATATGTTTATATATAATTTATTTGTTAAATTAAAGTTAACTATTTATTCATGTACATTTAATAATGTTTCTAATAATATATTAAAATAATATTTATCTATAAAAGTATTTATATTCATGATTAATAATGATAGATTATAGTATATTCATTAGATACACATTTATATTAATAAATAAACAATTATAATATATAAATATGTAGATATTAATTATATTATATATATACTTTATTAATTATATCCTATTATATCTAAAAGTGAATTAAGCCAATATATTTATATATGAATTAAATAAGTATATGTAATCAAATTGATGGCATTATTAAATGTTAATTAGATACTTAAATTTTAAATAAATGATGTTTTAAACATTTATACAGATTAAGGTCTGGCGTAACCTTCGTTTTTATTTTTTAGGGACATTTTTTTTATATTAAATATTAAAATGTAATTCATTATCTTTAATATGATGTATTATATATCACATACAATTAAATATAATGTGCCTCAAATACGAAGTTTAATCATACACCTATTCAAAATGGTGGGATTTAATAATTAGAAAACATGCAAGTAAAACTTTAGATGCCAATATCTCTTGTGTTTTTTTTATAGATTTTATTTTTCTTAAATGTATCTTTTGAGCTCTTATATGAATCTTTATACAATTTTCTGAGTATATACCTAATATATGGTTATTATTATATAGGTAAGTAAGCTAATGTAAATATAATCAATTAATATAAATAATTGAAAAATAATAAAAAAAATCGGTAATAAATTTATTTTTAAATAATTTTAATATTATAATTAACTTTTATTTAATTATTATACTTTTATTATTTTATGATGTACCTATATAACTAGAGATGAATGTTATCTCGATAATTAAAAAAAAATTAGATAAAAATACTAATAAATAGAAAAGATATAGCCTGTTAAAAAATATATATTTTTCCCTATCTTTTACATGTAAACGCCGGCCCTTAAATATTAAATTCTGGCATTATTAAATGTATAAACTTTTAATTTTAATAGAATATTTGTAATCAATAAAGCATGCATTTGATTATCAGAACTGCAGTGTAATACATAATATTCTATAATGTTAATCATTAAACAATTATTATTTATAGATGGATGAAAGCCATATTTTGAAGACCAAGTAAGTTTATTTATGTACTGTTAATTATAAGTTTTTATTTAAATTTGTTTTAAATATAATATGTTATCTTCAATTTATTTCTAATCATATTTTATATTTAAAAATATATAAAATGGAATTTTAGGTATACATATGTTACCCAGTATAGAGTGGCACATCAGCAATTAAATATGTAGTATCAGCAAAGATTTTCACAAGGAAAGATATAACACTTACGCGAAATCGTGTAATTCGAATTTGTATACAAAATACCCCAGTGCCACCTATAGCGGGTTACTTTTAGGAACTATGTGTTGTTTATAATGTAAATTCGTATTTAACTATACACTTTTAAAATGTTAAATAATATGCTTTAAATTAATATTTATATGATGAAAACTAAGTGTTCATTACTAATATATAACAAACAAATATGATATGTATGTTTTAAATGCTATAAGTATATATTTAGTGAGTAAAAGATAATTTATATTGCATGTAATTTAATAGAGCAATGAAAACATTGTTGTATGCAAACAGAGCCGAACCTAAATCTATTTCAGTGATTTCGATACTATTGCTAGCAGCGGCAGGGTATATTACTAAATTACGTTGCATGCATAGGGAGTGTTATATCTTTCTTCGCAAAATCGTTGGTATCAGTAAAAACTATAAACATAATATATATAAACAGTGTAATAATACAATTTGTTTTATGCATAAGTGAGTAGTAAATTTGATGTTTATTAATATTTTGAGGACAAATATTTGTTTTTAATTTTTTTTATTGTGTAGAATTTATTTACCTTGAGTTTTACCTTGACAACTAATTAATTTATATTTATTATCTTATTTAATTATATATTTAATATATTTAATATGCTATTCTATAAGACTTATATTTAAACCCAAATATAGATCAATTAAATTCAGTAGAAAAATACTGACTATATATGCACATGTTTATATTGAAAATAAAAAAAAAATTAAAATAACAATAATTTATATATTAATTAAATATACATCAATTAATATAATAATATTAAAAAAAAATTGTTATAAATTAGAAAAAATTATATTACAAAATAATTTGTAGGGTGACCTCAGTGATAATTAACATTATATTATGGTAAAAAAAATTGTAATATTCCTTAGAAATTTGTTTTTCGAGTATTATTATTTTTTATATACAAATCATTAAAATTCACCGAATTCACACTGATTATATCGAATGTTAAAATTGAAAGTCAAAATGACTTCAATAATTTACTAATTAATTTAATGTTTTTTATTGTATTATATTAAATATTTTAATATATATATTAACTTATGATACTACGAATTTATATTAGATGTGATATTTTACAAGTCACTCTAACCCACAATTTAAATTTATATATATATATATTAGTATATTATTTTTATTTTATAATTATTTATTTATAAAGCTATAATATATAAAATTGTATGTTCCACTGTCATTTTAATGATATCTAACTTTATATTTGATTAACCCTATAACTAATTAAATTATTATTACACAGGAATAAATATATAAGTGTAATCTATATTATTTTATACTATACTATACTATACTATATTATAGTTTATACTATATTAACTATATTATTTAACAATAGTATTAATTTTACCTATTTTATAAGAACCAATATCATATAATTTGAAAAAATTATCAGTATTACATATGAAAATGGAAATTATATATAATTCAATGATATGGTTAAATATTTATTGTTATCTGATACAATTATTTGGTGTATTTTATTTGAATGACTTTTAATATTTTAATAATTATAAATTTATTGTTATTTGTTTTTATATTTGAAATATTGTAATTAAATTGTATACATAAACAGCACCATCCACACTTAAAATGGTTTTAAATTATTATCAATATGATACATACTAAATGTTCATTATTTATATAACAAAGAAATAGGATATTTTGGTATTAGATGATATACATAGGAAATGAGTAAAAGCTAACTTATATTGCATGTAATTTAATAGAACAATACAAATATTTTTGTTTAAAAACCGAGTCCAACCTTTATATATTTCAGTGATTTCGATATTATTGCTAGAAACGGTTTGGGTAACTATTAATTATATTACGTAGATAGGGAGGGTTATATCTTTGCTTCGCAAAATCTTTGTATATATATTATGCAATATGCTTTAAATATAATGTTTATATGTAGGTAATTATTATTATTAGAAATGTTATAAAATATTGCGATAGATTCTAATTATAAAGTATACCAAATTCATTCCATTCTATTCAGTTATAATTAATGACCTTATAGTATTTTTATCATGTGAACATTTTATCATACTATATTCTTCTGAATTCATTTTACTAATTAAACCAACACACACGATTTACAGTAATGATTATAAAGGGATTTTTAGATCGAATAAATTATTCGATATCACTATCGATATAGCTACCCCTGCATCGGCAGCTGGTGATGTAGCTGTTTCGTATGTCCGCATGAACTGTGTTATAGGTGGCATGTTTATGAATGAAAACGTTAGTAGATGTTCAATATAATATCATCTTAATATATATATATATTTATTTATATATATATATATATATATATATATATATATATATTAGATCATTATTTTTATTATGTCTTAATATTTTGTAGTTATATATAATTTATATATTTTTTTAGTATACATTTTATTCAGAATTATTATTTTGGTAAATTCACTGATTCTGATATTAATACTTGCTATTAAATATTCATCAAAATTTTCAGTAGCATTAATATATAAAGTTGAATTTTTAATTGATATTCAATATAGTTTAATTTATGCATTACATTATATCTAAAAAATAATTATAATTTATTATTAATACCAACTTATATTGTTTTGATATTATGAAATAAAAATACTTGTATATTATATATGATCATTATAACATCCTTCATAGTGTACAGGAGATTATTATATAGTATCCATATATATATAAATTTAATGGAAAACGACAGTAGCTATATATAGGTTTTTACATGTGTTAATATGGAAAGTGATAACTAATTATTTATTATTTATTAAATCTTATGGGGGTTTCACATTAGAAATAACAGCCTGATTTTTATTGCCTGACATACTCGAGTATAAAAATTGGGCAATTCCGGTGTGAATGTTATTTATTCTATTTGTTTTTAATTGAATAATGATCATTGATCACCTTTATTTATTTTGTAGATTATATATATATTATATATAAAATATTAATTTTTGAAGTTTGACTCTATGTAAAGATATTTTTATATACATATTCATTCATGATATCATCTCTACTTATGATATACATTTTCTACTTTACGATATACATTATAATATACTTTTATATAAATATATATATATATATAGGCTATTATTAATTCTATATGCGATTATCATTAAATACTGTTTAATATAATTATTTTGAAAACTCAATTTAAAATTATTAATTATTACTTATCAAGATAATTTTTATTTTATGTTCAAAGTTTATGTTCATATATAATATAATATTTAAAAATGGTATGCAATACCTGATTAAATACACTTAAGAACTTACCTTATGGGGGGGACTACACTAGACCTACATTAGTTTTTTCGGAAACAAATTTATTTTCAATTTTTTATTAATGTAAAATTATAATATTTCAAATATTATCTTTTAAATGGCGTTTAAATTATATTATTCATTTTGTATATATTATGAATATTATATTATTTATAACTGTATATTCATATTGTTTATATTCATATATTATATTTTAAACTTGATTTACTCAGAATAATTATTTTTGACCAATCATGCTGATATAACTATTATTAACTTAAATATAATTGAATATTTTGTCTTCATTTTTTCAATATAACTGGATAAAACTTGTAAGATTTCAGTTTTATGTCAAAATTAAAAAATATTTATTGAACAAAATTGTAATTAACAATTTAGTTGGAAAATTAACATATTTTTATCAGATATTTCAAGCATTTTTTTTAGAAACGTATAACATAAAAAGATGTGTAAACATCTATACATTTCAACATATAATATACAAATATGGAGTGAATTGAAATAACTAATAGATTACAACAAAAAAAGTTAATATTTCTCGAGTTGATAGATTTCTAAAAATAGCATTTTTTCGTATATTTTACATGTAAACCAAACGAATGTAGTGTATCCCCCTAGGAACTAACATTACTATTTTATAGGTTATGTATAGATATCTAGTTTTTGTAGAAACAACTCAATTTGAGTATAGTTATTAATTGAAAATTTATATAAGACAATATCATTCTTTGCAGATATCGAATATTAAACAAATATGTTTTTTGGTATATATTTTTAGTATGAAATGATGGATTTTTTATGTGGAAGTTTAAGATTGAAATATATTAATTTAAGAGCATTAATATAATCTTATTTTTAAATAATGGATATATAGGCATTTTATATATCTATTTTATCTAATTTTCGATAAACCCAATGTAAAAATATAATTAAATTATATTAATATTATATACATACACACATATATATGTATATATATATATAATATATATATATTATATAATATATATATAATATATATATAATATATATATATATTATATATATATAATATTATTCTAAAATAATTTATTATTTCAATATGTATTGTACTTAATACTATTGAATGGGTATATTTTATTAAATATACTTTTATATAATTCATTACACAGTCAGCTAGCCAAGACCGGACACATGTATCAATGTATATCTCAGAAATCCTCGCTGGAAAGACACTTAATTTTCACGTATGCAGCTACCTGAGAAATGGAGGTTACGAGGTGGAAGTTGAAGATGTGATAACTAAAGATGGCAATGAATACATCAATTTTAACAATCGGATATGCGTGGTTACCAAGTTGTGTCGATTCGCTGGTGTCTATAGTGAAAAGTTAATATTTCCAATATATTCTAGACAAAAAATATTAATATTTATCACATATCTATATTTTCTATAATTTATATACATTATTGATTAATTACTCAACTTATAATATATTTATAATTTATAATAGTTGTTGAATTTTTGATATCCTATTTAATTAAGTATTTTCTTTAACAAAATTGTTTCAAGCTGAATCTATGATATATTCAAATAATTATTTCATGATAAACAATGCAAAAGATACATTGAATTTCATGTAATGATGAGAGTATTTATATAATAAAATCTAGTTTTAATTACTAACATTATTGTTATAATCTTTGATTTGATACCGTATCATTATTAATTATGACATTTTTATATTAAATATTTTATTTTTAGATTTGATAAATGTTCTTAAATATTTACAAACATATATATATATTATATTATAAATGGGTGAAAATTCCAAGTGAAATCAATAATCATCCCCGCACCCCGACTCAGATTTTGTTGAAATTTTCACAGAATGTTTATTTAATATAGTTATCATAATAATTTAAAAAAAAAATTAAAACAAATTAATATGTTGCCCTCACGATTCATTCAAAAATATTTTGAAAATTTTGAAATGTAATTTTTGAGTAAATCTCACATTTTTAAAACTCTATAACTTTTTATTTATTTAATGAATTTCATTAATTTTTTTTCTATAAGATTATATCTTATATTATCTATATAGATATATAGTAATAGACTAAAAAATATTCAATAATCATATATTTATTTTGATTTACATATATGACAAAATTCACAATATTTGTTTTTTTATCCAATTTTTTTTCCCTAATAACTTTTTATATATTGTATATTATTTTGTTTTTGTATATTATAGATATGTTTTAAATAAACATAAATTATCTTAAAAATCTAACCTAGTGAATATATTTTTTTATTAATTCATTCATAAAAAATATTTTTTTTGTTAATTTTCCAAATTCGATACTTTTTAAATGAAAATAAATCAAAATACCTATCCTCAATATTTATAATTTTTTTTTATTCTATAATTTGGTTTAATAATCTATTTAAAACTATGTTTACAACATTGCTTTATGATATATTAGTTGCTGATTTTTAATTTTTTAAAAAGATACAATTCTAATTTTTAAGAACAAATATATGATTTATATTTATATTAAATTATGTTTTTTAATTAACTTTAATGTACTTTTTAATAATTATAAATATATATTATATTTTAATGATATAAAAATATATATAAGCTCATGAAACATTCAAAATTCTAATATAAATGATGATATTGTATTTTTATTGTTGCCAATATCTGTTTTCATGAAATAGTGAATTCACACTACCAGTGAATGTATAGAGGCTATGCATATCAACATTACTATAGCTATATTATTATTATTTTTTGCATTATACTGAGAAAATCTGTTTATATATTACAATAGAGATTTCATGAATATTATTTTCTAATAAATAATAATTTAAAATTGTAATTTATACAAAAGAGGCTATATATAATAAATATATCTCTATTATAGTATACATGGAAAATTATAAATATAATTTAAAAAAAATAGATTGATTCAATAAATATAATTCTGGGCAATATGCTATTAATAGACCATATGGTGCCTATCTATGTACATGGTAAACTGTGAAATGGCACTGTGATATTTTATTTTTCACCAATTTTATAATATCCAATACATCATAATTATATTTTTTAATATTGTCTCTCTGGAATTGTGCATACATATGTTATTTATATAAAGCAAAATAAATTAGGTGAATTGTTTCTGTACTTTATCTAAATACTTGTTTATTACGAAAATATAGCAACAACATTTATTCAGAGTAAAGCGCATTTGAAAAGTTAACAATAAATAAATTATAAATTAATAAAATTATAGTGGAGGGATGGGTGTAGTGGCCGAGGACGTAGTAGTGGCTGTTTTAATTAACGCTTAAATGGTGCTTGATAGGATAAAAAGTTCTATATACAATATTTAGATAATCAAAATATCTATAATATATAGTACATTTTTTTTTAAATAATTAATTAATTACTCTAATATATTACATAATCATTTTTTGCCAAATTTTGAGAAAAACATGATTATATATATTTATGTTTATTTATATGTAAGAGTATGTGCATATATGATTAAATAATTGAATCAAATAAGGTGCGTATGCATCATAAATATAATTATTTAATATTACATAATTAACAAAATATAAATCGAATACATTACGAGACACCTATCGCATTTTCTGGTACTAGCGGCACTACTACGGCCTTGCCTTATTTTTTTGCTTTTTTTTAATGCCTAATCAAATGTTTATATTATTAGGATAAACACTTTATATATAAAACTGAAATCACAGTATTCTAGGACTATATGATTTCTAGTCAATTCAAAAAAATAAGAGACTAAAATTCAGTATTTATCGATATATTAGAAATCTTCTGAGGCATATTAATTATCAGCCACTACCCCCTCCCTCCCCTACATTTAGCTAATATAAAATCAATATTATAAAGTAATAGTTTTATATTTTCTTATCAATATATAAATGCTATTTTTATCAAATTTATATATGATATATAAAACATAAGAAGATATTATTAGTATTAACTCACCAAACATTATAAATAGTCGATTATATAAATTTAATATAGCTGCTATACAGATAATTAATTTGCTTTTATAAATAAAATTTCTAAATTATGTTTTTTTTTGTCTTTAATAAAAATATATTTAACTATATATTAATAAAGATATATCAATATAAAAATTACTTTAAAAAATCAATTAAATTAAAATTAAATTACATTTTAATATAAAACTATAGTAATGTTGACATGCATATCCTTTATAAATACACTGTTAGTGTGAATTCAACATTTCATGAAAATATTATTTAAGTTTGGCAACAATAAACATACAATATCATCATTTATATTAGACATTTATTTAGAAAAATAATATTCAGAATAATATTTGAATGAATGTTTTTTATTAGAATTTTGAATATTTCATATGAGCTTATATATATTTTTATATCATCAACATATAATATATATTTATAATTATTAAAAAGTATGTTAAAGTTAATTAAAAAACATAATTTAATATAAATATAAATCAAATATTTTTTCTTAAAAATTAGAATTGTATCTTTTAAAAAAATTAAAAATCAGCAACTAATGGATCATAAAGCAATGTTGTGAACATAGTTTTAAATAGATTATTAAACCAAATTATAGAATAAAAAAAATTATAAATTTCGAGGATAGGTATTTTGATTTATTTTCATTTAAAAAGTATCGAATTTGGACAATTTAAAAAAAAATTATTTTTTATGGATGAATTAATAAAAAAAATATATTCACTAGGTTAGATTTTTAAGATAATGTATGTTTATTTAAAGCATATCTACAACAACAAAAATTAAATAATATACAATATAAAAAGTTATTAGGGAAACAAAATTGTATAAAAAACAAATATTGTGAATTTTGTCATATATGTAAATCAATATAAATATATGATTATTTAATATTTTATAGTATATTACTATATATCTATATAGAGAATATATGATATAATCTTATAGAAAAAAAATTAATGAAATTTAATAAAAAATAAAAAGTTATTTAGTTTTAAAAATGTGAGTTTTACTAAAAAATTACATTTCAAAATTTTCAAATTATTTTTGAATGAATTGTGAGGGCAAAATATTAATTTTTTAAAATTTTTTTTTTAAATTACTACGATAACTATATTAAATAAACATTCTGTGAAAGTTTCAACAAAATGTTTGATAAAATTGCAAATATTTTGGTGTGATTAGGATGCAATTATCAAAAATTTAAATAAAATATATTTTAAATTTTCTTTATAATAGTCACTACTATTTTACATTATATATTTTTTAATTTTTCCCAATCTATCCTAATATTTATTTTTTAACTAATATTAAATATATAAAATTAATTAAATTATTTAATATATTTAGATATATACTCATTTTGAATGAATTAGATTATTTCAAAAAAGTATTTTAATTAATAATTAAAAAATCAAATAATATAAATAAAAGCAGGCAGAAAAATAAATTATAAATGTTATTTTGTTTAAAATATTGAATTGTTAATAGTTTTGAATTACTGAAATGTGAACCACTATCATTGAATAATGGTTGAATGCATATGGGGATAAATGTGAATTGGGCTATTGGGAATTAAATATTATAAATATAGTAACTCTTTAAAATCCAGTAACTGTAGAAAATTTAATTTATTATCACATTTAATTTAATAATTAAGCAGTCTATTTATATAAATGAAAATGCATAAATGTGTGCTAATAAGTTTTCTTTATTATAGAATTTAAAAGAAAATATCTTTATATTTTAGTTTTTAAGAATTGTCATTTAATATACAAAATATACAACTGTATATTAGGGGAGCCCTTATTTGAAAGTTTTTCTCTCTCATTTACATTATGTCTTAATAAACATATTTGGAAAGTTTCATCACAAAATATGTAATATTGGTAAAGCGAAGTGTACTTTAATGAAGAAATATTTCATTTATTTTACAATGTAAATTTCTATAAATAGACATTTTTTCTTATGTATTTTATATATTTGTGCAAGTGCGCGTTGTCATAAAAATAAAATATTTGGCAAATACGTGTATAAATATATTATAATATTAATAAAGTAAAAAATTATTCAAAATTAAAAATAAATTTAATTTAATTTTTTAATTAATGTAATTTATTCGACTATTTTTTTGATAAATTATTTTAAGGATCAAACTTTGTTGTGAGCCTATAATTTATATTTACAAGGTATAATAAAAAAAAAAATATTTAATTTTCTGACAAAAAATTTTTTACAACAATTTTAACCCAAAATTAAATTTTGTTAAGATGCTCAATAAAAGTCATTTTTTGAATAAATATATGCTATTTTTATAACAATACTTATAATTTTATATTCATATAATGATGATAGACATATATAATATATATATTTTTTTTATTATTCCATTGCTAATTTTTTTTTTCAATTTATAAAAAATTTAAAAATTAAATTAAAATTTCCGTAGATCGATTTAAAAAATAGATTTAAACAAAATATTTTAAAATTTTTTTTAAGGAGGTTGTTATATACTACATATGCTATTTTTACTTGTACAACATTTTTTCTTTTATATATCTGTAATTTACATTTTTTCATAAATTTCAATGTAAATTCCTATCTATATTTGAATATGGTTTCGCTTTCTGAATTTTTGTCAGTTTTCAATTATTATTTATTTATTATATCTGTAATGATTAAAAGGAGTTATTCCGAGCGAGATGGTAATTTTATATGAAGGGAACTAAAAAAAGTTACCAAAGCGGGCTCTCCTACTGTATATATTGTTTATTTTTAAAATAAATAATTATTATTAAATAAATTAGTAAATAAAATATAAATTTAATTTCATCAATATAGTTTATTAATTGGTTATAATCATTATAATAATAAAACTTTCAATTTTTTATTTTAAATTTAATGGAAATATTATTAAAACAATTAGTTTTTAAATCGATAACAAAAATTAACATGTAGAAAAAAAAAATAACTTAAAATAATATAAATTAAAAATAACAATAATTAATTATATTATAATAATTTAATGAAATAACATTGTTTTATAATTGTGTCTACCTTATATGAATAAAACTTGCGTAGTTAGTATTAAATTAACCGAAATATAGATCACAATACTATGTTTTGAGGAAGTTTATGATTTATATGATTATTTATTTGCATTTTTATAAATGGCCTACTCACAAATAAATGCTAATGAAGCTATCGTATTAGTATTGAATTTGAATTATTGAATATATATATATATATAGCATATCAATATAATAATTGTCAAATTTTCTATTATCTGATTATTATATTAACAAATTCTAATGATTCAGGTGCTGCAAGACATCGACTCACATCCCAGATATCAATGATCTAGATGTCATGAGTTGTCCATATCAAAACGAAAAATCATCAGATAAAGGTTTTTACTGCAGTAAGGATTTTAATGTTATTAACATTTAATAAGTAGCTGTTAACATTTCAATATAATATAGTTTATTTTTGCTCTTCTTAATATCCCACTACAATATTTATAAGGTAAAACTATAAATTCTATTGCTTCTACTAAGTGTTAATGTCTAATTATGAATAAAATAAGTAATCTTTAATTTACAATTTTGAAAATATATTATATTACATAGATAATTTTATTTAATTTACAAATGTAAGTTATTTTGTAAATCTAGACTATTTAATTTGTAAACCTGCTGCTCCTAATACTAGTTTCCCCCCACTCACCTATCATTATTACATCGGCACATTATCATTGGTCATCACTAGGTACGGGTCAGGCGGTAAATAGATCTCGCAAATACTTGCAGCGTCATAAGAAGGATTCCGAACCGTTGTTAAAACAACAGGAAATAGTAGTAGCGGCGGTTAACACTGATGAGAGCCAGGATGTCCTCTCACCCCATGAGGTGAACGCAGAAAACAGAACACAGTGGGGATGTTCTAAGTCGACTTTGAAACACTCGCAACCTGCATTTACCATTGATAATCCATTTACTGATATAGAACCAATTGCTGATGGAATACCTTGGGGTGTTTCATCGGTACAAAACATTACCAGTATGAAGGATACTATAATTGATGATACTGCTGTCATGGGGTTTACCACTAAACAATCCTTTCTGCAAGGTAAGAATCATGCAATAATATGATTAATTCAGATATCTGTATCGTAACCACTATATCTAATCTACAGATGAACCTAAAAATGATCATACAGATAGTCGTACAGATGAACCTATAAATAAACCTACCAATGATCATACATATGAACATATATTGGAGAATAACAGGTATACACTAGAGGCCCCTATGTCTATATTGCCTTCTTATGTTACATCACACATGTACAGTTATGACATCAGAGACATCTTAAACTCGATCACAATGTCTGAATTGCCTCAAGAAGTGGAGGATAGACTCCGAGAATTTGGAATATATTTACCTAGAGAAACTCCACTAATATACCATGTTTGTATTAATGATCGGATTTTGTTCAGGCATTGTTCTATATATATATATATATATATTAATCGCTATTTTATAAATATTTATTGAAAATTGTCCATTTATTAAATAATAAATTCTCCTTTATTTTAATAATAATAGAATAATAATAACACATTTAATCGCCATTTTATAGGAACTTATATAATCCATAAAATAATATATTTAGGGCAGCTTAACCTACAACATTAGGGTACTTCCCAATGTGGGTAGCTGGGTAGCTCTAGAATGAACATTGTTATTATATTATGTTGAAGCCCTTTAGAAGAAAACATTATTGACATTTTCTATATTCTAGAAATACACATATTAAATGAAAATGTTATCCATTTATTGTTTTTAAAACTATAAACTAATCAACTATAACTATTACATTAAATATTTGATAATACTAGTCTACTATAAATTCAAAAAAATATATTATTGTCAAGACCTAGATACATGGTCAAGCAATAACTGTCACATTTATTCACAGTAATGATTTATAAAACATGCACACTTAGAAATAGTCATATTTATCATTTTCATTATTTATATACTATTTATTTAAATTTGTCATATATTTAAATTACTTAAAAAAATATAAAAATATGGAGTATTATTAATAGATTACAAAAAAAAAGTGAACATTTCTTGAGTTAATTATAATAATATTTCTAAAAATAGCCTTTTTGTATCTTTTACATGTAAACCAAACGAATGTAGTGTGTCCCCTTAAATTAACCTAGAGATTAATTTAGTACATTTAATATTTACTATTTATAATCAATATTAGATAAAATAATTATATTTAGATTTGTATAATGTTAAATAGTTAAAATAATGTATTATATTATAAATATTTTATTATTAATTATATGATAATATATATATATATATATATATATATATATATATTGTTGGCGACTCTCGGGTGGTTGCAGTTTCGAGATTTATGCAAGTTTCGACTTCTATGCATTACTCACAAGGCTATATATATGGGAGTTCCGTCTTACCTATCGAAGGGACTCATAATTCGAACAACTACTCGTCCGAGTCGCAAATGTGAGCTGATGAAACTCTCTCTACCGCTTGTCTCATCTATGTATGCAGATGCTGCTTTCACGGTTGCTGCTCCGAAATACTGGAATAGTCTTCCCGATGAATTACGCACCATGTCATCATTTATGAGTTTTAAATGTCGACTACATACATATATGGTATCATTATAATGTCTTCTTTTTAAATTTATTATTATTTGCGTAACTATTTATTTGTTTTATTATTTCAACTTGACGCACATAAACGTCCATCGTTTTCTGAGTCAATAAACCTTTCTATTATTATTATTATTATATATATATAATTATGTGCATAAATAGAATATATACTTTGTGAAATATTAGATCGTGATGTTATGTTCAACTAATAGCTTTAAGAATGAGTTTTTTTATATTGATGCTATTATAATAAAATTAGTATTATTAAATTCTATAATATATTATAATATAATTAAATCAATAAAATTGTCATATTTTAATTAAAACAAGTTATGATAAAAAATGTGGTAAAAATTGTATTGCTTTTGGGGATTCAGTCTTTGAAATAAAAAATTGTGTAAACAAAATATTATTTAAAAAATAGATTTGCATATATATATTTATATGTATAATATATGATATGTCAAAATATTGTAGGTTAACAAAATATATTAAACACAAAAAAAATTAATTTTAGAACACTACCTATTTCTAATAATGATTATATTATAACACTGTTTTTAAATAGTTATAAATTATAACTATTTAATTATTTTTATAATTTATTATTTTATATTTATAATTTATTATAACTTATAATTTATCAATTTGAATTATTTAAAAACAGTGTTAACAATAATATATTTATTTTCATGTTAACTAGCGACACCTTGTTGGTTTTATTGTATTTATGCTATTGATTATAATGAATAATTATTTTTTGGTGTTATTCTAGAATAATACCATAGCGTCATTTCATTATAAATAATATAGACAATTTTTAACTTCAATTATCTCAGAATATTTGTTTTCTTATGAAATTTACTATTTCTCTGTCAATAATCAATTAAACTAAGTCATTTTCACAATATTTTTTAATATTATACGTATATTGTATCTACAGGAAATATTTGTGATTAGATATAGAGTTGATAATAAAATAAATATTCATTATGATCAAATTTTTAACTTTTTTTTAAATTCTAATATTTTCAAAACTAATATTCTTATACTTTAAAAAATTCTATAGAATAATTAACATAATATATGGTTATGTAATTTAAATTTTGTAAAAATTTTAATTATATTAAGAGATTTTGAATTTTCAACAAAAAAAAAAGTTCAATTACATTGAAATTTAAAGACTGTGAACCCCTTTTTTAGGAGAAAGCGATTTCGCCATGGATAAATTCGGTAAAATCGGAACAAAAACTGTTTTTTATTATGTACTATTTATTAATAATATGTTATATAGTAACTGTGAAAAAAATAATTATGAAATAATTTTAGAAATAGCATAAAAAACATCATTTATAGGATTCCATTTTAAATAAATTATTTATTTTAAAATCTACATTCTTTACTAACATATTATATATATCTAATATAAACCCGATTTATAAAATTTTAAAACTGGATTTTTTTTTACATCTATTTGCTTTATAAAATAAATTATTAATTGTGAAGTCTACATTACTATTATAAATTATTATATAGTGTTTTATGAATAATATAATCACGATTTCAAAAATTTTAAAACTGGATTTTTTTTATATTTATTTAATTTATACAGTCATTGATATATTGATATTAGTCTTAAATTGTATATATGTATATTTTTATATATTATTTTTGTAAATTTACAATTTATTTATTGTAATTGTATATATATCGATTTTTATAATTATTATATAATGATTCATTATTAATGAATATAAAAAATTCTATAAACTTGCAAAATATGAGAAGTAAAAAGAAAGACATTTTTTATTTTATAACATATATATATATAAATTCTATATATATATAACATTTATATATAGATAAGAAAATATATCTTACTTTATAATATTTATTTTATATTAGCTTAATATATAATTGTATTACACTGATATAATACAAAAATAACATTTATATAGGTACTAAATTATTATATATTGATAAGAAACTATTACTTTATAATATTGATTTTATATTATCTGAATGTATAATTTATTACTTTATAATGTATTTTAATTTTATTGAATTTATCGATTTGTTGACTTTTAAAATGTGGTGATCAAAAACTATATAAAAGGTATACTACCTATTGATTTACTATTATTAATGCCCTTGCTGGTATTAGAGAAAATGTTGTAAACAAATTTTATAAAAATATTCTTATTTAAAAAATATATTATTAAATGTATTCTATATAATATCTTAAAATAGTTTAAAAGTTAAAAACGTATATAAAGTACTGAGTATGTAATTTTAGTATACTACCGTTTCTAATAAAATTATGAATAAAAAAAATGATTGTTTACTCGTTTACAAGTATACTGTTATTTTTCAATAATATAACTTTATAAATTTAAGAAAAAAATGTCCAAACAATATTATCAACAATATATTTAATGTAATGCCAACTAGGGACACCTTTTGGTTATATTGTATATGACTACGATTGGTTGGTAGTTGGAATTATCCAAGTAAAAATTATAGCATTATTTTATTGTATAAATACATAAATAGTATGGTAATTTTTAACATTGATTATTTCAGAATATTTGGGTTTTCAAAAGTTTTTCACATAAAAAATCCTATTTCTCAATCAATAATGAACTATTTTTACTATTTTGTTTACAATATGATTAATATAATGTGTAGTTAAAATATAGTAGTTAAAAAAAGATTTGTGATTAGAATTTTTGTTTCTATTATTTTTTTTAAATGACTATTTTTTTATGAATTTTTTTTTAACTTTTTTTTGAAATGAAATATTTTCAATGTTAATGTTCCTATGATAATTAACTTTGGAAGGGGTATTAACATAATATATATTAATAGGGCTCACTTTAAATTATGTTAAAAAATTAAGTATTTCAAGAGAAATATATATATATATATATATATTAGTGGAGTGAATTTTGAAATGGTTATGAACTGATAATGTCTCGGGATAGTGATTTAATGATATATGTGAATTTATTGAAATTATTGAACTCCACATATATCATTAAATAACGCCAGATATAATCAGTTTGCCATAACCATTTCAAAATGCAATCTACCCTATATTATAAACCATATATATAGTTACTATGTATAATTAATATATGATATATAAACTAAGTATGATATTACATATACAATTCTTTATAAATCATAAAAGAAAATTAGTAATTTTTAAATCCTTTTTTATCAGAATTTTATCAAAATATTTAATTTTTTCTATATACCTGTGTTAAAAATCTTCCTAGTGGTTCAATATTCAATATTAAATCTAGTATATAAATATTATATAATATGACACAGTGTCCATTTTTTTAATTAGTATTATGTTAAATATATTTTATTTATGTATTTTTGTCACCTAGTTTACAATTTTTAATTATTGGTAATTTTCAACATATCATTTTATATAGAAATATATAATTATATTGAAAACAAAAACGGTAACCTATATATATATAATCTTAATATATAGCAGAAAATTATTTGAAAATCCACCAAATAATAAATGCAGTGAACTATTTATAGTGAAAATAGCTTGTTTATATTTTTGGTGACATTAGGATGCCCTTAAATGTATTTTGTTATGAAATATAATTATTTTATAAAATAGAATTTATTATAACAAGAAATATACCTATTAAATGTTTACTAAATTAATAATTTACCTATTAATAAATAATATTAATATTATTAATAAATGTATTCATACATTTTTATTGTAATAACAAAATTATATTATAATTTTAAAATTAATTGGTATCTGGTTTCTATTTACCAAATACATTAACATATTATTAATATCTATGATATAATTAAATACCCATGTTTCCTATTCATTGGGTAAAGTGAAATATTAATATTTAACATAGGCTTAATAAGTTTGTGTATCTTGGGTTTTGATATTTTCTATATTTCAATAATAGTAAAAATTGTCATACCTCGGAAAATTATTTGATGAATATTTAAATAATTTTAAATTCCATCTATTTATTGATCTATTAAATTATATTTATTATTAAAATTAAATATTATAAATCCTTTATTAATTTACATTATACACTTGTTTAAATGTATTGTTAACATAATTATTTAGTATATTTAAAACTAATATATTAATAATAAACCATATATATATAAATGTAATAAGCTAATAACTAATATATTATATAGTATATATAATAATATTTGTGGTTTTCAAATAAACAGAGGGAGGAAGAAGCTGTATTGCATGCATTCCGAGAGGACACCTACAGATATACTGCAAACTCCGCACGAGGGTTTAGGAAACACGATTTCTCGCAAGGCCAAACACATAAAAATAGTTATAATAACTACGACTTAGAAGAACTTTATTCTACTTTGCCAAAACTAGTCCTCCGGCCGAAGAATAATCTGGAAGAGAAATCTTTAGTTACGCCCCCTTTTGTGTCCACCACCCCGATA
The DNA here is from genome assembly GCA_964019155.1 of Osedax fenrisi. Classification (NCBI taxonomy): domain Eukaryota; kingdom Metazoa; phylum Annelida; class Polychaeta; order Sabellida; family Siboglinidae; genus Osedax; species Osedax fenrisi. Next base: position 77,009,154 of record OZ025243.1, read on the forward strand.
GAAACGACTGCGCTTCCCATACCGAAGAATAATACGAAAGATAAATCTTTAGTTAAACCCCCTTCTGAGCCTACGACCCCCATAGAAACGATTGCTCTTCCCCCGCCGTTAATCGATAGGAACATCAATGTCTCTAGAGATGTCGGCGAAATGCTTCTTGAAGCCATTCAGTGTGAGAATGTTCCCTTACCCTCAGATGATCAGTGGTCAGATGAAGAATCAGAAGCCACTAAAGTCGACAGTGTGGATAATTATCAGGAGAATGATGATAAAGCTGAATTTAAGTTAGTAACATTTATTATATATCACATCTATTTACTGTTTTATTATACATCAATTCAAAAAGTTATTTACTATTTATTTTTATTCATATTAGTTAATGTGAAATTATCTCTAGCACTTTAAATATGTGAAACACATATATAATGCACTCATTTAAATATGCCATGGCCTTTATGTGTCAACCAATTTATAATTCTATATTATTAAAATATTATTATGTTAGATTTATATGATGAAAGTAAAATTATTTATGATAGTTATTAACTAAAACATTAATTAAAACATTGTATTAAAGCGCTATTCACATGAGCAATCTATTCCGCAATTTCGCAATGGAATTCTTAAGAATTGCCAAAATGTAACAGTTTGTGTTTTTTCTGCGATTATTGATAAATGTTCTAATCCGAATTTATTCTAGTTTTTGTGACAATTTATGCAATTAGTAAATAAACGCACGAAAAAGTATACTGACGAGTATTAATGCATACGCTTTTACCTTTCTAGAGGTCAATCTATTTATAATCATTTACGATTATAATTGATTACAATTATGTTATTTAATCTTTAATGATTGTTTAACTAATAATTAATAAATAATTAATAATAATTAATTAATAATTATACTTATAATATATAATTCCTTATATAATTATTAAATTATGAATACATATATTACCAACTTAAGTTCATAAAATGTATTTATTTTTAAGTTTTCTACTGAAAAAATAGATTGCTTATGTGAACACCCTAAAATTAATACCGCTAGGTGATTTTGAAACTGGAATTCTTAAGAATTCCATTGCAAAATTGCTGGAATAGATTGCTCATGTGAACAGTGCTTAAGTTTACACATACATAAAGAACATAATATATTTATTTCTGTTATCCATCTAAAATTATCCATTATATAATTGACTAATTATACTACTTACTTATAGTACTTAACATCTCTATTATTACCAATTACAACATATTTATATCATATATCATATTAAAAATAAATATATTATATATAGTTCAACACATTATTCATGCAGTATTGATAGTAATATATTAATAATTTGTTATATATTTATTTAATAACTAATTTATTAATTACATATAACAAAGTGAATTTATTTCAACTTAAATTTTGATCATCTAAAACAATATTCTATTACATATAAAAGCTATGGAAAAAATCTATTCAAGAATATATTTATTTTAAATTGACAATATTAATATTTAAAATTTATATTATAAACATAGATTATATTTTACAGTGAAATTTACACATTTATATTTGATTATATGAAGCAGCATAGCTACTGGGTAGCTCAGCAATATAAGGAATCTGACTCAAACCCAGTTCGGAACACTAAACTCGATTTAAATACTATTTTGAAGTTATCTTATATAAGTATATGCAAAATTGAAAACACAGAGGTGTTGAAATAAGGGTGGATAGGAAAGGAGATTAGAGTACTTTTTTTATAAGTAAAAACTAGTTTTTTTAATAATGAGTTATATGTTTAATGTGTATCAATATTTAAATTTAAATACTTATAAATCATAAAAACTACAAAATTTAATATTGAAATATGTTTAAAAAATAAGCATTGAATATTACTTTATATATTTTTAATTTAAATTTATGAGAATAAATGAGATTTTTTTAATATAAGTTATTATTGTTCATCTATGTTAAATAGGGTAACTTAAACATTGCATATATTGGTTAATGTGTACTGTTATGTCTACCTATAATATCTTTGTAAGGGTAATGATTAATGTAATTACCATTACAGTTATACAACTAAATACATTAATATAATATCTATACTACAGGTTCAGCAATATTGAATTTAAAACTGCAAATGTCCAGCTAACATCCAGCAATCGTAATAGTTAAATAATTGTAGTTAGTATGATCTGTAATATAATATATAAATATGATATAAAAAATAATATATACAGGTTTGAAAAAAGAATTTATGAATTAGTCAGATCTTTACTTATATAAATATATATATATAAAACATAATTGTTTATTTATATTTGCAATTACATTTTGTTATATAGGGGAACAATCAGTAATATTGAAATGAGTGAATAATAAAGAACTATTTCTATATATGCATATATAACATGTTAATCTATAATTTAATATAAAATGATTTATCACAAAAAACATATCTTTAATATTATATATATTTGATTTAAAGCAATTGGTTAAAAATATTGTAGGTAGATTATTTATATAAATTAGGAAAATATACTTAATATCCTTGGTGACAATAGAAATAACAGGTATATAATAGAATATATAGGTTATATTTGTATACATTTAAATCTTACATTAAGAATGTCATTATTAAGAAATATTATTTTATAAAATAATATGAACTATATCTATAAGTGAAATCAGATAACATTGATGCATTTGATGATTTGAAAATAGTGACAATGAAGTAATTGGTGTTAAGTAGAATTTATTGATAATTTGTTCTAGTGATATTCCGATGTTATTCTCATTGTAGATAATAGAAATATTCAAAAGCATATAAAAAGAATATGCTATGATACTATCTAATTCCCAGCAACAGAAGTATCTAATTGTTTAATACAGTGCTATATGATTTTTTTTCCATATACTTAAAAAAGTATTAGTTGGGAAACCATCCATATTATTTATAAGGGTCTTCATACCCTAGTTTTACCTATTAATGATTTATATAAACTATTTTTGGAGTTATTAAATTTATTAAGAATGACACCTACATTTGCTAATGTTGTTATGTTATACTAGGTATAAAATAGAAAAATATGTATTAATGTGATTACATGATATATATATATAAGATATGAAATATAATTAAATAATAATACTTATATTTAGAGTTTCATCATAAATCAGCAAGTAATAGAAATGTAATGGGTTTCCTTAAAAATAGTATTATTTGATATATAACTTTGAATAAATGTTACATTAGTAATAGTTTAATTATTAAAAATGTAACACAATTTACAAGCTAGATATGACCTTATTATATAAAATGTAATTATATTATTTTAATATATATATATATATATAAAGTGTATCAATTTAGAATTGTATATCTGAATATATTTAATATAGATATTTGTGTACCTATGTGATATAGTTTAAAGTTTAGAATAATTTATATGAATTAATTTAATCAATATCAAAGAAAGGATATCTGCAATGGTTACTTTTTGTACTCCCAACTAGTTACTTTTGAGTGTTATATTTAATTATATTTCAATCTGAGATATTAATTTATTTATAAAATAAAATGTATTCATATTTTTCTATTTCTATATAAATATTTTATTAAAAAAAATAAATTATAAATTGGTTTGAATTGAACGCTGATTATTTATGTTCTATATATTCTATATAATATATTGTGTATTAAATTATTATTAATTAAATATAATCATTAAAATCGATTTTGGAATCAAATTCGAATTTGTAATCCTGGATCATGATGAAAATAAAATCATATAAACTGAAAATAAATTTCACAATTATATATTTATTTAGAATAATTTTTAGTTAAATAGAAAATCTGTAATGGAGAATATAAATTAACAAATGTACACCAAATTTGAAAATAATTTACCAAAGTTTTCGAAAATTTTGTGGACACATTTTTACAAACTGCAAATTATTTTCTAAAATCATTTGCAAATTAAATAATTAAAAGTATTTTCATACATTTTTTGAAAATCATTTGCAAACTTGGCATATAATTTTGAAAATTTAATAAATATTTATTTTAACATTTGCAAATAAAAAATAAATGATGTGGAGAATATAATAAAAACAAAGATATGGATATATATTACAAAATATATATATATATATAAGCCTAGAATACATTTATAAGTATTTTTTTCCTTCATTGATTGATTCAAAAATTAGTTAATTAACTTAATAAACTTAAATTATAATGATAACATATATGAATGTAGTCTACATTTAAAAGTAATAAAATATGATAGGGTCCTTAATTCATCGGGAAGACTGTTCCAGTACTTAGGACCAGCAACAGTGAAAGCAGCATCTGCATATATAGATGAGACAAGCGGTACAGATAGTTTCATCAGCTCACATTTGTGACTCGGATGAGTAGTAGCTCGAATTATGAGTCCCTTCCCGTATGACGGAACTCCCATATATATATAGCTTGTGAGTAATGCAAAGAAGACGAAACTTGCATAAACCTCAAAACTTCAACCACTCGAGAGTCGCCATTATGGAATGTATAGATATGGTTATATCATTACGATTTAGCTTAAATAATATGCGAACAGCTACGTTGTATTGAATCGAATTTGTTCATCAATTTTTGCGGAATGTTAATGAAAAGCGAATTACAATATCTAAGTCGACTAAATACTAATGAATGTAATACTGATTTATTACATTAAATGTTAGCTTAGAACAAGCTTTGCCTATATTATACAGGAAATAATTAGCAGTGCGGACAGTGTTTGATATATGTACTGAGTAATCTAATGCATTATTTATAGTAAAACCTAGTTTTATTTTCACAAATTTTACAAACTTTGTTTATGCTTATTATATGCAAATTATTTCCATATATTATTTTCAAATATTTTATAAACCATATTTTATTTTTTTTAAATACACAGAAAGTTGAAAATTTGTAAATTATTCCAATAATTTTCAAAATTCATAAATAAATTACAAACATTTTCATAACAAATTTTAAATATTGATTTATTGGGAATTAATAACATTGTTTGAAATATCTGATTCATTAATTGAAAACCTGGGACAAATATTTAAATCTATTCATATTAAGACAGTTTTATATCGATGATTTTGCGAAGTAAAGATATGTCAATAATTAATATGTACTGTTATTTATTTGTAATTCTATTTTTAGTTTATATTTGTTTACTTAAAAATGTATCACTTATAATTGAAGTTATATACTTTTTTGAATACCATAACATTTTATTTAAGTGTTTCTTTTTTTAATATAATATTATTTTATAATTAGAGCCATTTTTCTTAAAATATACAGCCTTATTCGAGAAATATGATAAATCAATTGGTCCATTTTCAATGTAAATTATACATATTTTGTAACATTCTTTATTATGTAACAATACTTGAAAGTTCGCTTTTGAAATTATTTAAAGTGATTGTATAGTAAAAAAACTACATTTCAAACTTTATATCATTAAACTTATTTAACATAATTATATGTGAAATCTGTTTCGCAAAATCTTATTAATCTTGTGTATTAGTATTAGTCATTAGTGATTCAGTAATATCGCAATTTGGAAGGAGAAGAATTTTAATTAGTGATATGAGAATTCCAGTTGTGAATCTTTCTCTACATTAATAAATAGCAATGCATATCACTAATGACATTATAAATATGAATTAAGTGTATGAATTATGTTTTTATGTAAAATATAACTATAAAATAAACACTTAAAGTTATATAATTTAAATAAATTATAATTAAAAAAATATTAATTTAATTTAATAATCGTAATTATTTAATGAATATTTAGTGTATTGTTGTAGCAGAAATATCGTCGATTACGTTGAAATTCACATGAAATTATTAGTCGTTTTTCAGATATGTAGCTGTATTACATTTTAATCAAATAAATTAAATAATCTATATTATATAAATTATTATTATTTATTGATTTATGCACCTTTTAATATGATTACTTTGTGAGTTATATTTGTCGAAAATTAATGATGTTTATATCAAATTAACAATAAGATTTTATAACTTTATAATATTTTATAATTATATATTTATATATATATATAGATTAATATAACAATTTTTATTAATTAAAGTTTATTGATTCATAATTTATTTTCTTAAGTAAAAATATAAAAATTAGAATAAATTAAATCACAATTTAGATAACAAATCAGTTAAATACACATATAATAACAATATTATTAGAAATGTAATAATAATTTAATAATTAATAAATAATATATGTAATTTTCTAAACCAATACCAATATTTTACATCATAAAGTATATGTACAAGGAGTATAATATATATGTTATATATAATTATATACATTATATATATATATATTGGTTTATTAATCATATAAAGGATGCTTCAGAATACCATTAGTACACACCACTACACAATCTTCGAATCCCTACATTATGGAAGTGGGCGTGCTACAAAAGCCAGAGTCATGTGACCTAGTCAACGGGTCGTCGTTGATATTGACCAATAGGACGCCGGCGAGTTCGACCTTGAGATCGTCGCAAGTCTTAGCGGTGACCTCTAGTTCTCGTTGCAGAGAGTCGATGCGGCGATGCGCGGTCATCAGTTCGTGGGTCGTCTGCTGCAGTTTGAAGGTCATGTCTTCTATGCCGATGGAGGACGCAGCGTCATCGTCACAGGCGACGTCGTCGGGGGGCGAGGTGGTCGCGGTCGACTGCACTTCTGCCAGAAGATTGTACTCGATCTCGTAGTGACTCATCAAGTCGGCGATATCCATGTCGTCAATCTATTCACGGGTCAAGGGTGACCATTAGTAATGTATTCATGGGTCAAGTGTGACCATTAGTATTGTATTCATGGGTCAAGGGTGGCCATTAGTAATGTATTCATGGGTCAAGGGTGACCATTAGTAATGTATTCATGGGTCAAGGGTGGCCATTAGTAATGTATTCATGGATCAAGGGTGACCATTAGTAATGTATTCATGGGTCAAGGGTGACCATTAGTAATTTATTCATGGGTCAAGGGTGGCCATTAGTAATGTATTCATGGGTCAAGGGTGACCATTAGTAATGTATTCATGGGTCAAGGGTGGCCATTAGTAATGTATTCATGGATCAAGGGTGACCATTAGTAATGTATTCATGGGTCAAGGGCCGGTGAACACTTAGTTTGAAATTGTTATCAAAAAAAATATGTTATTAAAATATATTTAATAAAATATGTTTAAAATAATTTCATAAAGTAATATTTCATTATAAACAAGCACATCAATAAGTAAAACTTTAGAAGCTTATATTTCAGAAATTTTTTTAAATTATTCCTTTTTTTAGAACTATTTTTTAGAAATATTTAACCTTTTGATAAATGTTTATAAATGTTTAGAGATACTTAATACATGATTATATTTGATAATATAATATTATTATATAAAATATTTAGAGAAATTTATGTTACAAAATAGACATACTATAACTTTGTTGTGCATATTTTACAACATAAATGTATCTAGATATTTGTATTCATACATTAACATAATTATAATACCGTATATAGTTAAATACCATGGATAGTTTTCTAAGGGTGACAGACGTTTCGTATAAAAATATCAGACGCAATTATTATACGAAATGTCTGTATGAAACATGTTTTATACGAAACGTTTGGAATTCTTATACGAAGCGTCTGATATTTTCTAAACGTCTGGCGTTCATTTCTAACATAGTGGGGTTACAGTGCCGGTACTAAAGCTGTGGTCATACCTTATCTATGATATCGGAGAACTGTTCAGTGGAAGAGTTAGGTATGCTAGTCTTAAGATAAGTCATGATGGTCTCGATACTGTTACAGGCAAGGATCTGTTTCTTGTGGCTGCCTATCAGTAGCATGCCTACCTTGTAGATCACTTCTATACCGTCCAGGAATAGGTAATCTGTGTATAGGTACGTGTGTGGGTGTGTGTATGATATGCACTTAAATAGAGGTATCTATTAGACTAGTAAATATAAAGTAGACAATTATACGTATATTTCATAGAAAACAACATATATAATCTAATGCTATGACTTCAACAATGCAAATGTCATAGCTCATCCAATCAGAGTGAGGCATTTAAAGTTTACAATACTCTGATTGGATGAACCACGTCCATCTTTAACACTGCACTGAATACTGAATAGGCTGGCAGGATAACTAATAGCTAGGTTAATATAACAACAATATGATAACTAATTCCTATAGCAACAATATACTATTATTGTATCGGTAAACTTACATTATAAATATTGTGTTATATGAATGGCCATCATTTTTTGTTATTTAAATACAAATCAATAATAATGTAGGTAAACTATATGGAATGTGTATGCTATGAAGTATTATTACTAGATAATATCTATTATATATGTTATATAAGTATCTATATCGACCATAGACTATGGCCATAGTTAGGTAACTAGATAGTAAACATTATCTACCTAATATTTAGTGGCGCTGGAACGATTTTGTATGTAGGGGGGATCAACCAATCAAAATAAATTTGGTGGTATAAGTGGGAAGGAGGGACCAATACATAGGAGGTCCCCATATTGTAAATTGGGGGAAGGGGGGACTATCCCCCCTGTTGCAGTGCCCATACTAACAAAACATACGTACCACGTTACAGCGGAGTTGTAATTATAGTTACACGTAATACAGCTCGCTATCTCTACTACTATTATCTCCCCCTAGCGGCACTAACAGCACTACTAGTATCACCCCCTAGCGACTAACTAACCACGCTACTAGTACTGCCCCCTATAGGGTGGACTAACCGAACACCCTGGAGACGAAGCCCATGGGGAACTCTGACGCGAACATGGTCAGCAGCCAGGGGGCGCAGTAGTGGATGGGGGCGATGTCGTAGAGTTCAAGGTGATCGAATACGTCTAGGTGCTCGTCGTGAAGCAGACGCGAGAACTGGTACAACTGTAGCTGTGAAAGGTGTGATAATAGGGTGTAATGCGGCGGGTTATACGGGCGCTAATGGTAGACAATTGGTAGACAATTGTTATGTATTAATTGTAAGCTGTTTGGTTGGAACTTTTATTGCATTTTTGTAGTTATAATTGTTATACACTTATAAAGAAAACACTTATAATAGTAAATAGTATTATTATCATTATCATCATTATTATTATTATTATAATTATTATATAAAGTATGTAGTTTATAGATAATATAGTAAACAAGAGTGCGATAGAGTTCAGTATATAAACACACAACATATGCGTGACTGTCAAAGTAGCTACAGGGGGTTAGGCCTCTAGCTGTCTTCTCTTGTAACTCACCTCACATATCTTAGTGAGATAAACTTTCAATGATTACATACTAAGATATAGAATATAGCATATAGTCTATATATATATATAGGAGTACATAGATTATCAGTAAAGTTAACATGTAGTGTTATATCTCTATCAGTAGACATGCAAGTGTTGAATAAGCTACTATACTATGGAATTCTGGGTAGGTAATTATTCTCTACTTTAAAAGCAATAGACCTTCCTGGTGCCTATAATATACCCATTAAAGGTATACACCTGTAACATGTACTTGTATCATGTGTTTGTATCATGTGTTTGTACCATGTGTTTATATCATGTGTTTATATCATGTGTTTGTGTCATGTGTTTATACCATGTGCTTGTGTCATGTGTTTGTATCATGTGTTTGTGTCATGTGTTTGTGTCATGTGTTAGTAAATCGGATAGTGTACCTGAACATGGTAACAATTGCAATGGTTTCATCAACAGATACAATGTAATATCCTTAAGGGAGATAAACATTATTTTACTACAATAATCACTATATTTTGATTGAATAATATTTTGAATCACTATCGAACTAAGAATTTACTATAATACTTAAAATACAAGCATGTATGAAGAAAAATATAAATGTGTATAAATAATACATTAAGGGGAAGTGATAGCACGTATAAGAACAGTGACCACGTATCGTATAGGTGAGGTGTAGAAGTGGTGTAGAAGTGGTGTTGTTGTTAGAGATGGACGCGTGTTTAACTGCAGGCATCGGAGAGCTAACAGAGATGTGCATGCTTATCGTACCCATCGATGTAGTGAGAAAGTGGACCTAAGCAATTGAATGTAGTGTATGGCACTATCCGCTACGGGCGCTGCTGTCGAAACCCACTATCTGGCCCACTACTTTTTATTTATAATAATATTTATTTAACATATATATATTGATAATTACTACCAATTTTAATGTACTATCGATACTAAAAATAAAATTATATATTTAAAATACATAATATCAACATTCCTCGTAATTTTGTGTATTTAAATTGAAGATATCATACTATTTTTTTAATATTTATAATCTAAATCCATTGATATAGATAGAAGTAACTTTAATCTATTTCGACGAAAAGCCTACTGTTTTATTATTTGACATATATAATATGGCTAATATCCAATCAAAATCACTGATACCATTTTGTTAATTTATCGATAAAAGTGTCATTCACGTATTTATCTTTACATGCATTGCATGCATCAATTGCTTATCCACTTTCTTTATATCGATGATCGATGTAACATAAGAGGCATTTTCACAACCGAATAGTAATATAATACGATATCTACATCATCATTGTTCTGCATGCATAAACCAAGGCGTTTTGTTATTAAATTTAAACCCAATGTTAATTTTTGTACCATGTCGATGTGGGTATCAATTCATATCTATTTTTTCTTCCATATTTTTGTTTAATTATTTTTGTTTGTTTACCTAATAAACTATATATTATTGTACATGGTGGTAGTAGAGTTAATTCACAATATGAATTAGTTATATCAGCGGTGTTTGAAAATACAGTAAAGATTATAGGATATGTAACTTTATAATCGTGTTTGTATATGGTATATACACAATTTACAACTACTTCTACATTTACATCTTCATAAATACATAAATCGATACCAATATATATATATATATACCAATATGTGTACGTAAATGTCTACATGTGATACTATAGATGTTTAAATGTATGATAACGATATATACACTAATACATATATATTACAATACTTATAATGTAAACAAACTTATCTGATACTATCAAAAACCAATAGTATAATGTGGAATTTAGTTTTTGAATGGGTTTTGACTTATCATAAAAACATTAAAAGTAGGTAATGGTTTTTATATGTTATGTAGTTATTATTTGTAGTATTTGAAGTTAGTAATAGATTTAGGAATATATCATATTAGAGGTTTTCTACAATTTAGTTATGTTTGCCTTACTCGAGTATTCTACATAATTATAATTAATATATAAATCCATAGTGATATATTCCGAAACCCATAACCATATACAATTACCGCAACCGATGAGAATATACATTAACCACAACCAATATTCAAGCTTTATATAGATGACGCAAACTCATAACCAAAGTCACCCCTACGGTAAGGGTGTTTACAGTTTATTCTGCTCGGCGAGTGACATGCCATATAAGGAGATGGGCGTGTTTAGGGGCGGAGAGTGGTTCTCGCACCTACGCGTGACACGCCTTATAAGGAGATGGGCGTGTTTAGGGGCGGAGAGTGGTTCTCGCACCTACGCATGACATGCCATATAAGGAGATGGGCGTGTTTAGGGGCGGAGAGTGGTTCTCGCACCTACGCGTGACATGCCCACAGAGCTAGAGAGAAGAGAGCTTTCTCTCTAGCTCTGTGGACACGCCTTATAAGGAGATGGTCGTGTTTAAAGGCGGAGAGAGTGAAACCTGCATGTGGAGCATGTCCGACTTGTACTGAAGTCTAAAGTGACGGTCGTACATCAAAAAGGACAGAGCCTTGAAAGCATCCTCTTCGTTCATCTAGAGGTCACGGTATCAAGTATTAGATCTAATCAAACTAGCCATATATTAGTCTATGGATTAGTCTATATATATATACATATGCATATACACATATTATAATGTGCACTAAAGAAGATATACAAATCTAAATATATTGTATGCAGATTCTTAAATGCATATAAGTTACATGTATATATGCATACTGTTATATTATAATGGTGTATTATTGGTATAAGCGATCACACCCACACATCCCAGTAGCGTTACTAAGCCCCGCCCCCTGCCACGCCCACACATTAACGTGCACTAGCAGTAAGCCTGCTACAAAGGAGAGACCCTGACAATAGCCGTACTAAGCCCCGCCCCCTACCCCGCCCCGACCACATACTAACGTGCACTAGCAGTAAGCCTGCTACAAAGGAGAGACCCTGACAATAGCCGACATCTTTATCGTGAAGGGAATACGCCTTCAATACGTTAAACAGACACAACTGCCCCGCTCCCAGCTGTACCTCGAAGTAAGGGTGGCAAGGGAATGTTCTACCTGGGGTGGTAGGTGTAGTGGTCAGTGTGGTGGTCAGTATAGTAGTAGATAGTGTAGTGGTTAGTGTGGTGGTTAGTAGTGGTGGTCAGTATGTTCATTTTGCATATGTATATGTATATACGAATATAGTAATGTAATCTATATATATATATATATATATATATAGCTATATTATAATCAATGCAAATGATAAATTCACAAATCTTGAATTTACGAGCACAAACATACAATGCATAAATAAATGTATTAAAATAAATTATTAATATATTTATAGAATACATGGAGATATATATAAATATTACAGTGTTATATATTGTATACAATGTAAACATAATCGATTGCATAACACATAGAGATTTCAATAACTATTGTTTCATCAATTAATAAAAGTGTGCAATAAAAGGGGAAGAATATACACTTCTTCTATTACATAAGAAGTAAGATTGCATTCAAGGAAAGGAAATTGTCTAAATCACTTTATTTTACCACATAATATAATTCAATAATTGAGCATATGCAAGCATTGATTTATATATATACAACATTAAATTTAAGTGTGATTTTCCTATCTAGTTGATATTAGTTAAAAATTTATAATTTTAAATACTAATAGTTAACTTGAATCACAGTAAAGGTTGTATATAATATACTATATACTATATATATATATATATATATATATATATATATATATATATTTAACGCTGTTAAAAATAAGTTAACTATTTAACTATTTAAAACATAATTTACATCAAGAACTTATTAATATTGCAATGTTATCTAGTAAGTAATGGCTAGTTTGAGTCACATCACATCAAGTATAAACTTATATATTAGTCAGGGTATTCTCTTACTGTATTGGTGTTTAAATAACCGATGCTATCCTATCCTAACCTAACCTAACCTAACCTATCCTAGCTTATAACCTGCATAGTATAGGTAATACTCAATGTAAATATGCGCTTTATTGATGCAATATTTAAGTTGACGATACCAGATACACGTGTAAAACCAACTTTTATAGAAACTATTACTAATAAAGTGACTTCCATTCAAGCGAGCCTTCACGTATTACTTACATGATATCGAATACGATGAACTTATATTCGATCTTCGTTGTTAGGATATATTATGGTTTAACATTGAAAAAATATAAATATGCTTAATAAGCATTGCTTATGGATATTACTATATTCTTAGATGTTGAACAAGGTATTTACTATAGTAATACATTCTAATATGATATAACCAGTGTCAATTAAGTATAGTTATATGTTCTATTGCTCAGATGTTAACAACATCTACGAATGGATAAGATGTAGATAATAAAGCTGACACATTATTAGTGACATACACACGTCAGAATATTGAAAATGCTCGCGAAAATGTCCAATCTCAAATATTATTTCTGCGTATGAGTATTATAATTTAATTAAGTTTTACGTAATATCATATTATAGTTATTTATAATGCCTGTATACAATCAAAAATATATATACGCTCGCATGTATAAATTATGAATATTATAATGGTAGGTTTTGTAGGAATTGATTCTATACGAGACAATTTTCAACAAAACATAATCACCGGGTAGGACGATTATTTATGCCTGTCACAAATATACACACACATACATACACACACATACATATGTAGAGATGTGAAACCTAGATCTATGAGTATGGCGTGCTGGAACTTGGTGAGTTCGCACAGTAACCCCCCGTAGTTGGGGGGTTGGTGATGCTGATGTGTCCTTCTAGATGATGCGTGTCCTTCTTGAGAACAAAATCTGCTCCATACCTCACCTCGTTTAGATTTAGGAACACCTACACGGGGTCAATAGGTCACGTTACTAACTCTTATAACACACACACGCGAACACATATGATATCAGCATAAATATGATCATAGTAATACAAATATTATCAAATTAAGTATACATAAAAAGAAATTTAATATCTTATAATGAAATATAATCGAATGAGTCAACACAAAATCACCCGTTAAGCGAGCGTACCTTTACGTATGGCTTGCACGAGGTGTGAGTTGTCTAGATCCGGATCACAGGTCAACCGGGTGTAGTTAGCGATACCAGTTGTCTCGTCTCCGAGTTCGGCGTAGTCTAGTTTATCTCGCATCACCTGCATCTTATCCTGTTTCTCTGTGGTAGTAATGCTGTATAATATACACCTATGTAATGATAGAGATTTATTGTCAAATTTGGTTATTTGGTTGTCTATAAAAATGTATATAAACGCGACAGATTTAAACTAAAAATAAAAAAGACGAAGTTTTTGCCAGTATTTATGGTTTTTCAATAATTAGTATGGTAATTAATGTATTATATTATTATTTTACAAAAAGTGTATATTAAATTTAAAAATAATTTGTAATTAAAAGTTATAATTATTACTATATTAATGTTAACGAAACGTTAACGATTCATAATATAATAAATCATACAATGATATTAAAATTAAAATGTGTATATATGAAATTAATTTTTCGAACAAAATAAAAACCCAAAAATAGGAATAACAAACAAAACACTAACGTAAAACTCAAATAATACATTCAAGTTTGTTGGATGTTAGCCAACCCTGCACCCTGCATGTGTAGAGCACACAAATTACTATAGTAGTATATATATATAAAAATAACTACTATATAACTGCCTGTGTGGCTCAGTGGCTAAAGCGTCAGACACACAAGTAGTAGGACATGGGTTCGACCCTCGTCCGGACCATAAATAAATTTTATAAAATGGGTCTAATAATATTATTTAGAAGTGATCTTATATGATTTTGTATAAATAAATGATCAGCTCTCGTTAAAACCACGGATGCCTTAACATGGATGCCTTAACATGAGAGCGGCTTCGAAGGGATATTAGAGCCATATATGGTTATAAGTGAAAACTTCATCTAAGTTCCAGGATGGGATGAAAGGACTCCATCACATAACAATAACAATACAGACGACAAGGATACAGTCACTTAAAGCATAGCTATCTTTACGTAGTAGTAACTCTACCTTCGATAGACTTGTTTTCCCGTTCCATCTTCATGAGAAGTATGATCTCGAGAACAGCTTTCCTCCATCTCTCCCCGACGATCTTGTATCTCGGCTTGTCCACAGTTAATGAATTAAGTGTATACGCTATGAAATGTTACTCAATGTAATGTATAATATATATATATATATATGTATATTTATTTAGTTAACATAAATGATATGATATTACACGATGTAATAGAGTATACAAAGATTATAAGGAAAGATATAACACGTATACGAAATGGTGTAATTCTATTGTGTACGCTAAACATGAACAGTGTCACCTAAGTAGGTTGAATTTATGGAATACACGTGTTGTTTATAATGTTAATTCGGATAAAACTATACATTTTGAAATGTAAAAAAAAATGCGTTTTAAATTATTATTTATATGATGAAAACTAAATATTCATTACTAATATATAACAAATCCATAGGAAAGTTTGATTTTAAATTCTATACATATATATTTGTTGAGTAAAAGCTAATTTATATTGCATGTAATTTAATAGAACAATGAAAACATTGTTGTATGGAAAGCGCGGAAAATCTAAATCTATTTCAGTGATTTCGATACTACTGTTAGTAGCTAAAGAAGGGTAACTATTAATTAGGTTGTGTAGATAGGGAGGAATATATCTTTGGTGTACGTATAGATAATGTATACTCGGTAGATGAGACGAACATTTACGATAGTTTGCGGAAGGACGGGACACAACTTTGTTCATGATCTCCATCCTCCAGCTTCTGGTGGTTTGCTTCGTCTCGGGACCCAAAGTGATACTAAAGGTTATAGCAGAGGTTATACTAGAGGTTATAGTAGAGGTTATACTAGAGGTTATACTAGAGGTTACACTAGAGGTTATACTTGAGGTTATAGTAGAGGTTATACTAAAGGTAACTTACTAAAATCGTTGCAATACATATTTAAATATAGTAGGTTTACCATGAATATTACATTATATTCTTAAATACACGAGTAGATATTTAGTTAATTAATTTACCTTGGTATATGATTATATGATATATATAATATATATATATATATATATTAAGCATACCTTGATCTCTTGAAACTTTTTATCCGGAAACTTTCCTTTCTATTCGAGACTTCATTACACGTTTCCAAGCATACTTTATTTGCATACATTGGTGTCGTTGTTGTT
Organism: Osedax fenrisi; assembly: GCA_964019155.1. Taxonomy (NCBI): domain Eukaryota; kingdom Metazoa; phylum Annelida; class Polychaeta; order Sabellida; family Siboglinidae; genus Osedax; species Osedax fenrisi. The sequence goes on from OZ025243.1 coordinate 77,025,829, forward strand.
GTTGACGTATGACTCATCACTGGCATTGTGTTACTTCGTGATCTGAATCTTACTTTCTTTGGTAGGTCACAACTACTGTAATGGTAATTATATATTTATTAACGTATTATAATTAATTTACCAATTATATTTTCAGTAAACATATAAATTATACATATTATATATATATATATATATGTATATATATAGGAAATGTAATTACTATAATTTGATTGATAATATAACATATGCATTTTAATTAAAACATACTTTCACCGACATTAGAATGAATGAATGAATAATAAGTATTTTACTTATATACTATAAATAAATAATTAATACACATGACATATGTATACAATAAAATATAGTTAAAAAATAAGCAAAAAGGAACCCTTTAATTTTAATAGCAAGATGCTTTCGGATTCCACATAACAAATATAAGAATAAAATATTAAATACAAAAGAAATATGGTAATAACATAACTATAATAATATAGAATACCTATAACAAAATAAATTACATAGTGAATCAAATAGTTCCAATCTCATTTAACCTATGTACCTATCAAGGCTACTTGAACACTAACTCTTGGAGTTTAGGGGTGGAATTCGTATGAATGATCGAGTGAGGCTTTTCCGCCTGCAAATGAATAACACATTAGTGTTGAGAGCATGTCAAGTATATTAAACATATTGGTATATTAACACTTAGTTTAGCTTATCGTATATGTGTATTGTAATACCTTCAATAGTGCATAGTCAACATTAAAGTATAGCTATCCATAGTTATAATATACATTGTGAAAGAAATCAAATGTGATTGTTGTGGTGTGTTTTATTGGTAAGAAGGATAAAGTTCAGACAGTATTAATTAGTTGGCAATGCGTGCAGTATTATAGTATTAATGATATGTATGAAGTAATAGTATTCGCTTATATCTGTAATGATATTGATTTCTCAAGGTTATGCAATAATATTTAACTAATTAAGGGGATGTCACACACCTTGTTTTGGTTAAAATAATTTTTTATTTAAAATTTTATTTATTTCATAATACTATTATTTTATATGTTTTTTAATATCTGTACAAAATTAATTCATGAAAACTGTCTAGACACAATAAGTGGTTTTATATTCATTATATATGATAAATAATGTATTCATATATATTAAAATACTATTTTCTCTAAATAATTAATTCACACTAACAGTACATGTATAAAGGATATTATTATAATAACTATTATAGCTATATTATTAATTTTGTTTGTATTATACAAATAACATATGTTTGTATATTCCCATAGAAATATCTTTCATAGTTATTATGTTCTAAAAATAGTAAAAATACAATTTATATAGAATATATGACAATTAATAACAATTTAAAATGGTAATTTATATATATATATATACACAATAGACTATATCTATATATTAATATTACAAATATATGTCTACGTGGGTATACAATGTATCCATATACATTACTATATCCATACTAGTGATGTAAATGATACTCAAATCTAAAACATAATGCAGTCTCAGTCTCAGTTACCTAAAGTCTCAACTCGGCTCGGGCTCTTTTTGTTAGAGTCTCTGCTCGGGTTCGTTTTTTTTTCCGAAAATGAAAGTCTCGGCTCGGCATCATTTATATCACTAATCCACATACTATACATGCCATATTATAAATACAATACAAAAAAGAATTATGTGAGCCAGACTATTAATAGACCATATGCTGCCTATCTCTTTACATGGTTTACTGTGTAATGGCACATGTCCTATCATCCATCCCCTTAAACACATATTTTATTATATCAGAAATAATTAGGTCATACGACTTATACATGGATATCTCTATTACTATAATGATGAAGTATATATATATATATATATATATATATATATGTATATAGAAATATTTATTAACATTAAATACATATATATTTATTTTAGTGTTAGAACCCACTATATAAATTAGCATTAGATGTACCTAAATGTACCTAAATGTACATAGTTATATGAATAACATAGTCCATGAATATGAATAAAAATATATGATAATTTTATTTAAAATATCCACATATATAAGGTAGATTTAATATAGCATGGGATTGTATACATCGTAGTTTATTCAAATTAAAAATGAAATAGTTAAAAGTTATTTCAAATAAAATAGTTAACATTATATTATAAGTTATGATTCATAACCATGTTATGAAATCAAATGTTAATGCATTTTTGTTAGACAATGCGGATTGAAAACGCTAAAAAGATACGATAACAACAATATTTCATAAATGATTAAAAACTTTAGCAAATTACGATTTTTAGGTAACGCAATCGCTGCCTAATCGCTAATCTATTGTCCTATAAAAGAATGTTATTTAATGAAATGGCGGTTATACCTTAGTTTTGGTGTCTTTGGAGTGCGCGAAACCTTCTTTCTTTGTATGACCTCTCTCTTCATTCTTAATCGTCTGCAGATACAACATACACGCATCAAGTTTATTATCAATATTATACATATCTATGTATGAATAACATATAGTATAATACCTATGTATATATTTTTATAGTTTATATTTAACTTCTTAAATTTAATTAATTATTATTAAATAACAGTTAACTACTATTTTAATTTCATGACTACATTTCAGTATTTTTTATTTATATATATATATACACATATATATATATATATATATATATATATATATATATATATATTATTATTATTACTTCATTAGTACTTATTATTATTATTATTATTAATTCATTACTTTTTATTATTAATTATTATTTACATTATATTTATTTATTATTTTAGAAAGAGGAAGGATTTGTTTTTAATAATATTAATTAAGTGTGCTGTAGATTAGCAAGTGTACCGAGTAGTAAGTGTACCTTTGTGATTGTTGGACAATATCTAAAGGTATTATTACACTTGGAGCATCCATACTGAATGTTGGTTGACTTATAGGGCTCCCGTATCAATACCATTTTTCAATTTTAAACAAATATTTTTTCTAATTGCCGTCCTTCGATTTTATCCTCAATACGGATGAAATCGAAGAATGAAAAATATATACCCTCTCACATCAACACCGTCAATTTTTATATTATATTGTCATTTACGTTTTTCAGATAAGAGTATAAGAACTTCTATATCTATCTATCGATCCACTCTAATTTATTACCATATCGTAATTAGTTAAAATGAACAATTCTTATTATTATGAACTTATATTTCACCATACACGCAGTAATTAAATTAATAATATAATACATTCATTAGACTTATATCAATAACACTTCTCTTAAACAACATACATACAAACGCATGCACACACACGCGTAAAGGCGCGCCTACCTTAATTATATTCGTGAAAGATTTCCTCGCCTTCAATTTCAGAATATCAAACTTCTCCACAATCTTATTCGAATCGATTAATACGATCTATAGGGGTACGCAATGAACTATAGGTTAAAGGTCACTATTGCGTAACTATTGACAATAGTAACGTCGTTGTGATTGTGCGTGAATCTTGAGTGACAGTGAAGCGTTTGTTTCCTCTCGCACAGTTCTCGCAGAGTTTTCATTATCAGTTGACTAGTTTTCTTGATACTCTTCGTATCTCTCTCATACTGTATGTTGGTTGCACAGAAGTAGGTAGGTAGGTAGGTAGGTAGGTAGGACTAGTGCGATGTAGACTAGAGAATAAGTGGACCAATGTTCACCATGCATTGTGTGAATTTAACATCAAGAATAAATTAGTATTTATTCAAATTGTAGAATAGTTATATATAAATATAATAAATGTATATATTTATACACAAATATATATATATATATATATATATTTGTGTGTAAGTATATATAGTAGATATAGTAGATAGTGTAGGTATTGTAGATATTGTAGATATAGTAGATAGAGTAGATGTAGTAGGTATAGTAGATATAGTAGATAGAATAGATATTGTAGGTATAGTAGATATAGTAGATTTACACTAACCATAGCTACGATATCAGCAAACTTGTGCCTATCATCGTAAGAAAGCTTACCTATCCTCTTTATTATCAAGTCTAATCGGGATTTCTTATCTAAATCTGTTTGTATTTCAAAATAGACATTAATATTGATTATATATATATATATATAATTCTAATAGTTTTCTCTATAATTCTATAATGTAAATTATATTTATGAAAATATACTATATAAGGTTTAATATAAGCTAAAGTATATGTATATTGAATTTACAATATATATATTTATTATATAATAATATTATACATAGGTGATGATACTAAATAAGATATTATACGTTCGAAAAAAACATGCGATATATAATATCATAACATACTATAGTATAGTATATATAGTATAGTATAATATAGTATAGTATCTATTATAATAGATAACATTGAGAATTTTCAAAGTATAAAGTAGTTAACCAAGTTCTTTATTATTCAGTTGGTTGTAAAGCTGAATTTAATTGAATGAGGATATTTCTATTTTAGAATAGGTAGTCAACCAAGCCTATATCGTATATGATGTTACTCAATATTAAGTGGCGGGTCTTTAAATATAACTTAATTAAAAAAAGGTACTATTATATTAGGTCATTATTAAAAAGCAATAAATTGTTGAGTATAAAACTATATTTTATTGTAATAAATCACTTGAATTCTTCATTTGGTGATGTATAACTACTAGGGACGCTGGAACGATTATGGGGGGGGGGGTTAGGGGACCAACCAATCAAAATAAATGTTGTGGTAAAAGCAGTGGGGGACCAATACATAGGAGGTCCCCCTAGATTTTAAAGTGGGTGGACATATCTCCCCCTCAGTCCCCCCCTGTTACAGCGCCCCTATTGACTACCTATATGACTTATATGAATATACATCTCTAGAAACATATTAATACTGAATATAAATAAAACTAATGATATATAAAATTCTAAATTAAAAAAAAATGTAAAAGTGTATATTAATAAAAATATATAACTATTTGATATTGTAATTATGATAATTGAAATAATATATACATACACATGATATCATATCTACATGAAGTGAAATATATATATATATATATATATATAGAAATATAGTCAAGAGATCAAATATTTATTTAATGAAGCGTCCATATATTATTAATGTGTATTATATTAAATTACTTATAATCCATGTTATGTATTATATTTTGATAATTTATTCAGGTGGTAATGTGATGATGATATTATGGTATTAGTCCTATACCTATTAGCAACGTGTCAATATTGAATATAAACTATATATATATGTCGGCAATATATAATATAGTATGTATATTAAGTTATGTGCACACACATATATATATATATAATATATTTATTTGTATCAATATATGATAAACATGATTAGAACATCACACATTATAGAATTATTATTATTAATGATGTGTCTAAATAAATAATTTCAACAACAACAACAACAACAACAACAACAAACACTCATACTACCTACTAACAAACACACACACACACACACACACACACACACATACACATACACACCCATACAGTCATACACAACATGCTAACTCTGAAGGTGTTTGCAGAGCAGGTGATACTGATTCATAGGGCAGTCGTGGCAAACATCGGTAAGGTTTCGGGTCAAACGGAAGGTAAACTGGAACGCTTGTTTCAGAGTGTGCATTATATCTCCAACCTGCGTTATCACACATAAGTTATGCTATAGTATATGGAACACACGTACTGCTATAGCAAATCACTTATAAAACGATCAATTAATTTGACATATGTAGGATATTTTAATACATATATTATAAGTAAGCTGTACAACTTGTACATATAAAATTTAAAAAATGCAAGGGTAATTTACGTTTACTAATTACTTAATGCTAAACTTAAGTAAACGGTAACTCAGGAGGACTTGCAATAAGAGATTATTATATAATAGATTATTCTTTAGGTGGATTAGAACTCGTAAGTGAAGAATTTTAAAACCCCCCTAAAACTATAAATTAAAATAGGTGTCATACATTATATTGATAATATAAGATTTAATGTGTAATATTTATATATATATATATATATATATATATATATATTATATTGTATATATAGTATATTATTATTTATACTCATATGTTGCATGTTTTTATTTTCATGCATGACATACACGAGTATATATATATTTCAAGAAATTATTTATTTGTTTAATACAATAGTTTCCATTTAATTAAAACTGGATATTTAAAATAAATATTTTTTCCAATTGCATTTATGTAATAAATATATAAATTATATAGTAATAATGAATAATTTTATTTCATATAACTATTTGACATTTTGTTCATGTTCGTTTCTAAATAGTGCATTTATACATTTATAGAAAAATCCATATGATAAAAGAAAAAAAGTACATTTTATTATTATTTATATTATTTTACAAACAAAAAATGTCTAAAAAATATAATAATCTAAATATCCTTTTAAAACTAGTCCTTTTATATATTTTACATGTACAAATAATGGTGTGTGCCCCAAGTATGTTACAAGTTACAAGTTACACAACATCTAACTATATATGCATCGGAACACTTGAAGATGTGGCAGTATATCGAGGGGGCAGAGTGATCTGGTTCACGAGCGATGATACCAAAGTGTTCTTTAGAGCTGATACCCTATACAGCAGGAGGAGGAGGTGGTGGTAGTGATGGTAAAGGTGGAGGTAGTGGTAAAGGTGGAGGTGAGGGTGATATTGGAAGTGGTAAAGGTGGAGGTGGGGGTGATATTGATGTAGGTGGTGGAGGCCTAAAGTAGCATCAAGGTTGTGGAGATGTAGTTAACCTGAGCGCAGAAAGAGATGTCATCGTATCGTCTTCGCATGAATACCTGTTTACGATTAGTGCTGATCGTGAACAGCTCTCGTTCTCCTAGCTGTGTGTGCGTGTGTGTGTGTGTATGTGTGTGTGTGTGAGTGTGTGTGTGTGTATGTGTGGGTGTGTGTGCGTATGTTTAGGGTGATGTATTATCAGAATGTTAATGGATAATGAATATATGTTATAATGATTCATAACAGCTAATATGCAATTTAACTAAGTAGAACGCTATAAAAGTAGCATATGCTATAATAAAAAAATCATTTAATTTATAAGAATTTGTGAAAAAAATTATTGAAAACAAAATTTCAATTTTTCATATATTGGGTATTAATTTTTTTTATATATATAATAAAGGTATTTTATTAAAAAATATACATTATTGAATGTTTTGTAACATAAGTATTATTAATATATTAAAGCATGTGTGTTGCATATTTTTATTCTTCATTTTTTTGTAATAAAAATTTGAAAATAATATAATATAAATTCTATAAATTATAGAATATAATAAAATTTCAAATGATACTATTTTTATTATTATAATAACAAACGGCCGCCTACTTTAGGATAATTCATAAAAAGTAGTATCATTTTAAATTGTATTATATTCTATAAGTTATAGAATGTATAAGTCATATTATTTCAAATTGAATTATCTGAGAGCAGGCCGCCGTTTGTTATTATAATAATGTCAGAGTTCAATGTGGCCGGTACTTATATATTATATGCACTACTGCACATTATTATAATGATTATACGCATTATAACATATTGTATACTAACACAATATTGTATATGCTCACTTGGGGATATAATGCAGCTAAAAAAAAAGCAAAATTAAACCAAACTAAAGAATTCTTTGAATTTAAATCACACAACCCCAACATAAAAATTGAACTCTGACATTCTAATAATAATAATCGGCGGCCTGCTTTCAGATTCACGATTTTTATTATACCATAATAATGTTAATAACATTATAATGATTATAGAAATTTATGTAAGTAGGCAATATAGTATACGACATAGATTTGGGTTTAAAATGAAAGCATATTTTTACGTGATCTAAAACTAATATTGCATTAGAAAAATAGATACAATATTAAATAATATAATTAATATCTAATTCAAAAATAAAACAACAACAATCAATCTGTGCCTCCGATTGGCTGTGCATGCGAATGTCATAGAGTAAAATAGGAAATATTTAGCTTCAACCTAATTTATTTCAATTTTTACTTCGATTTGGACAGTCGGATATGCCGCTCAATAATAGTCTAAATAAAGTTTTGACTTGATGTTTATTTTTTCGAAATCTATATTATAAAAAGTAACACTATTTAAAAATGATCACGCTTAGTGCGCTCGTTTGTGTGTTCAACATATTGCATTGCAGCGTTAACGCTATGATAATTATCATTATGTATAGGCAGGGTTGGCAGAGGTAGGGGTTTTTGGGTTATTTGGGTTTTTGTGTTTGAACCTTTTAATAATTTTAGGGGTTTTTGGGTTTTTTGGGGGTTTTTCATTTTTGTTTTCATTATTATTTCTGGGTTTTAGTATATAGGTACCTAATTAACTATTATTATTTAATTATCATATTTACATTAATTTACAAGTAAGTATTAATTAATAATGATATATATATCATTTATATATATATATTTATATTGAGGAGTCTATTTATATCTACTATTATTATATGTGAATCATAATGTGATTCAATAAATAAATATTAATATTATATACACTTATATTTAAAATATATATTAATTATTTATATTTATATATAATAATATAAATCATTTATTAGAATACTTGCCATTTTACCATTTACAATGTCATTAACCTTTATAGTGTTATATTAATTTATATTACAACACTATTATATTATATAATTTGTATAATATATATATTTTTCCCACAAATACAAATATTTTTCCCACAATATTTAATAAAAAAAAAGTAGGTGAGCTTCTGAATAGAAATATAATATTCTATTAATATAATATGAATAGAACATAATTAATAATAATTGCAATTAAAATTTAGTTTTTATAATCCTATTCATATAATATGAATAGAATAAATAATATGTTAATACACATTTATAATAATAAATAATAATTGGAATTCTAATTGATTTTTTATTGCATGTGTTATTTTCATTATGTTTTCATACTCTAATTTTATCATAATATATTTTTAATTTTCGGCAGTGTTTCATTATTTACTTATGTTATTATATTATTTTAAACATATAACTAGAATAATTTTATATATTTAGTTAAATATTAAAATATAATCTATTTATATATTTATACACAAATGAGCATTAGGTATAATCCAAAGGTATAATATAAAATTGATGAAATAGAAAAAGAAGAGAATATATTCTCTATATATCTAACAAATGTATTTATAATAAATAATTTAACTATTTAACACTATTTAACTACCTACATTTTTATTATTAAATTTTAGATAAAAAAAATGCAAAAAACTCATGAAAAACCCAATAACCCAAAAACGGCACACATATTTCTTAGATTGTTGGGGTTTTGCCAACTCTGTGTATAGGACTACATTATAATAAAAACTGGACGTTATTGTGATAATGCGTTTAATATTTACACATTTTTAACCTTATATATATAATATATATATATATATATATATATATATATATATATATATATATATAAATCTATGATACAAATGGACTGTAATTGTTATAAGTGTACCAGATGTATACGTTTCAAGAAGTCACCCTAATAAGAACTAACTAGTATATGAGTTAGTTAGTTAGTTGAGTTAGATTTATAACAGTTGATTTTTAAATGTAAGTGTAATTAAAACTTTTAAAGCATTCTATTTACCGTACATCTATTATATGTATTATACATATACATAATGTATGCATACACTACTATTGTATACTATAGTATAATAGGTAACCTGTAACAGTTGTATGCTATTGTGGTGGTGATCTAGACTATTACTTCTATCTCGGTGTATAGGTGGAGCTAGCGATGTTGAAGACGCCCCGGAAGACATCGCTGTAATAGTTACGTAATAGTTAGTACAATTATTACGTCACTAACACAGTGACTCATAAATGACGAGTCACTATTTAGTGACGTCACCCTTGATGGGTAAATATTGGGTTAATAATAGGTTCTGGTAGTAAAGGACTGCAAACTATAGTTATATATGCCAATTAAACAATGCGGTGGTTGAGATAATGTTTATTAATGTTTATTTGATAATGCTGGCATGGTTATTACGCAATACCAACATGATATTGTGGTGAGAGACGATGAGTCATGACTATCTGCAGATGCTATCGACGATGATGACGACGACGTGATGACGTCATACGATGACGTCATGCTGCCGATGATGCTCGTCTCGCTGTTACATCTCATTCTGGACGGGGTAGGAGCGCATAATCTGCACGTGATATGACGTTATGTAATCAGGTATAAACGTATTCATATGATGATGATGATGATGATGATGATGATGATGATATACGGTTTATTATGCACTAAAATAGGGTAATGTAGAGTCTACATTGTAGACCCCGAGACGATAATAATAAGATAACAATTAGATAATAACAATACGTTGAAGATAACACGTATATGGATAACATATAATGTGTATATCACTTATATTTAAGTTACATGTTGTATGAATAAAGTTATAATTAAAGTATAATTAAAGTCAAGATTATAAGGGTTTGGTTTTTGTAGCATTGATGATTGGAGATAAGGACGTATACATATCCATCAGACAAACTTTCTTGCCACAAAAACCACAACCTAAATAAAATCTAAACAATATAAAAGGTGTTATAATGTTATCATTTCACTGGCTCCCATCCCTGTATACAGGTACTAATAACTAGGGGCGCCGCCAAGGGTGGATGGGGAGATATGTCCCCCACTTTAAAATCTAGGGGGACCTCCTATGTATCGGTCCCCCCTACTTTTACCACATAATTTATTTTGATTGGTTGGTCAATTCTACATACAAATCATTCCAGCGCCCCTACTAATAATGCAGTAGCTAAACCTTTCTATTACTTCATCCACGTACTCGGCAGTATTTGACCTCTGATCGGTGACCTCTACTCGGCCCACATACTTTACTTCGTAGAGGTGAGTCATCGCGATGTTCAACTCTAGTCCAGTTCCGGTGTTACCGCTGTTCAATTCTGTGAAACACACACACACACACATCAGTAATGTTACATTACTAATGTATAACTTCGTACGGATATACATGTATAGGTAACTAAGCTATACAGTGTACAGTATACCCGGTATACTGATGTGGTTATTAGAGTTATATGGTTGGGGAGATTATAATTATATATGTGTATATGTTATATTTTAATATCTGCACCCGTTATTGAGTATAGACCTACTTCCCGTGTACCTGACGACTTAGTCATATTATCCACACAGTCAGTTCATATATATATAGTCTGTATATTATTATCTGTTAGTAGCACTCCGGTATAGGAATAATGTTAAAGGTGTATAAACCTTTAGCATTAGTATTATACCAGAGTGCTAACAGATAATAATGTTGTTAAAGGTGTACGAACTGGGTGTACGTCTATTCAGGACGATGGTGAAGTGTTCTGCCGTCTGTGCGGTTATATCCACATCGGTCAAGTGAAGTAGGTCACTGTCCGACGATACACGTAACAATTGGTAGATCTTCTTCACCTGGCGGAGAGAGTTATCGATGCGAGGGTTACGACGAGAATGTAAAGCCGTTCGTTATACCGGTACGAGGATGGTTACAACGACTGTAGTGCGTACTACGAGTAGGTGGGTATACTTTCATATATGACTGTCGTGAAAATAGGACGAGATGACCGGGATACCTAATATCTCACTCTCGATCAGCGATGGTGGTAGAGTGCGAATTGGTGGGGCGACGTGTTTGGAAACTCTTTGGATAAGACACGTAGGCGGTGGGGGTAAATTGGTGGGGATCCTCGGGAGTTAATTACGCGAATGAAAAGTTTAGCTACTGGATATGATAACATTAATGTGTACTGCCGTTTTACTGATTGTGAATGTGTACGTGTATGTGGATAGTGTACGGCGAGAGAGAGAGTCGGTTCTCGAGATCAAAACAAACACGCCAGTTTTATACACCGGTACTTATATATATACATATATATATATATATATATATATATATATATGTATAGTTTATACAGTAGTGAAACTATTACACACGTGCGGATGAAATATTGACGCAATATTACATAATCTATTTATTTATCGACGCTTGCAGGTGATTATTTGCACTGTGAATGATAGTTCACAAGTTTTAGTTAATGTTATTACACTGAGGTAATACATGGTTGATAGATCACCTGACGCATAGCTATCATGTCAAGTGACATACTTCAACTCGAATAATATTACTTTCGTAATAAATAAAAAATATATACGTGTGTCCTTTATTTTTTTGATTTACTTTTTTATTTATTTATTAATGCAACAAATTACGAGTTTACATTATAAAGTTAATTTTTAACTTTAAATGTAAATAACCTATGTTAATTGTAAATAAAGTACATTCTATATATATTTATATATATATATATATATATCGAACCGTATCTATGGATGAAGTTTCGTACATATACAGCCGACAGGTGTCGCCCGAAGAGATGACGTAACCGAAATATCTATTGCATTGTGGGTCCGGTTCCACCCTTTCCACGGCCGAATACCACTCCTCTTCGAGCCGTACCTCTACACCAGTCTCCGCATCCTCGCCGCCATCCTCCTCCCCATCATCATCGCCATCAGCCTCCTCCTCGTGCGACGTATCGCGGCCATCTCGCGCGTTATCGCAGTATCTCGTGAAGCACACAACGTCCGAGATCTCGTGAGACTGAGGCCCGCAGCTGTTTCCGGTCTCGCCGGTAGAGTTGCGTCGCGATGTGATCCTGATCGTGCCCTTGTTAATCTAGTCAACACGTCGTACGGGAGACGTCAGTTATATAGCATATAGAATAGTATTCTGGTAATTATTTGTTATAGGCTTTAATACCATTATGTATATTTCTTATAATGTTAATTGTTAATACTTGTAGAGTATTATATATTACATACCAATATATATATATATACTATTTCTATAGATTATGTCTACATTAGATATATTTCACACATAATACTTAGACTAGGTACACAATGTAGAATTAGAATCTTAGAATAGGTACATTACATGGCTACTATAACTGATAGCAGAAGGACACACAATAGGCAATGTAACGATATTAAGGTATACGTATAAGGACATTTCCAGGGAATGACCGGGAATACTGAGAGAAGTATGACTATAACGAAACAATGAGAATAAAGTACAGAAACTAATGAGCGTTATTATTATTTGTAAATATTTACGTATACTTTAGTATAGGTATAAATGAAATATTTATATAATAAAGGTGTATTATTTTATAAATAAAATGTATGTAATATAAGGTTATCTATACTATAAACATTAAATATGTATACTTGATACATTTAATATAATAGTAATAATAAACTAATAATAACTCAAATAACCTATATTTAGGTATACCTTTAGGAATACAATATATTGTTAACTAATTATATCTTACCTACGTTATATTACATAAACATAAACATAATGTATTTGATAACATAATTTAAAGTTTATATGTGTTGCCAATTAGTACATTCAATTTAATATGGATAATAATACTAGTTGTACATGTGTATTAAATGAGATAGGAAATATATAAAATTAAAGACAATTAATTTAATTGTTGTAGAATTTTATAATTATGAAATTTAAAATTTAAATGTATAATATCATACAACCTAGAGATAACTTGTATGTATTTCTATTACCACTTCATGATTTACATAAATAATACATTTTATTTTAAATGACTACAGTATAAACCTATAAGACCTATAAACAGTTTCAGTTGATAAATAATATAAAACTATATTAAAAATGAAGTATTAACAAATTGTATACGTTTTACAATTAATATTACTATATTAAGAGTTAACTATAGTTAACCGGATACAATTATAATTACCTACCTGGAAGAGAACCAAGTCTGAAGGTGAGTTATTCTTCCCGAAGTCTTTGCAGATCCACGGCAGCATCTCTTTCGTCCACCTATCGTCAAGTTTCATCACACCAACATTCGTTATGAAAAAGTAGTCGTCTGCAAAATGTAACATTAGATTGTGAAATATTTGAATGTAGTTTTTAATAAACTACAGAAGACTGACTATTTAACTAGCATTACTGACATACGTTACAAATTTAACTGGCTAAAAAAACACTAGAATTTTACGTAATATAAATTCCATTAAAACAAACCAACCGATTGAATTAGATTTGTAGGATGATATAGTTTGTAGAAGATTTAACCTATAAATTAATAATGGTATTACCTGATAATTTCAAGTCATCAGAATATTCCTTGTAGTTGTTGGAATCGAATATGGCGTCATTCTCATCAGCAGCAGCAGTATCATCTTCTTCTTCATCATCTTCACTTTCTCGTATCTCATTGGTCGAAGTTTCAACTGAACTTTTGTTATCTTCTATGACGTCATATTCCTCGATGTATAGTTCATTCATAGTTCTAGATGATTATATATATATATATATATTTATATAAAATTATATGTAGAATATTAATAGATTTACAACAACAAAAATAAGAAAATAATTAAATTACTTATCATTATTGTTATGTATATATATATATATATATTCAGCAAAGTAGTATTCCTTAGAATGTTCATTAACAGTTTATAATTATCCGACATTTGTGGGTTGTTATATCTCAATATATATTGATTATCTAGAAGAACTGTAGGAACAAAAAAATATTATAGAGAATTAAACAAATATTAAGATATATTTAATTTTAATAAATCAATAACCCTTGTATTATTGATTGATTTATAGTGTGGTAGAATTGATTAAGTTGTTTTCTCCTATAGATAATTTATTTTAGAATAATTTATACCTACTAGGTTATACCTATAGTTGTTATATATAACTATTGAATAACGTAGTTTTATATGTTAACTAATTATATATTGAATGTAAGAATGACGGATTAAATACATTATGTATCATCGTATAGGTTTTTGGAAAATTTACCAAGTCTAGAAATTCACCAATAAATGATATGTTTTACTCATTTTATAAATAAATAGTCTAACATACAATTCTATTTTATTTATAGAATATTGCTATCTTATAAAAAAAGCTATCCGTAAATTTGATTTATATAAATATATAAAATAAATATAAAACATGTTCATATTCAGTTGACCTATAGACATTATAATGTATCCCTTACACAAAATGCACGAACTTCAGATAGTTCCCTGTACATAAATGGTACGAAACCCGTACAGTGTACGGGGTACAGTGTACACATTGGCGGTCAACTAGCTTCAATGAGCGGTCAACAATCTGAATCATACGTTATGAATCCTAAGTTATGAGTCATAACTTATGACTCATAAGTTATGATTCATAACCCATACACAAATAATCTATATACTATTGGATGTTTGTAGTATGATTTATAACTAATAGGTTTTAGCTTATAGGGTTAACCCTATAGGGTTTATGTAATCACTGTCTATACAGTGTCTATAGCTACTTTATAAAGTATATATATAATAATTATTAACATGCATGTTAATATATATATGTTATCATAAACTATACATTGCTAATAATAAGTATAGAAATATATATATATGTATGTGTATGTGTATGTGTGTGTGTGTAAAGTATAATATAGGTGATAACTATAGTTAGGGGAGCTGCAAGATGTGGGGACAGGGGGATGTTCCCCCACTTTAAACTCTATAGAGGACCTCCTATGTATTGGTCCTCCTCCCAACTTTTACTACACAGTTTATTTTGATTGGTTGGCCCCCCTACACACACCCCATCGTTCCAGCGCCCCTAGTCATAACATATACTGTATACAGTATACAATGTATACATTAAGCTATACTAATAAATAAAATTCATTACACGTAATTCTGCAGAATCGTATTAATACTGCATGCCATACAAGTGTAGGACATCCTAAGGACACACCGCTGCGAAGGACATAGCACGGACATAATTAAACGCACACGTGATTTATTAGCACTATAGTGCGCGATACACACCACACACCGCGGTACAGTCGCACACAGTAGATTATCTCGTATTGTTACGACTTGTATGTAGTAATATTGTATCTCTACAGTCGTATATACAGGTATACCTATAGGTATTGTTACATAACACGATTACGCAACCAGCACCAATAGTATCTATATATATATATATATATATATATATATATTATATATATATATATATATATATATATATATATATATATATCCTATATATATATATTGTTATTGTTATTTTATTTGGTGGAGTCCTTTCATCCCATCCAGGAACTTAAGTGAAGTTTTCACTTATAAGTTATAAGTTATAACCATATATATATGGTTCTAATGTCAACAAGAGCCGATAATTTATTTATACACAATTATATATATATATATATATATATATATATATATATATATATATTATATATATATAATATATATATAATATATAATATACTATAGTAATATATACTATATAATATACACCATATACTATATAACTTCTCGATGTGTGTCACAGCAGGTTGATTTTGTTACATAAGCTTTAACAATACCGATAATAATAGATATAACAATATAGATAGCGATTAGAAAACATTGTTAACAACAATAACAACAAAACGTTTCTTTACGCGACAACAACAGCACTGACAATACTACCATTGTGCACTGCATGCGGGATGTATCTAGTCATGTGTCACACTAACCGATGTAACATGTGTATAACTGTACTCGTGTATGTGCGTGTGTGTGTGTGCAAGTGTGTGCGTGTGTGCGTAGAGGTATACGGCATGAAATGTAGCACCTATATATGCATATTTACTATAGGTACATGCTACAATCTATCCAATCAAAATGCTTAATACATTTTAATTAATGTTTAAAACTATGAATAAGTCAAAAATTCAATACAATAAGGTAGGGGGGATCACAATCATTTCTATAGAAATAGAATATATAATATACATATTCTATAGATATTCTATAAATACATATATATTCACATTTTTATTTCAAGATAAAGTATAATTTCGATTTTAATGATATATCATTATTCTGTGTTTTAATTCTGGATTTTAACCTCACAATGAACAATCGTCAATAATTAAAGATTCGAAAATATGTATACATTATATTGCGATAAAGCAACACTATTAATGATAAACGTATACGTTTGTATACAATGGACGAAATACATTGTGTGTCGTAAGGATTGGGCGTGCGAAGTTCGTTTTTATCTAAAAAAAATTATAAATCGATTTTTATTTTATTGAATAACTATATTATATAATTAATTATCTTCATTTATATTATCCTCATTTTACGTTAATAAATTTACAATATAACTATCAAATTTCGATGTTTCATAACACCTACTAGTCTGTCATATTCTAAATACTTTGTAAATAAATAAAATAATAATTATTGTAAAATATTAGGTATTATAAATTCATTCCATTTTATGAATATAAGATTGATTTTAAACATTTTTGAAATAAATGTTTAGCTTGTAAATATTTTAGAAAAATTACTTTATTTTTCAACATCAATTAACTCAGTTATTTTTTTTATGATAATTAATATTACTAAAACATTAATATCTTTTTTATTGTTGAATATTTTTTGATAAAACCTTCTTCATTGGAAATATATTTATATATAGATTAAAAACAATAATATGAAATTTATAAAAATAAAATATATATATGACATTATTTAGAATAATATCTAATAATGTATCATTATATGTGATATATATATATATATATATATATATTAGTATAAATTTATAAACTACTTTTATATATTTATATATAAATACAATTCCATATATATAATTGTATTGTATTGCATATAAAGCCGTATTTGTTAACTATATATAGAAATAAGTAGATCATTAGCTACAATAGATAAGAAGTTGAACCATATTACATAATAATACACCTATTTATCCTATATTTTAACATGGTGAATTATATTATTGCTATATTTATCGCACACTCCCTTAAAGCAGTAAGTTATTATTTGTTAGCCAGTTTTGTGGAAGGGGGGATATACCCCCTTACAAACTCTATAGAGTTTGTTATCGTTGCGTGTAGTTCTATGTAGTCTGCGTATAAGTTGTAAGTAACCGATGGATAACGTTTCATAATTATTTGTAATGGAATAATATATATATATAGAGAAGATAATAGGAGAACATATTGCTCATTAAGGTATACCGTGTGACAGCAATGAGAGTATACTCCTATAGGATATTAGTATATATACTCATAGGATATATCCACACCTCACGATGTAGTATATATCGTGTGTGTGTGTGTGTGTGTGTGTGTGTGTGTGTGTGTGTGTGTGTGTGTGTGTGTGTGTGTGTGTGTGTGTATGTGTGTGTGTGTATGTATATTTGTATAAGTGTTCTCATGTCTGTGTATATGTGTGCATCAATATATATATATATATATATATATATTATCTAGGCATCTCCCTTTGATGTGATCATACTGTTCTAATATTGATACAACGAAGCAACTTTTAATAATAACAATAGGGTACATATTAACATAATAACACTAATAGTAGACATACTTCTACTCCTATTAGTGATAGTACTTCTATAGTATATACATATTACTACTATAGTATACTATAAATAATATATAGGGTATATAGGATATCTTATAGTGTGAACTGTATTGACGGTTTCTGCTGATTACGATTTAATATTTGATCATCACAATGTTTGCACTGCCGAATCACCTATATGATATAGGCTATAGCCTCTTATATCTTATAACGCGCGTGCGATAATACTATTATGCCTAGGCTACTATTATGTATCCGGTAGTTTACATTGCTAGAGGACATCGTGTCCTTTACACATCCAGATTATCAATTACATGCATATACATTTACACACATACACATTAATATACGTATATGATCCTACGACGTACTGTATACAATGCGTCGTATATACACGCACACTGTGCGTGTCGCACATACACACACACACACACACACACACATATATATATATATATATATATATATATATATATATATATATAGTTTTCACTTATTACCATATGGTTCTAATGTATCTTCGAAGCAGCTCTCGTGTTAAGGCATCCATGGTTTTAACGAGAGCCGATCATTTATTTAAACACAATTATATAAGATCACTTCTAAATATTATTTGATGACCTATTTTAATGGTCTGGACGAGGCTCGAACCCGCGTCCTACTGCTTGTGTGTCTGACGACTTAGCCAACTGAGAAACCCATGCAGTTTATATATATATATATATATAACTATATATTAGGTTGGAGTGAATTTTGAAATAATTATGACCGTCTGGTTATGTCTCGCGATAGTGATGTAACGTTATATGCACATGTGGAGTTCAATAGTAAACAATGCATATATGTCACTATCGCGAGACATAACCAGACGGTCATAATTATTTCAAAATTCACTCAAACCTAATATATATGTATATAACTATATACACAAAATCAAATTATAACAAATAGTTTAGAAAAACTAGAAAAAATATATCGTCATATTTTGTGATTTAATATAAATTTACTTTGAATATAATATTTAATATATATGTAGGTATATTTATATATATATATATATATATATATATATATATATATATATATATATATATATATATATATATATATATATATATATATATATATATAGTGAATATAGATAGTGTATACATATGACGAACATACCTTTACGAACTGGTATCCCTAATTAAACGTTAAATGTTAAAATGATGCTGTTATTGTTATTTACGCACATAGGATACGCCCGCAAACACGATCCAACACTAAAATAAACAAACAGTCATGCGTACAAACGTAAACAAGTATCGATAATCGATATCGTATTCGTCCTTGACCCTAATTAGTCACTTAATTAATTAACAATAAATGAATAGACGGGTATTTTTTATCGTGAATATACATAGAATTACATAATTCATAAACCATATATTGATAAATCAATATATTTATATAGTGTATGTATTTGTTGTATTACTTTAAATTTTATATCATATATTACATAATATTTTAAATGGATAATTCACTTTGTAATAGATTTATAGATAAATAGTGTATTACATTTATTTAGTTTTATTTAAATATCAATTTAATATAATTATATTTTTACAAAAAATGTAATTATATTCATTTTAAGATATTTTAAGATATATCAGAAATTGTATCTAAATCCTAACAAAGATTGAATATATATATATTTAATAAGTGATTTTTATTATATTATGATCATATATAATCATATAAGTTACTCTTACCAGGTTTAATTTGACTTTTATTTACCATTCCTTATAATTACACACCATTATATGACATTAATAATAATAATATAATAATATCAGATTCAGTTGATGACCGAGATCAAAAACCCAGGTATGGTATAGAAGTTCTATTGAACTTATCGAGATACCAACCTACTCTTGGTAATGAGAGAATTAATACAAAATGAATAAATATAAATAAATATTTTACAATTCTATATTGTTCATTCGTGTTATAAAAAATCAATACAATAAAATTAAATATATCTCTCAATACCAAGAAATCATCATGTATATAACAATAAAATAATAATAAAATATAATAAAAAAAAAAAAATAAAAAAATTCATTCCATAACATTCCATATTATTATATAACATTCCTAAACATTATTTGATATTTCTCAACATATTTGTATTGCATTTAATTAGTATTCAAATTTAGATAATTTTTAGATAACTATATCAACAACACATTTATATAGGAACAACATTATATGATGGATACATTCAATATAGAAAAACAAAAATCTACAGATAAATAGATGGCTTGGGTTTATTTCAATAGTAATAGTTGCATATGGTCAGATGGTAATACGGGTAGTTAAATGCGTGGTATTTATAATATTGACAGGTACTCTTATTTCTTTATATTTATAAATGTTTGTAAATGTTTATAAAGGGTTTATATATTTATAAATTAATTATTTTGTTAATAACATTTTCGATAATTTATTTTTAGATTTATATTTAATTATGACTAATGATGACGAATGATGACTAATGATGACTAATCGTGACGTATTGTTTTCTAGGTATGAGTGTGTCGCTATTTAGCGTAACTGACGCTGGTACTTAACTATGGAAAACTGTCCACAATAACATCAAGGACAAGTGGACATTTGTCTACACACTGTGTAGATATAACGGTACACTTACCACCTGTCTATCTGGCTCGATAGAGAAAGCACAACCTAAATATAGTTAAGTATACTTAAGCATATATGCAGCCATGGCTTAATTTAATCTAGTAGGTTCCTATATACACTACATAAATCCCATGTACTTTATATTATATAACGATTTTTTTAATTTGTTAATGGGTGGGTTTTTATATTTATATTATATTATAATTATTAATATACTCGTAAAGCTTAACGTGTAGGATATATATATATATTATATAGAAGATAATCTATGAAATCATATAACAACATACAATTGAAATAAGTAGTATACTTATTATCTATAGATAATAAGTAATATATCATCTATATATAATATCTATATATAACATTTATATATATAATATATATATATATATATATATATATATATATATATACATCCTATAGGAAATATTGAAAATCATCTACTTCTTTCAATTGTCTATGATGATTTCAGAGATTATCTTCTATGTAATATATATATATATATATATATATATATATATATATATAGGATAAATCCTATAGGATGTATACATTTATGTATCGGGAAAGTACAGTAATGTCTATAGTGAGGGGAACTGGTAATACAAAGGACACATAATGCATGTCCTCGATACGACGATGACGTATACGTTACTTAATAATTATGACGTAATCACTAATACATCATCACAGTTACGTCATGTTAAGGCTTAATATATCTACAATAGTACTATTGTGCGTTATTACGTAATAACGCATAATCAACTATACATTTTTTAAATATTACATTTATGAGATTATAAATGTTATATATACAGTGTGTCTTTAATAGAAGGAGTTTAACCTACAAACTTCATTCTAACATCGATGTTGTTCCAATTGACTGGAAAGCTGATCCTTATACTCATAGTACTGAAGAGTTCGATACATGGTCTCAATCATAGGATTCCTTCTGTGAATTGTGTAAAAATATATAACTGTTGAATGACTACCTGTGCACTCTCCCAGAAAGTATTCTTTTCAACTCCTTAATGCTAGATCAGTACGTAATAAAGTTGATTTGATTACTCAATCAATTATTGATTATAATTGTACTATATCTGCTATTATTGAGACTTGGCTAACTAATGATGATTCTGCTCTAGCTTCCCAACTGACCCCTAATGGTTTTAAATTATTGCTTGCTAATAGGTCTATAGACCTGTATACATCACATCGTGGTGGCAGCCTAGCTATGTTATTCTCATCGGAACTTAAGCTTATTTCATCATCTACCACATATTTCTCTTCATGAAATTCTGATCTGTAATATTCAGTTTCCTCCCTTATTTACCTTTGTAATTATACTTATATAACGTCCACCTTCATCTATCCTACGGAGTTTCTTAACTGACCTCTCCTCTATCTTAGAATCTATCACATCGGTTGACACGATTATTCTTGGTGATTTTAATATTCAAATTAATAATTATAATTATGCATCCTTATCTCTGAATGAACTTATATTTGAGTATTCCTTGACGCTACATATTAGTTTTCCTACTAACACCAATGGTAATACTATTTAATTAGTTTTATCTTTAGCTGGTTCTAATTTAATTTCATATCCCACTAAAAGTTATCTAATATCTGATCACTTTGCCATTTTATTTGATTAGAACCTGCCGGTAACACAAATTAATCGACCTTCTAGATCATTTCGGAAAATCTCCTCCACTGAATACCCAATGTGTGTTAACTCTGTATTCCATCAATTTAACAACAGTATATCTTCTGATTTTTCTATACTTTTTGATTCTTTTAATTTGCATTATCTCATTCGCTTGATATTCCCTCAATTACTCTTATCAACCGAACGTATTCTTAATCTCTCTGGTTTAATACTGAACTTATTAAACTAAGGCAACTACTTCGTAGACTAAAACGTAAATATGCATCCTCTAAACTTGACTCTGATCTTATGAAATAATTATTTCATTTAAAGTTTGTCGATCGCTTTACAAGAATAAACTTCTCTCTACCAAATCATCATACTTCACTGATATGCTCGGTAGTTATGGAATATCTTCTAAGCAAGCTTACAAATTATATTTCACCTTATTAGGTAACACCCAGACCAAGCATCTTCCTGACCAACATGATGCAGTTATTTGTTCATTGTTTGCCAATTTCTTCCAACAAAAATGTCTAGTATTATCAATGTACTTCCAAACATCAAATCGGTACGACTCAATCTCAATTTAACATCCAATCTGAATCATTGGTCATGTTTTACGCTTCCCATACATGACTTTTTTACTCTCTCTGATGACATCCTTGAAAACTAATTCCCCAGTTTATCTAATTCCACTCAATCTACTTCGTTCATTATCACCATATTTTATTGGAATTATCACTGAAATCATTCATAGATCTCTTATCATCTATTGTTCCAAACTCCATGAAATATTCATATATTATTCCGATTTAAAAAAAAACCTACTCTTGACCAATCTAATTTATCAAGTTATCTTCCAGTATCCCAACTATCATCAATATCTAAGACCTTATAACGAGTTGTGTCCACTCAACTTATTAATTACATTTAGTCAAATGCTGTTGTTGATTAATATCAAAGTGAGTATATTCCTCATCGTAGTACCGAAACTGCCCTTACTTTAATCATTAATGATATTCTCATATCTCTTGATAAAAAAAAGTAAAGTCCCATTCTATTCGTACTACTTGACTTATCTAGTGCTTTTGATACTCTAGATCACAATATTCTTTCCATTAGACTTAATTAAATTGGTATATACGGTCAAGTCCATAGTTGGTTTATGTCTTTTGTTTCATCTAGAACATCTTCGGTGAAGATTAATTCCTCGTTGTCTCCTCCTTATGTAAACATACATGGTGTTCCACAAGGATCTGTTATTGGGCCTATGTTGTTCATTATTTATATTCTTCCTATTAAATCAATTTTTCTCAAATATCCCAATATTCACTATCATCTTTATGCCGATGATCTACAGATATATATATATCATTTCCGAGTTCTAGTGATTCTGATCTGATTCAAATGTCTATGTTTAATTGTATTACTGATTTCACTGAATGGTTCTCTCATAACTCTTTCTCCTTAAATATGACTAAAACGGATACTATAATATTTTCTAGACCCAGTTCTCCTCTATCAATCACTCATCCGTTTTTACTATATTTTCCAACTTCTGTATCTATAACTACCCTCGGTTTCACTATAACCTCTCACCTAGACTACTATCCACATATTAATAATATGATACGCACTGCTAACTATTTTCTATATAATATTAGAAAATCTCGTTATAAGCCTACCTTCGCCATGACTAAATGTTTATTTCACTCGCTAGTATGCAGCAGACTTATATATTGCTGTTCATTATTATGTAATTTACCTGTTAACCGTATATACAAACTTGAGCGTATTCAACGTCGTGCTATAAGTATATTATATAAATTTAATGTTGCCTCAATAGTTTCTATATCTGATTTAATGAAATCATTAGGCTGGCTTAAGTTTAGATATATATATATATATGTATACATAGGCTATTTTGTATTACACATAAGGCTATAAACCGTGGATTTCCTGAATATTTAGCTCAATCGATTACTATTCAGAGTTTGAACAGATCCAGTCGGAAGTGCTACTTCATGAAATTGGTGCAATGATCTACATCATTGGCATTCTCTGAATCAGCTTTCTCGGTTATGCTCCGAAAAGCTGGAATTCACTGCCATATGATATGCGTTGTGAAACATCACTTTCATTGTTTAACGTAAACGTAAACTGTATGTCCGTTTTAAGTCATTGTAATTCATTCTATTTTATTATTCGTTTTCTATTTATTTTTGTTTTTTATTATCTAACGACCTATAATCACCATATGTTTGTGAAGTCAGTAAACTATAAATATAATATAATAAATAAATAATATAAATAAATATTGTATAGCTCAACGAATATATATATATATACATATTTGACTTACTTACAAGGTCGAGCTTGCTCTGTAGTCCATGACATATTTCTTATCCTTCTCTATCATTCATCGCTGTCTTCATTTCATCTATCATTAAGAGGACGGTATCATTCCGCAGTTAATATATGTATATATTGGGCGTCCACGTGTATTTGTATCATGCTCTGGTAGCTAGTGTACACTGTACACTGTATGCTATATGTATACTGTATACAGTACATATTATATATATATATATATATATATATATATATATATATGTATACTGTATATATTGTAAAGGTAAATCGCTACTTCATATTAGCTTCTCCAGTAGTGACCGTCGAACTTCAGCCTTTGTTTGCGTATTGAGTTGCTAATTTGTGCAATATGGCTATATAGTTGCTCATTGTTAGATGATATCGCCAGAATTTGTTTGTTACAGCTCGGAGAACGCGTGTGTATATTCCATCAATATTTTTCTCTAACGAGGTTAACAATTGTTAGATTCCAGTTAACAGAACCGTAAACAAGCACCTATTCGACTGCAGCTCTGAACACATTTCTTTTATGACGAGTACTTAGATTTGATTTCCAGATTATATTCTTGATATTTAATGCTACTCGTGCAATAGCGATCCTTATATTAACATCTATTTTTGTTGATCTAATATAGCTTCCTAGATATTTAAAATATTCTACTTGATTTATTATACTTCCACAGATACTTTTCATGTGCATATACATATGTTGTTATTCCGATTGATATTGATATATTCAGTTTTGTCAGTGTTAATGCCAAGTCCAATTTCTTTGGCGGCTGATTCTATTTTCAGTAATAATGTATTAGCATCTTTCAGAGTATTACTTGTTACGGCAATATCATCAGCGTAGTCCGTATCGGTAATTTGTTCAGCGGGATATCGTCTGCTCTTTCACTCTGTTATAGTAAAACCTAGCTATCGGTTATTATCCAATGACGTCATCAAAATATATATCCAGACTATATATAGTCGAGACTCCAGCTGTGAATTCAAAGTAGGGTGTATATATACAGATGATAAATGGATATATCCATCTGATGAGCGAGTATTCTTGTACGGCATCATAATTGTACAGAATGTTTCTTCTGGTATACCATACTTTAAAAGTATTTCTTTCATCTTTTTTCGATTTATCATGTCAAAAGCTTTTGAAAAGTCAATGAAGAGTAGAGTTAGTGGCAGATTTTAGATTTTACTCTTTCAAAAATTCGTCTAATAGTCAGAATTTGTCTCGTTGTAAATCTATTAGTTCGGAAGCTATTTTGATTTTTTCTTAGGATTGGATCAGTTTCTGGTCTAATCCTAATTAATAACATCAGGTTATATATCTTTGCGGCGGTTGCTATTAGAGTAATTCCTCTGTAGTTTTTGTTATGATGGAAAGGTCTCCTTTAAGAAAAGGAAGTATAGGACATACATCAATTTGTCCAACTTACTATATGTTCATGGAAATAAAATCGATTACAGGATTCTAACAAACATTCTTTGAAATCATCTAATTTCCAAACTTCTGCTGATATTTTGTTCAAACCTACTACTTTTCCATATGCTATATTATTTGTAGCTTTCATCACTTCTTATTTCGTGAAAAGGCCGATTTTTATACCAATATTATACAATATATGATCTACATTTGTGCTATGAATTGTCGATTGGATAGTCTACGGCGCGGCAATAAAGAAGGATGTTAGGATTACTTTTGTATTAGGGTGAATTCCTTTAATATTATTAATATATATATATATCATAATAGAGTGTAAATGAAGTGTAATAAAATAATTTCTATAAACTATCCTAGTAAAATATCACACTCCCCGAACAAAAAGCATTCTTTATACTTTATCTATCGCAATACATCATATCCAAATAGCACATACTATAATAGCAATGTAGGTTACAATACATTACGATATTCTATGTTCACTGTGCAACATTGATATACATTATCTCTGTGCAGAACTGCGGTGATTATAATCTGACATCGGAGTTAATTCTATACAGACGAGCGGCATTCGAGAATTTCCGCTATATATCCGTAATAATCCAGAAATATAACTAAGTACAAGATATATTATACAAGATTCTATAATTACAAATATTTATATCATGGTTGTAAATAGTATATTTTATAACATATACAATTTATTATAAGGATGCTTTTTAATATATTACCCGATATGAAACTTTTTAATATATTAACTGACCTGAGACTTTTTTTACTAGATCCCAATCTGATACTAGCACATTTTGAAAATATAGTGCGACTATTATCATGCCCATTTATATCTATAATGTATATTAACTGACAATTATATATATATATACAATAGGTTATATTAATATTAAAATTACGATACAAATATTATCTGACATATATTTGAACTATATTTAAAGTTTTTTAATATTATAAGTTATACATAATTATCATTTGAATATTATAATATATATCTGAATATTTAATATTAATTTAACAAATATTATTTTCCATTATTTTATAAGGATCTTTAATAGCGTTACTCTTTAATACATTATATAATACATAATCTCTTTAATAAATTAAAATTAAAAAAATAAATTAAAGTATTTTTAATTTATAAAAAAAATGGTAAAATTTAAAATTTAGAGTTTTGGAAACTTGAATTAATAAATATTACAATTAAAAAAAAATATGACAACATTTTAATAATTAAAAGCCATAATAATACATTATGCTTAAACGAATTTAATATAAAATATATATATTATTACTATAGTAATAAATCCCACTCCATTGAATTATGCCCATCTTACCATCCGATCTATTAGATCCCTCCTATTATTTCTAAATCTTGCTTCTTATTTTCTCTCTTTCTTTAGTCACTGAATCAGGCAACTTATTATTTCTGTATTAGTTATTGTTGTCTCATCTTATCCGCAAAGTATTATTATTATCTAATTATTATCAGAAAATGTTATAACATCTTTACATTGTTCTTTTGTAATTATTTGCTCCATTGCCTATATGACCCTAATGTTAATGCTAATAAAACTTTACTACTTTAAGTATCATCATCATCATCATCATAATCTGCATAATAAATTAGTTACAATTAGAACACATTTTAAATGATAAATATAATAATAAAAAATTCTGTAATATAATAATATAAAATACATTGATTTTGCTTAAACTCATAAATAAAATATAATAAAATGTTTTTATAATTAGTTTACGAGTATATATCAATTAAACAAAAACTATTAATAAATTTGTAATACCACAAGGATCAGTTTAGGTTGTATACAATCTTATTTGTATTATATATTAAGGAACTTACAAGTTCATTCTCTTCACAAATATAGCTTGGTTTATTTGTAGATGGTAATACAATATATTTGTTTACATCTGAAAATGAAATATTCAGTAATTATATATTAATATAAAAAATATTCAAACAGAAATTAAAATTTTGAGATATTTAGAAATAATATTCGTAAATAAGCATATTTTTCTTTGTATGCAATTTTAAGATGCTTTTACATAGAATATCTTAGTATTATTTAATGCATGTACAATTTATAGTAGTTCATATATGTAGTTCACTAAAATATGCATCAATTATTTGGTGACCTTTTTAAAAAAATATTAAATAATTAATATTATCATATACGATTAAAATAAACTAGTTAAATAGATCTAATGAAATGGTATAGATATTATTTTCTAAAAGATTAATTACAAGATGTGTTGAATATACAAATTTATTTTATTATACGAAAACATTTATAATAATTATAAAATTATAATTATTTCCAATATTAAATATAATACATTAATATGACATAGGTGAAATATATGGAATATAAAATCTATTCTTATTTATTTGTTAAATTTACTATACAAATATACAATTAATAAATATTAATATTAAAAATTAATAAGTATTGACTATTACATTAATTTGTTTGTTTTATATTATGATTATGTTTGTTTAATTTATAATGTTTATATGCTGAATATTTTTTTAATTAACATTAATATTAAAATATATAATTAATAATGTAATGATTTCTAATTATACAATAGTAAATTTATGTATATTAAAATAGATACTATTTACTAAATAATAGTTAGTGATATATTTATTATAAATAAATAATTTCAATGAAACTAGAAATATTTATTTATTTGTAAAATAAAAATGCATTCATATTTCATAAATAAATTTTAAATATATTTTAAATTATTATAAATATTTTATTAAAAATAAAAATTTATTTATAAATCGCTTTTTAATTGAATGAGTGTACTATACAAGAGATTGATATTCTAAATAATACAATGTGTATTACATTATATTATGATTTTAATATAGTCTTCTAAATTATTTTTTTTATAATTATTTTTTCATAATATATTAATTAATATTGATATATATATATATATAATTATAAATATATAATTT
The DNA here is from genome assembly GCA_964019155.1 of Osedax fenrisi. Taxonomy (NCBI): domain Eukaryota; kingdom Metazoa; phylum Annelida; class Polychaeta; order Sabellida; family Siboglinidae; genus Osedax; species Osedax fenrisi. Next base: position 77,055,692 of record OZ025243.1, read on the forward strand.
TGCCCATACTGATAAACATATGTAAATATAAGAATATTCATTAATGAAAATAGAATTAATTATAAAATAATTGTATTGTTATAAAATAGCAATAAATGTATAGCAATGAAAATAAATACGATATTGTCTAAAATCTTCTTCTTATAATGTCCGTATCACAATAAAAGCAGTGTTTAAAGTGCATATCAAATAGTGACTGAATACAAATACACAGTGTGTTATCGATATGTGAATAATACTATCTATATTTAAAATGTAATCCATAAAATGAAATGTGTCGTTATATATAAGTGGCTATAATGGAGTTAATTGAATATTATCTTATTTATATATATATATATATATATATATATATATATATATATATATAAATATATATGTATATATACACATATATATGTATATAAACATATATATATATATATATGAAAAGATACATCTGATAATAATTTCGTACTGAGTGAAGTGGTGTGTTAGGTATACAACATATACGGGGGGCGGGGAGGGAGGGTGAGAACCACATGGGGTGGGGGAGAACCACAGGGAGGGAACCACGATGGGGTTACACGTTATGGGTGTTCACTTTTCTGTTGAGAGCCGTCACGAATTCTAGCTGAGACGTGGCGAGAGCTTGTTCCACGAGAGATTTCGGCAGCCAACCCTGCGAGCGCGATAGAGGGTAAAGGGTTAAGGGACGATGTATGTGTACGGTATACGGTATACTGTATAATAGAGTGAGCTCTCCATGTCTCTGAATGCAAGGGATAGAAGAAATGTGTTGGATATGTGTTGCATTTATGAGATATCGAATTATTGTTACGTGTGATTACGAGGTAGGAAACAACACTAGGACTTGTATAATCTGAGTTAGAGGAGTTTCTGGAATATATAGTGAGTCTGTCGTCTGTATATAATATAGAGTAGCTAAACCACGGAGATATGCCGATACTATCGATATCGATACCATATGAATTAATGAATGCAATAATAATAATATATAAAAATAATAATTTATTGAATATAGAAAATAGATATTCAAAATGACATAAAACAGTAGACAAAACTAATAATAAAAAATAAATAAATGTATTAACATTATTGATTTACATATGCCATATAGTCTACAGAAAGTATGATGAGGATCGGTAACGATGACAATTATCGAGGCGAATCTTCTATGCGAATATAGGATAGAATTGAATTTAAAAAACGACGAATCACTCGCCAATATCTAGTTATTATTATTATTATTTTATTTAGACACCGTTTAAATATAATATATATTAACAATAGTTTTAAATCTCTACATAGAGATAAATTATTATAATTAACAAAGTTTAGTTACAATGACTGAGGGGTCACAGTACTATGTTTATGATATCGCAGTGACTAGTTGTAAGCTAGGTAATATATGTTACACCACGTAAATAAGTGGATAACGGCTAGGGATATAGTTGAACGTAATTATAAAGTCTTACTATACCGTCAAACTTTTAAGTAAAGTCTCAGAAAGTACTAACGAAGTACTGTATGAAGCTATAGAAAAATATCTACAAAGATCAGACGTCGATGCTTAAAGTTTGCTGGACATTGCCTACGTAGAGATGATGAAGTTGTTTCGGATCTAGTTCTTTGGGAACCTACTCAAGGAACTAGAAGACGGGGAAGGCCACCAGAAAACACATCAGGAATCAGGAATAATGGTATACCGGCGAGCGAGATGAAAGTAGCTATAATGAACCGTGCTGTTTGGAGAACTTTTACTGTCCGGGAAACAACAATTAATCAAAATTAAAAAATACAATTTATTAACAGAAATAAGCAAGTAAGTAAGCTACTGCTAAAAAGATCGCGTTCTAGTAGTTACGAATAAAGTCTCGGATCGGGTGAAATATAAAAGGGTATCAGTTCGCCTCATTAAGAACCTAGAAGAACGTAACCTTGAGATCTACGCTCAGCAGCCAGGTGAAGTGACATCTGTGATCGTCGATGGGAGATATCACGATCATCGCAGGCTTGTTCTGGGCTCTAAAGGGTTGGTGATGATGGTAGTGCTTGTGTGGGTGTGTGGGTACATGTATCTGGATGAATCGGTTCAATCTAAATAACTTTATACTATATATATATATATATATTAGAAATTTAAATATATTATATTCATATATAACAATTAGAAATAAATTTATAAAATATAGTGATAAATAGACTTAGACATTATTTAACTTTAAAATACTTATACATATAAACCTATACAATTAATAGAAGGATATCATTTAATTAAAAATAAATATGAAATAATATCTGAAATATATAAAATAATGAAATTGGTAACTAAATTTATTATAAAGTACAATTTTATCAAATTGTGTATGTAATTATTTTATTTTAAGAACATTTATAATCAATATATATTATTTTATATGGTCATGTCAATTATGAACACATTTTAATGATTTTATATAATATATAATATTTAATTGATATACAATATTTATTGAGAGAAATCTAAGCTGTGTAATCTAATCTAAGAGTTATGATATACAATAACCATAATATAAAATGCATGACAATATCTTTACATATACTACATATCCATAATGTATACGCTATATTCAATGCGAGGGGGCGCGAGAGCGGCGAGAACGCTACGAGATGATTGGTCGTGGCCTACCTGACATATTTACTAGAGACGGGCATGTCGCTGTACTCCACAGATACGCAGCTAGACATCACAGAGTTGCCCACCTGCCTCCAGTGGGTTAGGTTCACAAAGTCTCTGCGTGGTAGCGGGGGTGTAAGGTAAGGGGTTAGGATCAGTGGTTCCCAACCTATGGGTCATGACCCAAACTTGGGTCATTGGGTTTTTTTTTTGGGTCACGGGATAATTTATAAAAAAAATTAATAAAAAAAAGTGTTCGGTTGCTATTTACAGTTGAATACAAATCTATCATTTAACTAAAGTTTAATATTAAAAAATTAAAATTTTTCATTAGGTCATGGTATATTTTTAAATTAAGAATTATCAAAAAAAGGGTTGGGTGATGAAAAAAGGTTGGGAACCACTGGTTTAGATCATTCCGGTAATATTACGAGATCGCAGGATATTTAAAATATATATACATTATGAAGTTATTTCTCAATATATAAGATTAATATATAATTAAATATTCTTATTATTAATCGATTGTAATTAAGGTGGTGTTAGGAATTTAACGTGTTCAATGTAAAAGATTGGCAAAAATGTGTTATATAAAAGCTGATAATATATTTAATATTGATTTGTTCTTACGTTGGTTAATAATACATCATTAAATAACAATACAGGTAAGAGTAGGGGTTACTTTTGTCATATAATATATACAAAATACGCATATATATATATATTGTTTGTTTTGTTTTTGATTAAAATGCAAACGTCATACAATGTGTTATATATAATATTTATGTATTCATGTAAGGGTGCGTTTATAGTAACGTACCACAGTCCCATCTGTATGCTTATACATGTAAATGCAGATGGTACTATGGTACGTTGGTATGTTACAAATAATGCAGCAACATCCCACGTCCCATAGTACCACAGTCACAACATACTATAGTACCATCTGCATTTACATGTATAAGCATACATGAATAAACCCTCTCCATATCGATGGATGGTATGTTGGGATGGGTCGTCGTAAAGTTAGTACCAACGTACCATCTGCGTTTACATGCATATGCATACAGATGGTACTGTGGTACGTTAAAAAAACACACCCTATAACATATGAATCCTAACTAATCATGATATATATTTTCTAAATATATTGCATATTTGTATTAAACATATATATCATACATTAATAGTAAAATCGTAATTCTAAGTAATTTGAGTATAAATTTAATTATATATATATTTTTTAATGAATTTCTATTTTGTACTCATTATAATATATATAATTTGGTATTATATTATATATATATATTATCTACAATATATAATATAATAATAATAATAATAATTATGAATAGTATATATTAATTTATTTGACAATTATTTGTTATGTTATTACTATAATTTTTAAATGCATTAAAAATAATTTAAAAAAATTTAAAAGATGTATATATATTTTATAATATAAATTGCATTATATATATATAATAATTATTGTAATATATAATAATAAATAATAATTATATTAGTTATTTAATTTATACAATAATATTATGGTTTTAAAAAAACCAAATTTAATTTAATTAAAAATTTGTTAGATTATAAATGTGCATGCTATTTCCGTTATATAAATTTATATTGAATTTTTTTAAATATATTTGTACTTATATTATATATTATCCTCAATTCGAATTAAATAAGATTTACATGAAGAAAATAAATAATAGAATATGAAATATATAAAAAAATATGTTAAAATACTCTATATTTTAATATTAGTATGTTATAAAAGGGACTACACACTACCTGGATCGATGGAGACTGTGGGATACCCCTTTAAGATCACAAGAAATATTTCAAATTGAAAAATATTATCTATATATAAATTTATAAATATATTTATATATTATAAAATATAAGTTATTTAAATATATAAATAGGTCTTGAACACTGAAGTACTGTACTAACCTACAAGATACCATTCCACCCACTGCTTCAGCTGCCAGTATGTACAGGATGTCTGTATTCTCGTCGATAGTCTTCAGTCTCTATTAATAGAAGGAGTCACGTACTTTAGTATTGTGTGTTATTGATCTAGGTTACAAACTAACACAAATTAATCTAGGCAATTATATATTATTTAATTAAAATTTAATTTGTATATAATAAATTCAGATAAAAAAAATGTTAATAATATCTTAATATCTACCACAATATAATTAATGGTTACTATCATTATATATATACAAAACAAGTGTTAATTATTAATTAATAAATGATTTTATTTTTTTTTCAAATTACAATATATGTATATTAATTATTTTAATATTTAATAATTAATAACTTATTATTAAAAGTATATATTAATGTATCCTTAAGTATAGATATCCATTAAACATCACATATATAAGTTTAATATAAATATAATACATTAAATATATCTGTTTGTATTGCATCTATGTACCTAATTATAACCATTTCATGTATTATGGATAACATGATCAGATGTAAACAACATCTGTTGAATGAATTCTAACAATAGAAGTACATATTAATAACTATGTGTACTTGTATATTGATATTGTTATATATTGAAATTAAAAACTATGCATGCCTACATAATGCTTATTTCACATAGTACATCCCTATATATATAACTATTATTGTAGTGTGATAGTGTATTAAACTCGATCATAATTATCAAAATAAATAAAAAGAATAACTAAAAATAGAGATTACTATGATTCGACTGCAGCGCCTCTCTATCACAAAGTGTCATACACTACACTCAATCGCTCACCACATCTCTATAGCGGAGAACATGGCTCACGTTTGATTACGATTGCAGAGGTCGAAATTAAAATATTTTACATGTATCGCTTAATAATTTAATAATATAATATATTTTATATGTATCATTTAATATATATATATTGTATTCGCATTCTTCATATTAGTTTACTATGTCCACTAGTGTGTGTCACATACCGCAACGATTACGTTAAATGTGACCCGATATTGCGTAATCATAACAATAGACACATGACACAAAGGAGAGCTAAGCTGCAGCCATCACTAACCTTACACTCGAGGATGGTATCGTTCCAAGTGGGCGTGTCTTCGATGTTCTGAAACAGGATGTTAAATAGGCGATTCATCGAACAATTGATGACGGTCTACAAAGCAAGCGGTCTCGATATTACAGCGAAGTTCATTTTTAATGTATATACGCGTATATTTATGTATAAATGTACAATAATTTAATATAATATGAATAACTCCTTGCATATAAAATTTAAATACAAAATAAGCTATTATAACATAGTTCATAATTAATATAATCTAGACATGTAACATCGATGTGGATGTAAACATGTAGGTCACGAAACATCTATATATATAGCATTAATACAAAGGAATGTTATAATATATATTACATTACTACCAGAGAACGACGGAGATGGTAATATAATGTATAAGTGTGAACAAAAGGATAGGATGAATGTATGCGTTATGAAAATGTATAATAAGAATGATGAATTATACGTATGATAATGTATACTATATGTATGATAATAATAATAATATTTATTAGAAGAATTTAAAATTTTTTTTCTGTTAAATTATAATGATATTTATATAATATTTTCTTCTACAGGGCTTCAAAATAATATGACTATTTTCTGTTGTTGTTGCCCATAATGAAATAAGATATCACAATAATGTATAAAGCTGATGATTACAGCTGAGTTCATACAAATAAAACAGCCTGACAAGGTTCCATTTTAATACCTCGATATCGTCAAACATCAAACCCTGCCAGTTTCAGTGCGAACAGCAATACTTACAGGCCTTCGTTATTAATATACTCGTAAAGCTTAATGCGTAAGGCCTACTCTATAGAAGATAATCTCTGAAATCATAACATAACAGACAATTGAAATAAGTAGATGATTTTCAATATTTCCTATAGGATGTATATAACTATATTATATATATATATATATATATATATATATATATATATATATATATATATATATATATATATATATATATATATATACATCCTAATAGGATGATCCTATTATTGTGATTAAAGAAGTTGTAAGAAGATGTACAACTGACCTGTAACTTGTAGATTTTACCGTAAGGTTTAATGTGTTTGCAGGCCACCATATCGTTGCATCTCTTCCAGCCTCTGTGGGGTAGGTCGTACACCTCTTTAGCTTGGTTCCAGGCATCGGTGGCGAGCTTCTGGTACTTCTGTGTAGGGGGCGCTAGTAGTAGTAGTGCTGGTAGTAGTGCTGGTAGTAGAAGTAGTAGTAGTAGTAGTAGTAGTAGTAGTAGTAGTAGTAGTAGTAGTAGTAGTAGTAGTAGTAGTAGTAGTAGTAGTAGTAGTAGTAGTAGTAGTAGTAGTAGTAGTAGTAGTAGTAGTAGTAGTAGTAGTAGTGCTGGTAGTAGTAGTAGTAGTAGTAGTAGTAGTAGTAGTAGTAGTAGTAGTAGTAGTAGTAGTAGTAGTAGTAGTAGTAGTAGTAGTAGTAGTAGTAGTAGTAGTAGTAGTAGTAGTAGCAGCAGTAGTAGTAGTAGTAGTAGTAGTAGTGCTGGTAGTAGTAGTAGTAGTAGTAGTAGTAGTAGTAGTAGTAGTAGTAGTAGTAGTAGTAGTAGTAGTAGTAGTAGTAGTAGTAGTAGTAGTAGTAGTAGTAGTAGTAGTAGTAGTAGTAGTAGTAGTAGTAGTAGTAGTAGTGCTGGTAGTAGTAGTAGTAGTAGTAGTAGTAGTAGTAGTAGTAGTAGTAGTAGTAGTAGTAGTAGTAGTAGTAGTAGTAGTAGTAGTAGTAGTAGTAGTAGTAGTAGTAGTAGTAGTAGTAGTAGTAGTAGTAGTAGTAGTAGTAGTAGTAGTAGTAGCAGTAGTAGTAGTAGTAGTAGTAGTAGATGGTAGTAATTATAGTAGTAGTAAAGTATTTGTAAAGCAAAGATATAACTCTCCCTATCTACGCAACGTGATTAATATTCATGCATCCTGCTGCTAGCAGTAGTATAGAAATCACTGAAATAGTAAGGTTAAGCATGATTTCTATGCAATAATGTTTTCAATATTCCATTAAATTATATGCAATATAAACTATCGCTTAATCACCACATAGATATTTAGAGAATTGTAATCCTACATATCCTATTGCATTGCCATATAAATAATAATTAAAAAATTGTATTTAACATTTTAATAGTGTTTAGTTTGATACGAATTTACATTATAAACAACACATAGTTTATAAAATTAACCCTATATAGGTGGCGCTGTTGGCGTTTGTGTACAAAATCGAATACACGATATCGCGAGAGTGTTATAGATAGTTAATAGACAAATGTTTGGTTACCATAGTTTCCGCGGTAACACACTAACCTGAGTGACGGTACGATACTGAGCCTCTAGTTCGTCATCTTCACCTGTCAATCAAATGGATGAATCAGAGGAGGGGGCGTGGCTACAGCGCTCATCTATAGCATCTCGTTGCATCAATACAGAAACTATACTTACTTCTGGGCTCATTTAGCACGTGTATATAATCATGATTTGGTTAAATGATATCTATGTATACTATAATCTCCCTCTTCAGCAACTTTTACTTATTGCAAAAGATCGTTATAAATGGAAGAAGTTATTAAAAATATTGTCATTTTCTCCCCCCTACGATGTCTATGTCACGGGATTAAGTAACGAAGTAAGTAACTAAGTAACTAAGTAAGTAACTAAGTAACTAAGTAAGTAACTAAGTAACTAAGTAAGTAACTAAGTAACTAAGTAAGTAACTAAGTAACTAAGTAAGTAACTAAGTAAGTAAGTAAGTAACTAAGTATAAACATGATTTGGGCTGTCTTCAATGAAATCAAGATTATATGCCGAACGAATGTAAGTATATTTTATTATGAAGATAGTAGCGCCCCCTATAAGAGAACAGCGCTTCACTTCTGAAACCTTGTATTGTATACGGTACTAGGATGGAACTAGAATTAACATGTCTGCCTTCCATGTATTACTATTGTTGCTATTGTTATAATTAATGACTAGTCATTGTAATTCTTCTATTTTATTATTCTTTTTTATTTATTTTTTGTTTTGTTTTTTATTATCTAACGACGCCTATAACCACACAGTGTTTTTGTAGTCAATAAACTATATATAAATAAAATAGAAATAAAAATTGAGGATATTAGTGGTATTATGAATTGTTATTGTTAATTACTTCGGCGCAATAAAGAATAGGTTAGAACCGAGGAAAACATTCAAAAATATATTTTAAATCGATAACAAAAATAAAATAATCTATATGAAAATAAAAAATAATATTCACTTATATAATAAATAACGATAGTTGCTTTAAAGTATTTATATGATCCGTAAAAGCTGTATAAATAATGATAGTTGCAATAAGGTATTTACAGGATCCGTATGTAATGATGTATACGCACTTTTCGTGAGAAACATATCTCTTACTACAGCAATATAACCATTACCCGTGCAATCGATCAGGATATTACACCTAGCGCGTGTGCCGTATCCCAGGTGATATCCCTATAGAAAAGCTAGGTAAACTTTGGTGTTGCATATACTTTAATATACTTATTTGAAATAAGTGTAAATTATATCATGCTACGATATATATATATATATATATATATATATATAGTATATATATATATATATATATATGCATGCGATGACTCATACTAAGAAGTGTTATCTAACCATCGGAATTGTTCGGCGAATAGAAATGATCCGAGTGTACGTTATGAGACCGAAGTTCAGGATGTACTGTAGGGGGTAAGGGGATTTTAATATAATAGTGTACTGAGGGGGGTAAGGGGGGTAAGGGGTTTTTAATATAAAGGGGTTTCACACCAACTCGAAAGCAAATATTAGCTCTAATAATTCGAGCTCATTTTCAATATCGAGTATTTACCAATTATATACAATAAAGGGAGTTACTACCAGTAATTTAAGAAGTTATTTATATTATATAATGTTGTATTGCCTATCTAATTTAATCTAATTCCTCCTAATCACTTTCAATGTGTATCTAGGAATACGTATGTGTACGGTATTTAACTATATATTAATGTTTAGATACTCTATACGTGAATATTAATTTATAATAGACCTCATATATTGTATATATATATATATATATGATGATTATGCAACGGTGATGAGTCATTGGGTTAATGATCACGACACATCACTGAATATAAAGAAGTTTAACGAACGCTAATTGTTGGAAATTTGTGATAATTAAAATATAAATATTGTGGAATTAGAGTAAAGACCTCATATATTTATTAATAATATAATCCTACAAGACTATAAAAAATGAAAATATGGATTCTAAAATTGCGCATTCATTTTAAATATTCGTTTACGAATAGTAAATATTATATATCAAACTTTTAATATGATTTTTATATTCTAGAAATTTGTGTTTTGTGTTTTATATTTTATTAATTACTATTTAAAAAAATATCAAACATGATAACGATATAAATGAAACTATAAAATATATATGTTTACACTTAAATGTATACGAAATTTGAAATTGAATTTCTCTATGTATTTAGATTACTTATTTCATTATTTATAGGGCTAATGAGATTCCATTTTTTAAATATCAGTGGCTTAACTCTGATAAATTAATATTAATATTAATACAAATAATAAATATTTATATTTCATATTATTTTATATTAAATATTAATTTATAATCGGATATAAATTTATTTAATTTGAATTTTCTATATTTTTACAAATATACTCTGAAAAAAATCAAAAAAATTCAACGTTCGAAATATTAGAGCTAAGGTATTAGCTCTAATTATTAGAGCTAATATTTGTGTTTGAGTTGGAATGAAAACCCGTTAAGGATGTATTAAGATATATAAGCGGATATTTGTAATAATAATACATTCCATATACTACTAATATATTGTTATATCTATTCTCAGTGTATGGTGAAATTCGAGTTAATTTAAAAATAAATAAATATATTTTTTTATAAAATATGTGATATAAGTTAAAATAATTTGTAAAGAATTAAATAATGTAATTGAGTAAGATTTAAATTTAAAAAAAATATTATTATATAACATATGATACTATTTTATTATAAGATATTAATAAAGAAAATTTATAAAATTATAATTAGTTTAATTTTTTTTAATACAATAATATATAATTAACTGAATTATTAATTAGGGGATAACTGAATTTTCCTAAAGGGGCCAATACAGTTGTTAATATAGTTAAAATATGTGTGTTTAAGGGGATGTCCCAGAGTTCAAAATGATAAAAAAAAAATTTTTGTATTTATTTTTTATTCCATAATATTAATAAATGTAGTGTGTTTTAGTATCTGTATAAATATCAGCTGTGAATTCAATCTAGAAATACCATAAAATTGATTTCTAAATTGCTATATTATCAATAGATATGTATACTTTCAACTTTCAAATGCTGTTTTCTCAGAATAATTATTTCGCGCTAGGTATGTGTGTATAAATTTAGGTATAACAAAAACTATTATATGTATTCTACTAATTTTTATTTCATTATATAAATAACATATATATGAATACTATTACAGGCATAATTTTCTAAATTTGTATATGTATAGTTGCAAAAAATAACAATTTCTATAGAAATTCCGTAAATTAAAAAATTAAAATGTGTGCATATAAATATATATGTTATATAATATATATTATAAAAATTACGTCCTGTAATAGTATGTGTATACATTTAATGAATAGAATATAACAAAAATTAGCTCAATTCAATGAATAGAAATCTGCGCGCCTATTTTTTCGTAGACCCATTATTTGCTATCTCTATACATAGGGAGGCGGGCGTCGTGTGCCATCCCCTTAATTGATATACAATTTATATATACAAATATGATGTACAATCTATACATCATATTTTATACAGTATAAACCATTGTATACAATTATGTTATTATACCATATTATATTTAAAATATATTATGAATATCTAATAATTATTAGTTGATATTAATCTAAATTATTATCTAATAAAACTTCATGGATCGAACACATAAAACCCCAATAAGACGATTATCTAAGACTATATGATATGTAGGGGACACATACACTTAGCGTATGTCCTCTGCTCCTTGGGGATGACCTTGAAGTCCATCATCCAGGTCTCAATCCAGGCTATCGTGAAGGAGATTAGTAGCGAGGCGTAGCTTATCGCGCTTCTGTGACTCACGTTGAACTGTCAGAGGTCAGTGAATATGTGTGTAGGGAGGTGTGTGTGTGTATTTAGGGAGGTGTATGTGTGTGTAGGGAGTAGTGCTGTAATATTTCAAATACTTGCTTGTTCTCGAGAACTTCAAATCTTTCATATTTATGTATGCTCTCGAGAACTTAAAGCTTTTTAATAATATTTAAAAATAATTTAACGAAGACAAAAATGAGATACTAATTAATTAATTATTATTAATAATAAATAAATTAATAAATAATTATTATTAATAAATTATAATTGAATAATTAATAATTAATAAAATAATATATAATTAATAATCTAATGATATGCCTTCAATGAATATTCAGAATATACGTTTTCATTTTTAAATATAGTTAAGGTCACGGTGTCTTTGATAACATTATTCTATTTTAAATATGTTATCATATAGGTGGCATAACTGATAATCAAATTGATAGTATATATATATATATATATATATATACTATATTGATAGTATATAGTATACTATATACATTTTAATGGATATTTTTAATAATTTAAAGAAACTCAAGTTGTAGTAATTACTACATAATTATGTTAATCGGTCGTTACCCGAAATGATACCTGAACCGAGACTACATTTAAAATAAAGATTTGAAACCATCAAATATTTCCAAGTACCCAAAAATTAAAGATTTTAACGGAACCGAAAAATAAAAGATTTGAAATTTGAAACTTTACAGCGAGGGAGAAAACTTTACTAGTAGTGAGGTATGCGTGTACAGGGGGGGATGAATGGAGCAGTGTGTGTGTGTGTGTGTGTGTGTATTGCAATGTTTATATAGGAGTGTATGTATATGTCAGTGTATATAATAATGTGTATTATAGTGTGTATATCAGTGTGTGTATTTAGCATTGTGTATATAGCAGTGGTGTGTGTGTAGAGCATGATGAGTATATCATTGTGTGATTTAGGGTGTATAGAATATGTATTATATATTAAATATATATGTATTCTGTAGAATATATATTATCACAGTGTGTATATTAATATGAATATATCACATTTTATATTGTAAAAATATTAAATAAATTTAGATTTATACAAATTATACAAATGAATAACTTTACCATCTAATGTATTGAATATTACATGCATATAAATAAACATGCATTCATATTAAATATAATAGAATTCAGAATTATTTATATTTAAATAACCCATTAAATATCATTTTGCAATTATAATGTTATTTAAATTCTCCACTCTAAAATAAAATATTTTACTCAATTTTAAAATAGTTATATTATTATAAATAACTTGGAATTTATTATATTATATTATACACATATTATATATATATAGATTTATGCTAAAATTTAAAAACAAGAAAATCAATACAAAATATATGCACAATAATATGATTAGGTAGTGAGAGCTGATATCTGTTAACATTACAGGAAGTCAGGAGAGGGGAGGGATCATAGAGTGGGTGCAGGGGGAGGTTGAAGGTCGTATAGTTGTGGGGGAGGGGGATGAAGGAGTCTCAGTGTTAGAGGGGAGGATTAAGTTGCATAAATGTGAGGAGGGGGATGAGGGAATCATAGAGTTGGAGGAAGGGGAGGATAGGGGGTCGTAGAAATGTGAGGTGCGGGTGAAGGGGAGCATAGTTGGATGAAGTCATCGAACTAGAGTTAAGAGGAAGGGAGGATTGAGTCATAGAAAGAGGGGGACGGGGAAGAGTGATTCTCAGTATTTGGATAGGAGATGGGGGTCACATAGTTGGAGGGAGGGATCATATAGTTGGAGGGAGGGGTCGTGGTAAGGTCGCACTAACGTCAAACATGAACGCCTTAGCCACGAGGAACGCGCAGGTCATGAAGGTCGTCACCGCTACAACCCACGGATGATTCAGACGGAACAAACAATATGCCAACATCAGCGGCACGAACCTTGACCCCGAACACATCTGTAGAAGGGGGGCGGAGGGTGTAATACACACACATCTGATGAGGGGGGCAGGGGGTGTGATCCAGCGCATCGTGATCAGGTATTCAGTGGAGACACTTTATACTATAAAGTTTATGTAATATAATAACTATAGGAGGACATATAGAATAGATAAGAAGTGGATTATTTTATTTAAAGTTTGATATTATAGAAAAAAATCACATCTAATAAATAGTCATTATTATTAATATATATATATATATATATATATATATATATATATATATATATATATATATATATGATAGAGATTCTATGAATATGTGTGCTTACAAGTAGATAGTGTACATTATCAATAGAGTTTATATCTAATCACATAAGTAGAGGGCTATACTATAGTATGATGTATCTTAAATAGGTACAGCCTGTATACATATAACACATGGCTAGGCTCACACTTGTTATGCAATATACATGTGAGTAGGCATATACATAAGCTCATACATGGGCAGGGATGTAAGAGCATTCTATTCTGTGTATATGTCAGCTTGAATATAGGTAGAGACATATGTCTTCTATAAGAGCACACCATTCTGTGCATATGTCAGTGTGAATATAGGTGTATACATCGGTACATACAGAGATAGGCACATACATGGACGCGGTTAGTGGTATGTGTGTGCACGCTGCTAACCACTAGATCAAAGAGAGATGTGGCGAAGGTGTAACGGGAGATTTCATTGATGATCGCTGTAGAGAACGGTTTAATACCGGTTGACTGTAGGGGTAGGGGGTTAAGTTAGTAGAGGGTAGGGGGAGAGGGGTAGGTTAGTAGGAGAGAGGGGTAAGTTAGTGGGAGGTAGGGGTAAGTTAGTGGGAGGTAGGGGTAAGTTAGTAGGGGGTATGGGGAGAGGGGTAAGTTAATAGGGGGTAGGGGAGAGGGGTAAGTTAATAGGGGGTAGGGGAGAGGGGTAAGTTAGTGGGGGGTAGGGGGAGGGGGGTAAGTTAATAGGGGGTAGGGGGAGAGGGGTAGGTTAGTAGGGTGTAGGGGGTAAGTTAGTAGGGGGTAGGGGGAGAGGGGTAAGTTTATAGGGGGTAGGGGAGAGGGGTAAGTTAGTGGGGGGTAGGGGGAGGGGGGTAAGTTAGTGGGGGGTAGGGGGAGGGGGGTAAGTTAGTAGGGGGTAGGGGGAGAGGGCTAGGTTAGTAGGGTGTAGGGGGTAAGTTAGTAGGGGGTAGGGGGAGTGGGGTAAGTTAGTGGGGGGTAGGGGGAAGGGGGTAAGTTAGAAGGAGGTAGGGATAAGTTAGTAGGGGGTAGGGGTAAGTTAGTAAGGGGTAAGGGGAGGGGGGTAAGTTAGTAGGGGGAGGGGGGTAAGTTAGTAGGAGGTAGGGGGAGGGGGGTAAGTTAGTAGGAGGTAGGGGGAGTGGGGTAAGTTAGTGGGGGGTAGGGGGAAGGGGGTAAGTTAGAAGGAGGTAGGGATAAGTTAGTAGGGGGTAGGGGTAAGTTAGTAAGGGGTAAGGGGAGGGGGGTAAGTTAGTAGGGGGAGGGGGGTAAGTTAGTAGGAGGTAGGGGGAGGGGGGTAAGTTAGTAGGAGGTAGGGGGAGTGGGGTAAGTTAGTGGGGGGTAGGGTGTAGGGGGTAAGTTAGTAGGGGGTAGGGGGAGAGGGGTAAGTTTATAGGGGGTAGGGGAGAGGGGTAAGTTAGTGGGGGGTAGGGGGAGGGGGGTAAGTTAGTGGGGGGTAGGGGAGAGGGGTAAGTTAGTGGGGGGTAGGGGGAGGGGGGTAAGTTAGTAGGGGGTAGGGGGAGTGGGGTAAGTTAGTGGGGGGTAGGGGGAAGGGGGTAAGTTAGAAGGAGGTAGGGATAAGTTAGTAGGGGGTAGGGGTAAGTTAGTAAGGGGTAAGGGGAGGGGGGTAAGTTAGTAGGGGGAGGGGGGTAAGTTAGTAGGAGGTAGGGGGAGGGGGGTAAGTTAGTAGGAGGTAGGGGGATAGGGGTAAGTTAGTAGGAGGTAGGGGGAGAGGGGTAAGTTAGTAGGAGGTAGGGGGGAGGGTAGTAATATAGGAGTTTGTAGGGAAAGATTAATAAGGTAGACTCTATTATGGGAGGGGAAAGGGACAGGAGGGTCGACTATATATAAGGGGATAGGGTAAGATAGTATATAATATGCAGGAAAGGGGGGTAATAAGGTATAAAGGGAAGTAAGATATATTGTATGAATACACACACATACATGTAATAAGTATACATTGTATATATCCACGCTGTATGTGTTTGTACGTATCTGATGATTAATGTATAGGATTATCTAAAGCCCCCATCACACCACCAGTCATTAATCACTGAATTAAGAGGAGATTATAATTACTGATTGTTTGAGCTGGCACATTACTATGATTTCATGTCCACGCAGTCGTACCGTTAACCTGATCCTCGATATGACTTAACATTGTTAATAATATGTAACCAATTCTTATTTATTAATGATATAACTTATATATTATATATAATTAACTTATATCAAATAAGTATGAGTGGGGGTGACTCTAATCATTGTGCAAACTAGCCTTTTAATTATTTACATTATTGATATGTATGCGAAATATTATATTAAGTATTCTAGTTAGATATATATATAACACTATACTATATCAATGCAGTCTGTAGTATATACAACTACACCATATCAATGCAGACTGTAGTATATAATAGTCCTTTATATTGTTTATTATTGTTTTTCCGTTGTATATTGAATGTATATTATTATCAAATTATTATCGTATTACTATTATTTTATTATTATTTTCTTCCCGCACGAGCGAAGGGGTCTACATGACCCTATTTTAGTGCTAATAAACTCAATATCATCATCATCATCATATATATATATATTCATTGGTGTGTAATTTTATATGTAGGTTGTATTCTTAACTATTAATTATATTACTACTACGTTAAATACAATATGTACTTTGATCTATATTTTGTCAATGTATTTTTTATGATATATACATCCATCTAAACATCTGCACACTATTCACAATTGAATGTATATCATTAAAGATGATAGAATATATAAATAATAATATATTTAATAATATAAATTATTTTATTAAAATGAGTTAGGTAATTATAAATATAAAATATTCTATATTTATATTATTATCTATATTTAGATTACAGCTAGAGGTATTTATATACTATTATATATTATTATCAAAGGTTTTGCGAAGCAAAGATATAACACTCCCTATCTACGCAACGTGATTAGTATTCATACATCCCCTTTGCTAGCAGTAGTATCGAATTCAATTAAGGTTTTCCCGCAATTTGCATACTACAATGTTTTCATTTCTCAATTAAATTACAATATAAATGCAATATAAATTAGCTTTTACTCGCCATATAGATATGTATATCATTTAAAACCAATATATCCTATTGCTTTGTTATATATTAGTAATGAACATTTAGTTTTCATAATAAAAATAATAATGTAAAACATATTATTTTTCATTTTAAAAGTGCATAGTTTGATACGAATTTACATTATAAACAACACATAGTTACGAAAATTGACCCTATATAGGTGGCACTGTAGGTGTTTTATATACAAAATAGAATTATACGATTTCGTGTGAGTGTTATGTCTCTCTTTCTTTTTTTCCTGGATCGGCGATCCCGATCCTCTATTTATACTCTTGTGAGTTATTAATTCTAGACAAGCTGCGTTCACATCAACAGAGTACAACTGCCCCCTGATATCGACCGTTTTGTATAGCAAGTTATCAGCTGCTTCAAATTATTCATTTTAAATATTTTCTAGATATCGGGCAATTCGAAGATTTAAGATTTGATAATAGATAATTTACGAGGCAATGTATGTATATGCGTTGACCAAATTAAATCGGTAAATATTTTATATATCTTTTATTTAAGACGATGTGATGAAATTGGCCTAGTTAATAAATCAATAATAGAATTATGTAGAATTTAAATATATTATATATATATATATATATATATATATATATATATATATATATATATATATATATATATATATATATGTATATATGACATTTACAATTATAATTACATCTACTCATATAACAACGCTCATGTGATCATTAATTGAATGGATATTAAACAATATGATGTTATCAATTATTTTGCGAAGTAAATATAGTTCACACGACCGATTTATTGAAATAAAACCGACACTAGCTCAAATGCTACGGGTATGTGAACTAAAATCTATTTTTAGATTTTGTATCTAATTACATGAAAATCACGAAAAATGATACTATAATATAATCTTAAATTAAGATATTTATACACATTTGATATATATCGAAAAGTAAATTTTCCGCAAAAATATTATTTGGAGATATCAGAAGTTTGCCTTATATATAAAAATGTTACCGAATTTGTATAGGTAAAAAATAGATTGATTCGGTCATTGTTATTTACATGTAAACTTTCAATACAGTGAAAATGTCGTAATTTGAAAATATATATTTTTAAATATAATTTATACATCAATTTTAATATTAAAAGTATATTAGTCTAATAATTAGATTAATTACCTAATGAATTAATAATATTAAATATAACTTAAAATAATACATGTGTATCCATCTCATAGTTGGTATTGGAACTATATTAAAATAATTACATAGCTTAGATAGGGAGTGAACCATTTTTGCTTCGAAAATCTTTGATGTTATACTGCCAGAAATTTTTTAGAATATATGTCTGTATTTCTTCCTTTATCAGCCTGTAATTATAGCTATTTACAAAGAATATGCCTGATTTTTATGTTCGACGATATCTGGCTAATAAAATCGGACCGATTTCGGGGTGCTGTATTTGTTGATGTGAAGGTAGCTTTAAATATGTCAATAAAAATAATAATTATTATTTATAAAAAGTAGAATATTTAACATGCTTCTATCTTTATAGCTTCTCATTCATACCTGTATTTTTTGATATGAAGGTAGCTTTATATACAATAATAATAACTATTTATAAATAAAGTAGAATATTAAACACGACTACAGCTTCTAATCGTTACCTGACTGTAGATCACCCAGACGATGAAGGTGAGCACGAGGTCAAAGGTCACCAGCAGGCAGAACGTGCGGCGTTCGGGTGACATCTTACCGTCTGCCTCACTAGCGCCCCCTGCCGCTGACGTCGGTTGACTTATGCTACCGTAGGAGGAGGAGAACAGGCGCTGGGCGGTGATCTGGGCGAGCTCGCTACGAGTTATCAGGATCTCGCCCGAGTTCTACACGATCGGTGGGGTAGCGTGGTTAAAGGGGTTTCACGCGCCGACTCGAACGCAATTATTAACTCTAATTATTAAATAAAAATCATTTTTAACGAATATAATATTATAATACAACGATGATATGAATATCACTAATATCTATTCCCAATGATAACTAATTTTAGTATAAAGTAGTAGAGTTATAGTGATACAAAATAAAAATATCGTCTATCGATCGAGAATATTTATTTTATAAATATCTCTCTCTATAATATTCTGTTCAATCACTAATATATATATAAATTTATATATATATATATATATTATGATTTAAAAGTACTCATTCGAAATAAACAAACATAAATAACTTACCGTATTAATGCTCATGATAGTATAGATGGCGATACTGAAATAGGGAGGATTGGGTGAATTAGATATAATATAACAATGAATGCGATATATGTATCAACCGGGCGATGTGACTTCATTTGGTGCGGTGATTTCGTATGATTAGGGGCGCTGCAACAGGGGGGGACGGGGTGGGGGGAGGGGATATGTGCCCCCCACTTTAAAATCTAGGGAGACCTCCTACGTATTGGTCCCTACTTTTAACAACAACATTTCTACGAACGTCTCTCCGAACTTTTATACGTAATATATAGTTTATTATTGCGCACGGGATCACATATCTGCACAAGATAACTGCCCATAACAATCACTTTGCACGTAATACCAATACTCTGAACATATAGAGGATAGCGGGGCAGGTTAAGCCGTTTTTTTATAAAAACACATTTATCAAATAATATTATGAATATATTTTAATATACACTATTACAATACTTCGTATTCCATATTATCTATATTATATATAGCAATTCATCATTATATATATAGAAATTGTAGTTATATATAAACTTGCGATACGGTATCACATATAACTGCCTATACAATACCTATATCATTCACTAATTGTCACACAGCGGAGTGGGAGGAGCTTGTCTATAGTATACAACGTGACAATCAGTACAGGCTGTAGTAATTAACTATAACATATACCACTAACCTACTGCTGATATAAGTTCACTTTCCTCAGAAGATCACACAGGCCATAGGTTAATTACCTAAAGGAGTTCATAATGCTATTATTATTATTATCATTATATATATTGTTAACGTTATTGTTATTTTTATTTGGTGTAGTCCTTTCATCCCATCCAAGAACTTAGATGCAGTTTTCACTTATAACCATATATGGCTCTAATGTCCCTTCGAAACCGCTATCATGTTAAGGCATCCATGGTTTTAACGAGAGCCGATCATTTATTTATACACAATTATATAAGATCACTTCTAAATAATATTTTAAGACACATTTTATAAAATTAATTAATGGTCGGGACGAGGCCTTTATATATATTCTGGGTAGCTCATCAGGCTGAGGTATCTGATACAAAGGAAGTAGTATATGCACAAAACCCAGTCCTGACACATGAAATAGGTCTCAAAATAATATTTAGAAGTGATCTTATATAATTATGTATACAAAATGATCGGCTCTCGTTAAAATATGGATGCTTTAAGGGTGCAATCTATAGTTTTGATATTAAATATTTGATAAATGATATTAAATAGGGTTTAAATGAATTATAGGGTAAACTAGTAACTTACATGAAGTATTTACTTATAACTATATCGCTATAATATCGCATCGAATCGACTCTCATGTATATCGTGTTATTAATGCTGAGCACGAGGAAGTAACTATACAAGTTCGCCGTGGTATTAGGTAGTTACAATCGGTATCGAGCAACTACTTTACTATATAATCTTGTCGCTCACTATAAATAGCACTATAACAATAGCACTGGCTCGCTTTATACACTATAAATAGCACATGCACTTTAACATTTAATTATATTTTACGATTTCAGTTGCATACTGTTCGGCGCTGAGTAAACCGAGGCGTTTTGTTATTAAATGTAAACCCAATATTAATCGTTATACCATGTCGATTTAGGTATCAATTCATATCTATTTTTCTTCCGTATTTTTGTTTATTTATTTTTTTCGTTTATCTAATAAACTATATATTATTATTATTATTATTATTATTATTTATATCAGCACTCGAGCTTTATAAACAAATATTACAGGTGATCGCAGCACTATATACTAGCGCACATAATGCCCCTACGCTGGCCTACAACGGTTACAACGGCCTGTATGCCTGTATCTATGTTCAGTGCGAGGTTAAAGTTCAGTGAATAGGATGGTGGAGTGGTAGATCTTTTGGATACGAGGGTTTGGGTCTAGTAGGTTCTTTCAGTAATGGAGTTATAATGGGGTTATTTCAGCGCTGTTGTTTATATGAGAATATATGACTCGCAATTGAGGAGATGATCATTGTGGATATAGGCTATTCATTGTTTGTGAACTATATTGTCTAGAATCTTTGAAAGGAGAAGTATTTAGAAATTGGACAGTAGTTTCTAATGTATTAATAATCTTATTATTTGATATCATATTCGGTCAATTTTAATCGTAAAATCTAGAGAATATTTCTAAAGTGTAAGTATCCCTACTAAAATTTAATTGTAATAATTTCCAGAATTATTGAGAATAGGCTCGATAAAGTTACTGCTACCGTTCTCACTAGAAGATTATCTAGCGCCAGATAGTATTTCTCAAACTAGTACGATAGGGGGCTTAATCCACCAATCAAATGTGTTAGTGTTCTTAATTTAATATTAACATTTTTTTCATTTCTATTGAAATAATCAGGATTAAATAAATTCTATAATGATTGCGAATTCCTGATCATTTCTATAATTTATAATATATACGATTGGTTACTGGTTATGAGTTGGGAACCGTGTTCGAATGTTTCCAATAAATTAAGGCGAGCGAGAATAGCATTTTAAAATAAATCGTATGATATAGGTCATTGTCATACATTAATACATATACTAGGTATGGTAATGCTATTTGTATATTGGTGATATGTTAACAAAAATGGTATCATTAGTGAGATTATCAGATTCTTTAATATAAGTCGTATTTTATTTAACAAAATGATGATCAACAACGGGCAAACAAATTTCATAAAAATATTACACGGTGTAAATTATGCATTTAATTTATTTTATTATAATAAATGTAAATATATATTATTATAAATTTATTCAATTTTTTATTTTTTATAAGATATGATAGTCATCATACGATAGTTAGATCTTTGTTTTGGAAAAAGTATTGATGGAAAAAATTGGCTGAAAATAGAAAAAGTTCTATTTGCTATATAGATAGTAAGTTTACAGAAAGTAATGGGGTATCCCGCTGTAACTTGCTAAAAACTACTTTCCAGTAATATTTGTAGTGGGAAATTACATTTCATAAAGTATTTTTGATCAGGATTTAATACTGTATTATTTTTTTTCTAGATTTGGTTTGTGATTTAAACATTTTTTTTATAGTTATGGTATTATGTGATTTTCTCTTAGAAATATTTAGAAGATAGTATATTTTAGAAACTATTTGTTCCAATCTCTCGTATATTATAAATATAATCGGTATTGTTTAGTATTAATTAATATCTATGATAATATATGAACATTTGATATTTAGATTAATTTGTATAACGTAAATATTGTATATGCATGATTATATTATATACTATATATATAAATATAGAATTATGGTAAAAAGTTTCGAGATTCGAACGCCCGCTAAATTGTTTATTCGAATTAGTGATTTTATAATAGCGACTGACCATGCTTAGTGTATATATATGTATAGACTATTATACATGCAACAGCTTATCATTAACACATATATATATATATGTGTTTTTATAAGCTAAATTGTGATGTAACGTAGATAAAAAAACATGAAAATATCTAAACTAAACCAAACCAAACCAAATCAGTGAAAATAACTAAAACTCAAAATATTAATAAACATTTACTCATTTATACATTATTATAAAATCACTAATTCGAATAAATAATTGTGATGGCATTCAAATTGCGAAGATTTACCAGCATAGATATTCATTACATAATTTATTTCGAATTGTTAAGTAATCTCCTACAACATATTTAATTAATTTATTAAAATAATTTGTATAATATAATTGTTGAATACTGATTACAAATATAATATACATGTATATCACATACATTGTATGTGTAACATAATTACACGCATGGACTCCATGATCATAATGATTATCATTATGATATGGAGTCCAAATCATGATGATGGAGAAATTTAGAAAAGCTACAAAATTAAAAAATTGTCAAAAAAAAAAGTTTATATAAAAATTATAAAATAATTTAAATTTAATAAGTCGTCAGAGATTACCTAATCAGAAATTACATCATGATGATGTTCCAAGATTACTGGCTACCTAGTATTCAATGTAAGTGTAGTAATATACTACATCTATAAAACATAAATCCTTGAAATAATCTAATATAATTTATAATATATGTAATATTATTTAGAAACATTATATTATAAAAGCAGAGTTAAGCAATGATATTATGATAATAATTATTTTAAAAATAAAATTATCTTGAATTATTTAAAAAAAAGAAAATGGTCTTGTGATACGATTACTATATACAACTTAATAACCTAGATTTATATTCCACATATAACCATTGTTACAATGATTGTATTATATATGATTGATTTATGACGTTTATAATATATATTTAACTTCTATATCACTATATAACTATAGTACAAATTTATAATATTAAATTAAATGCGAAATAATACTATTACAAATATTTGTATGTTTACAAAATTAAATTAGATACTAGTTACACCACCTATAAATGAGTGGATAATTAAAGTAGTAAATAAAATTATGAAATTTCATTTATTTCAAAAAAATAGATAATGCGAAATTAGAATATAACAGAATACATGGAAAACTGTATTATTAAATGGCTAATGTCACACTTAATTTATTTGCGATAAATTCATATTTTATATTTGCAAGTGTACTTTTGATTTGCGCAAATTCTTTGAATGATTCAGTATTTGAAAAACAATTATTTAAAAATCATAAAATATTTGAAAATCATTACTACGACAATACATTATGTACTCCATATCGCAATTACTACCAGAATCTAATGCAATATAAATATACCGATACTAATATTAAAGATAAATTTTCCTATTATGTTTATAAAAGCACTATCATAAAACATGGTAAATAATACAAATAAATATATCTTAAATATTTATTATAATTATTATAAAAATATTAAATTTAGCCTATAAATAAATAATTATATTGTTCAATATAGAGTATTAAATGTAAAGTTTATATCTACTCTCATTACATAATTATAAATATATCAATAGCAAGTTATTACGTACCCGACTCTGTGTTAATCATTCAAATCCGAACAGAATACATCGTAAAGTATACGGACTACCATCACTTACACTGGAGGAAACGATTACTCTCCGCGGTATGCGGTGGCGACGATGCAGTATTATCTATCGACACCGGTGAAAGACGAACGTACAGCGATTTCGACGTTATAAAGGTACAACCAACTTACTTTATATAATAGATATATCTTTAGGGATGTACTAAAATCCAGAACTTTTCCATAACTAACCCAGAACCTACGTAGAATTAAATCATTAATAATCCAGAAATTTTCCAGAACTAAATCAAAACTAACCCAGAACTAAGGCAGAATTAAATCAAATATATTTATATTTTATATAATATCTTTAAGGTAACCGTGACATGGCGCGGAGTGATTTAATGTTGTATGATTATCTCATGCGTAGTGTAAATTATACTATATATAAATAATCATTTACATTAATGGGTATTATAATCGCGTACGAGATAACTCCCCACTAAATCACTTGTATTCCCTTTTAATTCTCACAATTAACGACCTTATTCATGGCCTCCTTTAGCTTCTTACCTTTAAAGGAGGACATGCCTTAAGGCATGTAATAATTGTAGAAAAAATAATAATAATTAAATCACAAAAATGTATTAATTATTACATTTTTATATTCAATATACTATTGTTATATATTCATTTATTTCTATATGATTATAACTTTTAAAACGTTGGTGTAAAATTAATATATTTAGTCTACAGTAATGATATGATGTTACATTATATCATATAATACATTTATAAGTATATACTATACTATATATAATAATAATTATACTATATACAAAGATTTTGCGAAACAAAGATATAATACGCCCTATCTACGCAATGTGATTAGTATTCGTACATTACGCTGCTAGCAGCAGTATCAAAATCGATTTAGGTTTGCCGCGATTTAAATACTACAATATTTTTATTTATCTATTAAATTACATGCAATATACATTAGCTTTTACTCGCCACATATATAGATACTTATAGAATTTAAAACCAACATAGCTTATTGCTTTGTTATATATTAGTAATGAACACTTAGTTTTCATAATACAAATAATAATGTAAGCATATTATTTTTCATTTTAAAAGTGCATAGTTTGATACTAATTTACATTAAAATAACACATAGTTCCGAAAATTGACCCTATATAGATGGCGCTGATGGTTTTTGCATACAAAATAGAATTACGCCAGTTTGCGTGAGTGTTATATCTTTCCTTAGAACACATCTTTGCTATATATATATATATAAGTGAAAATATGATATACATTGATTTTTATATCATATTATATCACAGTTGATTAAGGTAAATGCGAATAACATAATCAACTGATGTACGAAATTAAATCTGGCTACTAATTACTTGAAACGGTTAATACTGTGTTATGGGCGCACCAACCCCATTACGACTACTCCCCAGGTGGAGAGAGACGATTGCCTCGCCAAGCTGAAGAGACACGAACACGTCCAGTATGTGTTCCACGAGAAGAGATTGTCGCGAACCTTGAAACACGGTAAGAGTAACGGGTCTTGCCGATTCCATTTGTATCGACAACAATTTAATTTCTATCGCGATAAGTCTAAATGTACAATATGTATATATATATATATATATATATTGTTAAGTAATATAAAATTGTTGAATGAATTGACTTTGTACGAAATGACTAGTATTCTTCTTAATACCCGCCTGCTTTTCATTTGTTCACACGCGCACGTATTTTGATTCGCTACTCTCCGATACCTAGTCGCCAGACGTCCCCTGGACAAAGTCGATAATCGCCTGTTCAAAGCATTCCAGAAACATCAACAGGTTTATATTGTTATAGATAATAATAATGTTCGCATATATATGGTACCAGTCATCTTGTACCAAATCATCTTGTACCAAATCATCTTGTACCAAATCATCTTGTACCAAATCATCTTGTACCTAATCATTTAGTACCAAATCATCTCGTACCAACAAAAAGTATATCCGTACCAAAATTAGTCAAACCGTACTATACATATATAATGTAATATGGATTTTGTTTGTGGTACGAAATTACTTGGTAAGAATTGGCTATTAAGTATAAAATGATTTGTATTCGCCACTGACAATTAGTCTGTACGTTCGTCACAGTGATTGTGATTGTTAGCGTTAACGATTACACTAATTTCGCCTGCACCCTAGCCGAATGATTTAAATTCACCGTGAAATAATATAATCGTTATACATAGAGTTAGATGTATTATAAGATGACACGATCAATACCATTGTTTATACAGTTAAACCTTAGTTTATTACCATTATTTATATATATAATATTTTTTTTAGACCTTGTTTGATTTATGTGTTTATAATTATTATATAATATTTTCTAGACAGAGTACATTATTACACTCGTGTAAATTAGGTTAACAAATTAAATTAATCTATTAGATCAAATAAAATTTAAATATTGATAGGATAATTCTCTATAACAGATGTATACATATTATAAAATAGTAATAATAGTAGTATTTTTCACATTCTCATGAATAATTCATAATAGTAGTAGTAGTGGTAGTGGTAGTGGTAGTAGTAGTAGTAGTTGTAGTTGTAGTTGTAGTTGTAGTAGTAGTAATAGTAGTAGTAGTAGTAGTAGTAGTAGTAGTAGTAGTAGTAGTAGTAGTAGTAGTAGTAGTAGTAGTAGTAGTAGTAGTAGTAGTAGTAGTAGTAGTAGTAGTAGTAATAGTATAATAACATGTATTAATGAACATATATTAACATATTAATATACATATAGCTGGTATTGATGGTATCATATTACCAATGCAGACATTCATATCTATCTTGTGAATTATAGTTTAATTAATGGATTTGTAGGAAGAAGTGAGATAAGAAACAGCTCACTAGGTATCATGTCATTACACATAGCCTAGTGTTAATACATCTATTATTAATTATATACTATTAATATATTAATATATAGTAGTATAATATATATATATCCTATACAACTGAAAAGATCTTACTTCATTTAGTAATCAAATTCCCATGCGATAGATATATTCCAAGCGATAACATTTAAACCTCTACGACTAACACGATACATTACACCTGATAGAGGAGATGACTAACTCTCTCTTAGTAACATTGACTAGTAGTAACATTTTATGCTATTAACTACGCACTATTTATTATTATTATTATTATTATATATAAGTAACATACTATAGTTTACTTAAAACACATTCGAGAATAGCGCTCGCTATTATATATATATATATATATATATTTGTGTATAATAAACCATCATCATCATCATCATCATCATCATCATTGACCTCTGACCTCTCGTAGTATTGTCACATGGTGTTGTCAATGAAGGACTGCATAACAAACTATACATGATAGCTATACGGGGTACCGAGTATCGTATACACGTATTTAAATGCGTTATCGACGTGTATATCATATACTGCCTGCGTGGCTCAGTGGCTAAGGCGTCAGACACACGAGCAGTAGTATGCGGATTCGAGCCCCGTCCGGACCATTAATTAATTCTATAAAATGGGTCTTAAAATATTATTTAGAAGTGATCTTATATAATTGTGTATAAATAAATGATCGGCTCTCATTAAAACTGTGGATGCCTTAACATGATAGCGGCTTCGAAGGGACATTAGAGCCATATATGGTTATAAGTGAAAACTTCATATAAGTTCCTGGATGGGATGAAAGGACTCCACCAAAATAACAATAACAATATATAATGTATATTATACATTTAACTTGATGATATATTGATATCGTATTGTTATTTTATTTTAGTTGAGATATTTCACGAAGGAACTTAGATGCAGATTATCCTATGCTCTAATATTCTTTTTACACCAGTCTTATTTTAATTATTTTATATTTATATTATATAATTATATAAGATCACTTCTAAATATTATTTTAAGGCCTATTGTAATGGTCCGGACGAGGATAGATCCCGCGTTCAACTGCACATGTGTCTGACGCATTAGCCAATTGGCTCAGTTGTAATTGAGCCACACAGGCAGTTATGTAATAATAAAATATCTACGATATATCAATAATCTATTTATATATTAACAATAAATAATCTAAATATAATTAATATAATATATTTGTAGATAACGACTATAATGTCTGCTGATATCATATGGAAGATGGGATATACAGGTTAGTGATGTTGTGGGGACGTGCGATCTTTGTGAGTTTATATGTAAAAGTTAGTGAAAATTACTATTTTTTAAGGGTGCTAATTTTGTTAATAATCTGATAATAATAATAATATATAGATAGATAATGGATAAATGATACTGTTATTATTATTTTCTTATTGATTTTTTAAAATGTTTTATTTTATAAGTTATTATTATCTTAGAAACATGATTTAATAACAATGTAAAAGAGTATTCTTCATATATTGTAGATATAAAATAAACAATATGTGAAAATAAATATATTTGAAAAAATGAGGTCGTGCTAGTTATTATACTTTTTTCTTTTGAAGTATATTTTTCTAATAAAATTCTATATATATTGTTAATTAATTAGTTATCATTTAATATTTTGTTATTTTTGTAAACAAATGTAATTATGATAATTAACTTCTAATTATTGTAGTGTACAAAATGTACTACAAATAATGGTTAGCACCGATCTATTTGATTATTATCTATATTTTAATTGGATTATTGAGTGTAACATAATATACTAAGATAATATAGAGATGTATAACTATTACATAACTTCACTTACACTCTATGAGTCACTCACACTCTATGAGTCACTCATACTCTATGAGTCACTCACACTATATGAGTCACTCACACTCTATGAGTCACTCATACTCTATGAGTCACTGATCATCTTATCTTAGTAATATCACTTAGTTACGCAGCCTAATAATACCAACCTAACCTGAGTTAATTTGTAACCTAAGTTATTAATATAAATGCTAACAATAGGCACAGTAGTTGTATTATCAGTAAATAACAATATATACGAAACTTAGGGAGTGATATTTCTAGCGTGGCTAGTTGGACAGTTAATATGCGCTTTTTGTAACATTTGGCAGTCCACTTATTTATCTACGCGTTTTTAATTAAATTCTTATTCAATATTTCAACCTTATAAGATTTTATAACGAATGTACACGATGTAGATAATCTATTTATAGATTAAATCATGACTAATCGCGTGGTACAAGATGGCGGTGTTGTTATCCGTCGTGGTGTAAACCTTTGTTCAGCATAACTGGCTTAAAGCTAGCTATATGGGCAACAACAACAGAAAATAGTCATATTATTTTGAAGCCCTTTAGAAGAAAATATTATATAAATATCATTATAATTTAACAGAAAAAAAAATTAAAATTCTTTTAATAAATATTATTATTAATATTATTATTAGTATATTGTCCAAATTAGATGTTATGACAGTTGAACACTTTGGGACAACCAATGAATATACATTGCGTAGTTATAACGGTAAACTGTTCAACTGTCCGTACCACAAACATCACACCGTTTGTTTAGATATAGGTTACTACTATATTCTGATTCATCTATTCACATTGTCTCGTTGATTAGTATAATTATAGATATATAGAATTTATTTTCAGTATATCGAAGATAATTATCTTATTATAATAAATTGAGCGACATCCAAAAGCTACGAATTAACTTATATCACGAATAGAATTATGTATTTAAATCTAAGCTCAATGCAATATAGATTTAATTAATACATGGCGAAAATAGTAATTTAACTACGAAATCATCGTCGAGGGATGTAGTCGATCTGTATTCGCGCCGATAATATATTATATAATAATGTATTATTCTTTGTTTATGTCTATAACGTATGTCATCGTTGGCAAATATTTTACTTTATACTTTCGATTATATATTTCGACTACGCATTCGCTTAAATAAATCATCAATCAACACTGTACCTAACACCACTGTACCTAACACCTATACTAACACAGGTAAAGGGGTCAAGGTCGGTATCCTCGACACCGGACTGGACGCGAAACACTCGCACTTCAAGAACATCAAGGATCGTACTAACTGGACCAACGAGAAACAGCTGCACGATAAAATAGGCCACGGTTCATTACGCTCGCGCGACTAACCGAGTTTGAGCTAAGCGACCGGTTGCTTCCTATCGTATATCCACGCTAAGGGCGCTGTAACGATGGTGTGTATGTAGGGGGGACCAATGAATCAATATAAATTTTGTGGTAAAAGTGGGGGGGGGACAATATATAGGAGGTCCCCCTAGATTTTAAAGTAGGGGGGACATACCCTCCCACCCCTGTTGCAGCGCCCCTAATCATTTGTATTAAAACGGTGCGTAATTATAATGAGGATTAGTGTGTCTCTCTTTGAAACACTCGCCTACCTCATAGCAACATACACATGACTGTAGATACATTGTACACATGTACACGCAAGAGTGATGGTCATTATATCTGAATACATAACCGAAACTGTCCAATTTTATATCAACATATATTCACAGAAATCAGGAATTTTAATATATTTTAAATTAGAGTGAATTTAATCAAGATCTTATAATTATAATTAAGTATATAAGAATAACTCATTTATTATTAGGAAATATAATCATGCACAGTGTATACAATATGTTGTTGAATATATATTATATTTAATAATTATGAAATATTGGGCACAATAACATTTTTAATTAAATAAGTAACTATTAATAACTTTAAATAATGTGATATTTGTAATAGTATGCTATCTATCTTTTATAAATATAGAAATAGAAAATGCATGCTCGTCATGGGTATAACCCGAAACGCTACTACCACCACTACCACCACCACCATCACTACCTTACCACCACTACTACTACTACTACTACTACTACTACTACTACTACTACTACTACTACTACTACTACTACTACTACTACTACTACTACTACTACTACTACTACTACTACTACCACTACCTTACCACCACCACCACCACCACCACCACCACCACCGTCACTACCTTACCACCACCACCACCACCACTACCTTACCACCACCACCACCACCGTCACTACCTTACCACCACCACCACCACCACCACCACCACCACCACCATCACTACCACCGTCACTACCTTACCACCACCACCACCACTACCACCACTACCTTACCACCACCACCACCACTACCTTACCACCACCACCACCACCACTACCTTACCACCACCACCACCACCACCACCACCACCGTCACTACCTTACCACCACCACCATCACCACCACCACCACTACCTTACCACCGTCACTACCTTACCACCACCACCACCACCACTACAACTACCTTACCCCCACCACCACCACTACCACATAGGAACATTCGTAGCAGGCATAATAGCGGGTACAGAGAAGGCTTGTCTGGGTTTTGCTCCTGACGCTGACCTCTACATCCTCAGAGTGTTCACTAATAAACAGGTGTGTGTGTAACCTTGTAGTGACCTTGTAATAGATAGTATAAATGTGTATCTTAATTTGAAGCCCTTTAGTAATAAACAAAAATGAATGATTTTCATTCATATTCATTATTCTATTATAACCCCAACAACTTCTAATTAATTATCATTATTATCTATATTATATTTATATATATATATATATATATATATATATATATATATGTTTCTATAAATAAATATACATATATTAACAATTATAAACCTACATGAAGATACTATACTATTGTATACATCATTATACCTGCATGATAGGCTACACCTTAGTACACCCCTGTAGGACCTACAGTGTAGGTGTGTTATACCTATTAACAACAACACCCATTAATGTCTTTGCGCTCTTTTACATCTCATTGCACCCGTATAGCACGGACCTATACAGTCGTATTTTACTTTATTTATTTATTTGATCTCGAAATATGATGATAATTTGTAATGTATACTTCCAATATTTCAAGTGTATACTATTATTTGGCGTAAATGTGAAGTCGGATATTAATTTATTTTATTATTTATTAAAATTTGAAACAGCATACATCAATAATATAGTCGAAAACTATTAGCGTCTATATCTTCTATAGGGTTTACCTAACTCTGAATAATACACCACTATATTAACCCTCATCACCCTTAGCAGTGTGTCCTACACCTCATTGTACCTATACGATGTTTAACACCTCATTGCACCCATATAGGTAACCTGCATATAACTATAACCACATTTGTATTTTCTATTCGCTTGTTATCTATTCTATTTGTTTTTATTATTTTTCGTTATTGTTATACACCAGAGGGGCACCCGCTATATTGGTGTTTACATAAATAATTCAATTCAATTCAATATAGAACCCTCTTCACCCCTATCCAGATCACATACACCTCTCACTATACCTATACATTACTATTGCGCAACCCTCTACCCGACGTTACACCCTCGCTACCCCCGCGCCCAGGTATCCTACACTTCCTGGTTCCTAGACGCGTTCAACTACGCGATATCGAAGAAGATAGACATCCTAAACCTGAGCATCGGTGGGCCGGACTTCCTCGACCAGCCGTTCGTGGAGAAGGTTCAGGAGTTGAGCGCTAACAACGTGATGCTGATATCGGCTATTGGTAACGACGGTCCACTCTACGGGTATGTAAACATACGCCCCCTTTATTAGTAGACACGCCCCTTATTGGTAGACACGCCCCCTTATTGGTAACGACGGACCTCTCTACGGGTAACTATAACACACGCCCCCTTTATAATAGACCAGCCCCCTTATTGGTATCGGTAGTCCACCTTAAGGGTAATTATAACACACGCCCACTATTGGGGGAGTATTTACTAATAAAGGTGGCGCCCGTGTCTACTAAAATATTTTTATTTGAATATAGATTATAAGAATATAGATAGAAATATTAGTAATTATTGATTTTACAATAATTATTATAAATGTTATTAAAATATATTTATATTGTTAACATATTATTTATTATGTATGAAATACGAAAATATTGGGACATTAGTAACATTATAGTACATTTTTCAACCGTATTAAATTTCCTTTACATTTAGTTTATTTTATAAATAAAAAAATATATATCATTATTTTTGTTTTCATATTTAATTTTATTGCGTATTGATCATTCTATTATTAATCATAATTAGAAGTGAATTTTAATTATTTTTAATTAATATAAGAAATAAATTTATACAATTATTTATATGTTATATATTATTTATTATGTATGAAATACGAAAATATTGGGAAATTAGTAACATTATAGTACATTTTTCAACCGTATTAAATTTCCTTTACATTTAGTTTATTTTATAAATAAAAAAATATATATCATTATTTTTGTTTTCATATTTAATTTTATTACGTATTGATCATTCTATTATTAATCATAATTAGAAGTTAATTTTAATTATTTTTAATTAATATAAGAAATAAATTTATACAATTATTTATATTTTAATTACCTTATAAACTTATCCCATGTAAAACTCATAATAATCCATTAAGGACTCCTTATGACTCCTTACGAACCACTAACTACAACCCATATGTACGATAGTGAACATATATATATAGATAGATAGATAGATCAACAGTTTA
The DNA here is from genome assembly GCA_964019155.1 of Osedax fenrisi. Classification (NCBI taxonomy): domain Eukaryota; kingdom Metazoa; phylum Annelida; class Polychaeta; order Sabellida; family Siboglinidae; genus Osedax; species Osedax fenrisi. Next base: position 77,089,907 of record OZ025243.1, read on the forward strand.
TTGAATTACTAGTTATATATAAAAAAAAAAAATATATCATATAATTATATAACATATATAAACAAAATATATAAATGTATTAACAGTAAGACAAAAATCAAGAAATAAACGGAGAAGTAAATAAAAATAAAACATTGGATTATACGAGCCGTTGATATATGTATTGTATTGACGAGTATTAACAACCTATTACATAACAACTTAACTAGGTCACCTAACTACCCTACCCCTCACTTAACTACCCTACCCCTCACATAACTACCCTACCCCTCACACCTAACTACCCTACCCCTCGCCTAACTACCCTACCCCTCACCTAACTACCCTACCCCTCACCTAACTACCCTACCCCTCACACCTAACTATCCTATCCCCCTTACACACATGTAGGACACTGAATAACCCCGCTGACCAGCTGGACGTGCTGGGTGTGGGTGGCATTAACTACAGCGACCAGATCGCTTCATTCTCTTCCCGGGGTAGGCTATGTGTGTGGGAGTGTTTGTGCAGGGTGGGAGTGTGCCTGTGTGTATGGGGGGGGTGTGGGCATGTGTTTATGGGGGGGGTGTGTGGTGTGTGGGAGTGTGTGCATGTGTGTATGGGGAGTGTGAGTGCGGTGGTTATTTGTATGCGCAAACATCATCTGATTTTATTGCACGTGTTCCTAAATGGAACATAACCGAATAGAATTTAATTTCATATGATTTAACGAATGTATCCGTATATATTGAATGTTAATTTAACTTACAACGATATCGATTCGTTAACATCACCTAACGAGTATTAGAGTAATAATGTCACATGGTCTGTTTATGTCACATGATTACTAATTGTAGGGAAGCATGACTTGTGCCTGCAATCATTGTATATATAAATCACCAAGAGAAATAAAGAAGGCATCAATATATATAGCATTGAATCTTCTCTCTCATTGAATGCATGTATTCGTCATAGAATATGCTAGAATACGCATCACACAGTATACTAGGTATTGTTCTCTCAGATAACATGTGCGTACGTAATAGTATCTCGCCGATATCTCTATTTCCCAAACTATATAAAAACTGTTTAATTAACATAAGAATTCAGTGTAATATACATGCTTACAGACTCGTTTAATCATAGAAGACATATGTGTGTTCATACACTTATAATGTTATCTATACAGCTATGTGTGAGACATAACTATAGTAGTCGTCGGAATGGCTGCCCCTTATATCGTACACCATTATATTATCTATTTTCAGTGCCTCTTTAAAGAGTATATTTGAAATAACAAATAATATTTTATTTATTTAAACTTTTTATATTATATAATTCATAAAATTGGTGTATTAATTATTCACAATCACGATCTTCTCGATTGCGTAACAATAATATACACATAACGTGTTGCTTAATTACATAACACATATTATGCAATATTATCGTAGTGCAACCACATACTATATCTACATGTGTACAAGTTCTCATCTAATACACTCCTTATACGGTATGACCACGTGTGTGACATAACTAGCCCACTCTTTATAAGCCACTTCACTAATGTACCTCTCTCACACTCCCTCACTCCTCATAAGGCATGACAACATGGGAGCTGCCTCAGGGCTACGGAAGAGTTAAGCCAGACATCGTAGCTTACGGAAGCAATGTTAAAGGTTCTTCTCTCAGGTTTGCACTCACTACCTACTTACTTACTTAGTTAGTTAATGCTTTTATAACTATATACACTGTATAGTATATTGTATATTGTATAATATACAATGTATAGTATATTGTATACAGTAACTATTATTAAACAGTACTAATTATAAAATAGTGTAGTCGAATATGTAAATATACAGTGTACAGAAATATGACTAAATTCTAAGTTATTACTAAGGGTACTTCAAGAACTGGCTGGTCTTATATATATATATATATATATTTATTTGTGTATATATTAAATAATAAAAAAAGTGAGATAATATTTAGATGTAAAATATATACTTTCATTATATATCAACATTCAGTATACTACATAAGTATACTATATACAGTGTATTATACACACATACACATATACATATTACAGTTAAATTCACTTTTAAGCCTGAACTACTAGATGACACTATGCCCCGCCCCCCAATATCACATGACCATATCACCTGACTAATCACAACTTCTACAATCAGTGGAGGTTGCCGACCATTATCCGGTACCAGCGTTTCCTCCCCGGTAGCAGCGGGGGCAATATCCCTACTTATGAGGTTATCTAGCCCTACTTTTGAAGTTATCTAGCCCTATTATCTCTAGCCCTATTGCTCTGATCCTCACTACATATACCCTACAAACTCTAAACTAAACCTCCTCCCACCCGTGATCTCACACCTCTACCACCGTAGTAAAGCTTGTGTGTATCATCATTATTGCTACCGTTCCTCTTTCTCTTGCCCCTCCTATATTACTACCCCTCTTATATTGCTGTCTCCCCTTTCTCAATCACCTTGTTATCCCTGCTATCACCTATCATACCCACTAACACATTGGTCATACATTTTAATATCTTTAAAAAATATAATTGTTATATAATATATTATGAAGATGGCATTATTAAGGTAAAATACCTCGAAAGTCTTCTGACTATTTTATTTGTCCATTTATTGTTTTTCTTTTATAATGATTACAATAATAACATTTATCTTATATTATCTTATCTTAATAAGGGCACTTTAATACAAATGAGTTACAGATAAATATATTCATTTATTTAATGCCCTTTTTAAAAATTTCTATAAAGATACAGATTTATATTATGCTATATTGAATATCTCATTGAAATTGTATCACCCCAATTCACTGTATCTGTTACTACCTATGTGATACCTATCCATATACTAAGTATGTGTGCTAATCTATAATCATTGTATTCTCTTAAGGGGGTATCCCACTACCAGTATTTCCGGAAATAATGTCCGGAAATGTTTGCTAGAAAGTGATTTTCTAGAGAGTTGTAGAGGGATACCTCCTTTAAAAATACTATATTTCCTGCAAGTTGTCGGAATGTAAGGGGGTATCCCACTACAATTGTAGTTAAATTTCTAGAAAATCACTTTATAGCAAACATTTCCGGATATACTGGTAGTGGGATATCCCCTTTACGTAAGTACATTTTCACCTTCCAGGTGATTCTTCATTTATATTTTAATTCCTTATGATCCATTATTAATATTATCATATTTAATTTAAACATAATCTATTTTATTTTATATTTAACTCTCTACTGCATAGATATCCACCATCATATATTTACGTGTTTATATAAACTTTTATTTTACCATCATCATCATCATCATCATCATCATCATCATCATCATCATCATCATCATCATCATCATCATCATCATCATCATCATCATCATCATCATCATCATCATCATCATCATCATCATCATCATCATCATCATCATCATCATCATCATCATCATCATCATCATCATCATCATCATCATCATCATCATCATCATCACCATCATCATCATCATTTAGCATAATAGAAGACAGATCAGTTATGAATATCGCGGCAATAAAACAAGCTCTTGTTTTCTCAGCAAAAAGAATACCTCAAGCTAATATATTCGAACAAGGTTCCATCCTATACTACTATTATTAATATGATATACTAAAACATAGAATAATTTGAAGTAATGTTAGATTAAGCATACTTAGAATTGTTGAATTCATTAAATTAAGCACAATACTATATTAAACTAAATGTATTAATTTACTTTAGAGTAGTACAAGGAGCAATGTCTAGATTATATCTATTCAAATACCTGTGTTTATTTGTATATTTTTTAAAATAAATTTGTCTTAAACAATATATATAATATATACATATATAACATATACATATAGATTAGTATATAATCATATACTAATAATTAATATAATCATACTTTCATATATAATATCATTTAATTAACATTATTTAAACTTTATCACAAATATTAACAAATATACGATATATACTAATATATACTAATCGCTGATTGGCTGATAACCCCGTAACTAGGTCACGGTAAGATAGACATGCTCAGCGCCCTGGAAACTCTCAAGAACTTCATACCTCAGATCAGGTAACGCCTCCTTACGCTAAGCCACGCCCCCTCTTAACTTAGTACCGCCTTCTCGCTCAGTTTCATCCTGACAACCTCGTTATATATTCAATTCACTTCCACCCAAGTTATTTATATATTTAATTATAATTATTATTGATTGAAAGTTTATTTAAACACTTAAACAAATCATAAATGATTTCACAAAAGTGTATATATAGAATACAAATAATAGATTAGGTAAAACAATAAATACCATTAATAATAATACCTTACCTTACCTTAATAATAATAAAATAGACTAAACCGTACGGAAATTAATAAATAAAATAATAATGATAAACAATATTAGTATTACAAGTTGCCACCTGATATAAATCGTTGTATATATTTCATGAATGTTTTATGCAAGTAAAAGTTTATACATTTAGTTATAACGTAGTTAAAATGTATATAATTATACATTTATATATATATATATAATTATATTATATAATTATATGTAATATATTTGTTGTAGTTGTAACTATATTAGGGCATGTATGTGAAGTGATGACATCACAGTATTATTGCATCATTCGCAGTGTTATTGCATCATTCGTAGCGTTATTGCATCATTCATTAACTCATCGTTATTACATCATATCACATTCGGGTGAATTTCTACCATCTTACCGAATCATCATATTGAATACATTGCTCTATATGCATATGACCAGGCATCATTAGTCACATAACGTCACACATAGCAACTGGCTATTTCACCTCTACAAACCATTAGAATATATATCATCATTGCATTTTGTTCAAGGAATTATAATGAATTGAGCGGCTTCGAAGGGACATTAGAGCCATATATGGTTATAAGTGAAAACTTCATCTAAGTTCCTGGATGAGATTAAAGGACTCCACCAAATAAAAATAACAAATAACAAATAACAATAACAATTGCTTATTCGTATTCTAAAATTTGGTATAATTTTAATATATCTATAGGTCGTATGTACAATTATATACTTATATTCTTCTATATTTCTATAATTTGATCTATTTAGATGCGATAGTAATTATGTAAACAGTAGTTATATCGGTAATGTTTGAACCACCAAGATATATTCCTTTATTTAATAAACACTCACTACTATATCAACTACCTATCAACTTGCAAACTCTCATATAACTCTGCCTACCACTATCTCACCCACAAATACATACGTTACTACACATTTACCCCACTGCTACACTAATACCCTCACCCTCACACCATTACCCTCACCCCCTCACATACATCCTTACACATTCACCAACTCCCACATACTCACGCTAACTATCACACACATACGCACTCACACCCAACTAGGGGCACTGCAACAGGGGTGAACTGGGGATATATCCCCCCACTTTAAAATCTAGGGGGACCTCCTATGTATTGGTTCCCCCTCCCCCACTATTACCACAACATTTATTTTGATTGGTTGGTCCCTCTACATACAAAATCGTTACAGCGCCCTACACCCTTAACCCTACAATCACCCCTTGCCCCACAGTTTAAGCCCTCCCTACCTAGACTTCACAGAATGCCCCTACATGTGGCCCTACTGCACCCAACCCTTAACCCTACCCTCATCCCCCAGTTTGAGCCCTCCCTACCTAGACTTAACCGAATGCCCCTACAAGTGGCCCTACTGCTCTCAACCCTTAACCCTCACCCCCCGCCCCACAGTTTGAGCCCTCCCTACCTAGACTTCACAGAATGCCCCTACATGTGGCCCTACTGCTCTCAACCCCTGTACTACACCACTCGCCCCGTTGTGGTCAACATCACCATCACTAACTCTATCTCGGTGTCTTCTACTATCGTTGGACAGGTTAGTATAGTCTAATCTAGCAGACTATATTGCTTAGTTTAGTGTGGCAAGTGTTAATGTAATACAGATGAACTTAATGTATATTATATACATGTATTTATATCCATTACTTGATAATATTTATATGTATATATATTAGGTCAGAGTGAATTTTGAAATAATTATGGCGGTCTGATTGTGTTTCGCGATAGTGATGTAACGTTATATCATATAACGTTATATGTGAAGGTATTAACATTATTTAACTCCACATATAACCTTAAATCACTATAGCGAGACATAACCATACCGCTATAATTATTTCAATAATCACTCCAACTTAATATATATATATATAGTAATGTATCTGCCTGACACTGCCCGGTATTTTTCGGTAATTGATTGTGTATATAGGTATGAAAGTATGTATAGCTAGAAAGTAGCTCGGAATTGCACAACTATTTATTTGTTAATGATTTAATGTATGTATATTAAACAAATTTATTTATAGAAATGATAAAATAGGTAAACATCGCATGTTTACATTTACTAAATTAATTGTTATTGAAAATTCTAAATTAAATTTTAAAATTTAGACTAAAAACATTTATTATTGTCATGGAAATAATAATAATAATAATAAATTAAATATTTAATAATACAATTTAAAATTCGAAATTAACACGATAAAGCAGCAACTCCTCAGCGTACCTCAGCTTACAAATTAGAACTTCATTACTAACCCTATTCGCATGGTCTATCTACCCTCACTGTTCCTAATCTCTATACTATACAATTACTTATAAAGAATACCCAGCGAGCCCTAACCTGTGTAGTAATTCTCACTGTGTGCATACGTGGTAATGCTATTAGCTTATACGCACTAATATTGCTATTGCTTCGTGTGTAAACATCGTACTTTATATTTACATATCTCCTAATATCTGCCTATATATATAGATTGATACAATCGTTTTTATATAAAATAATTTTTAAAACAGTTTTTTTTTATTAAAAATATCATTAATAAATCAATTTTCTATAATTTCATGTACACATTATTTTTTAATTCAATATATAATCATTTAAAATTCATATTTTATAAGATATGATGTTATATTATATATACGATATTAAAATAACTGGTGTACACACTATATATTATATTTATATATTTTTAATGTTACTATCTAAGCTATTTATTCTAGTATTTGTAATGCTACTAGTAAATTAAAAAAGTATCCCTGATCTTGATTTTCTCGGTTATTTTTTTTCCGGAACATACATCACGCTACAAACGCCCACCACACTGTTCGATATCGCAAATAAAATAATAACATTTTAGAATTAAAAATATCTATAATACCCAATTTATTTGTTTAGAAAAAAATTATATTGTTTCTGTATTGAAATTATAGTTAGAGATATTTATAACTTACTAATCAATATGCAAAAAATGCCAATACATTTATGTGGAGCACGTATTAAATCACATTATTAGATTCAAAGCACACATTTAGGTTCTACTAAAACCTCCTCACCATCTGGCCTACCTGGCACCCTAACAAGCCCCACTACCCCCACTAGCACCCATAACACCCATACAAGCACCACTACCTCCCTAGCTCCCATAACACCCTAACACGCCCCACTACCCCCCCTAGCCCTCATAACACCCTAACAAGCCCCACTACCCCCACTAGCCTACCTAGCACTCGTACACGCCCCAATACCCCCCTAGCCCCCATAACACCCACACAAGCCCCCATAACACCCTAACAAGCCCTACTACCCCCCACCCCCTAGCCCACCTGGCACCCATACAAGCACCACTACGGCGACTACCTATCAGTATGGGTGACTCACTGCCACACATTATGGCCGTGGTCAGGCTATCTCGCTGTACACATAACGGTCAACGAGAGAGCTGCTTCCTGGTCGGGCGTAGTGCAAGGTTACGTAGAGGTCACCGTCGACTCGGGTAGAGGTCGGCTGAATGTCGTCAAGTTTCCCGTCAAAGTACAGGTTTGTTTACTAGTTAGACGTTTGTGCACCTTAGCGCTAGAACAAGGTCACACAATAGACGATCTCATTAGTCAATATTTGCTCATGTGTTTAATAACTTGCTCGCTATTATCATAATCTATATATATATATATATATATATATATATATATATATTATTGATATATCTATTATATAACTATAGGTAAATATTACACACAACAATGGGTATATAAATAGCTGGTGCATGTATGTTATATAATCTATATGCGTATTGACCGTTGTATATAAGTAATCGATGTTTTCACTTCAACGAATATTTGAATATGTTATGTAATTCTATTTAAAATAATTCATGTGTTTCAGTTCTTGAATTGTATAAATATATTACTTAATTTGAATTCATGTAATACTATGATATATATATACACAAGCAGTAGGACACGGGTTCGAGCCTCGTCCGGACCATTAATTAATTTTATAAAATGGGTCTTAAAATATTATTTAGAAGTGATCTTATATAATTGTGTATAAATAAATGATCGGCTCTCGTTAAAACCATGGATGCCTTAACATGAGAGCGGCTTCGAAGGGACATTAGAGCCATATATGGTTATAAGTGAAAACTTCATCTAAGTTCCTGGATGGGATGAAAGGACTCCACCAAATAAAAATAACAACAACAATATATATATATATACTATAACTTATAGTCTATAAATGATTATATATAATAACTTAGTATATGTAGAAAGTGAAATATTATATTTGTATAATACCCAATTCAAATAATTAATAATCACAGAGTTGTTGTATGATACATAAATCATTATCACAAGAATGATATTATAAATAAGGACATACCACTGTTATCATATAGGCTATAACCTGAATGAAAGGTAAAACTTCATTCATATATGTAATGAAGTATATAACTGATGTATTTGAACAATATTTCTTATAGCGTTGCGTATTATAAGTGGATAATGAGGACATTCCGATGAGTCATGAGGTTTTATTAACAAAAGTTTACCCGAAATTCATTATTTAGTCCTAGGGAATACTCCTATGACCCATTGACAATGTGAAAGTAGAATTGACAGTACTGTAAATAATCATATTGTTATTTTTATTTATTGGAGTCCTTCATCCCATCCAGGAACTTAGATGAAGTTTTCACTTATAACCATATGGCTCTAATGTCCCTTCAAAGCTATCATGTTAAGGCATCCATGGTTTTAACGAGAGCCGATCATTTATTTATATATAATTATATAAAATCACTTCTAAATAATATTTTAAGACCCATTTTATAAAATTAATTAATGGTCCGGACGAGGCTCGAACTCACGACCTACTGCTTGTGTGTCTGACTCCTTATTCGATTACGATATGATTATATATATTAAATATAAATATATATATATATATATATATATATATATATATATATATATATATATATATATATATATATATATATACTTACCTTACCTTACCAGGTCGAGCTTGCTCGGCAGTTAACAACATCTTTTCTTCCATCCACTTCTGTCCTCCATCGCTGCGGGCAGTTCATTTAATACGCATTCTGTATCTTTTACTAGTTGATCGATAAACGTTTTCCTAGGTCTACCCGGTTTCGTTTTTCCATGTTTCGGGGTCCATAGTAACAATTCTGATGCTAGCTCCGTACGGGCTCTCCAACAGTGTCCACTGAAGCGTAGACGTTGACTCTTTATGGATTTCGACAATTTAGGGGTGTCACCGTAGAGTTCTTTATTTGTCGGGTGTGATTTCCATGATTTATTTAGAGCAGCTCTCAGCATCCTCGTATAGTTTCCATCTAGACGTTTCTCCATGGCTTTAGTCATAGTCCAGGTAGTAGATCCGTACACCAATACTGATTCTACAGTGGCTCTGAAAAAATTTCTTTTTAATTTATCTTTCAAATTTGATTTCCAAATTTTATTCATCGCGTTTAGTGCTGACCAACTCTTTGCCAATCTTATATCTAGATCTTTCTCGGTTGATGATATATAGCTCCCTAGATACTTGAAATCATTTACTTTATTTATTTCATTTCCATTTAAGCTTTTTATTTTATTCGTATTGTCTGTATTGTCTATATTTAGAGTCATATATTCTGTCTTTGCAGTGTTAATGTTTAAACCTATTTCTTTTGATACTTCTTCTAATTTATTTAGAAGTGTATTTGCATCTTTTATGTTGTCAGTTACAACTGCCAGATCATCCGCATAGTCAATATCAGTAATCTTTATAGCTGGGTGGCGTCTACTCTTTTTGACTTCTAATGTAAAACCTAAATTTATATTCATGGATTTTCTTAGGACATAGTCCAGACATACAATAAAAAGGAAAGGGGCTAATGTGTCTCCTTGTAGGACTCCGGCCGTTATATCAAAATAGTCTGTATCTCCATCTGGGGACCTAACCTTGCATTTGGTATTTATATACGATATCATAATAGCTTTAACAATTTCTTCTGGAAGTCCATACGCAGTGAGTATTTCTCTCATCTTTCCTCTGTGTATGCTATCAAAAGCTTTCGAGAAATCTATAAATAATAGAGTTGCAGGTAGTTGTTTAGATTTTGCTCCTTCAATTATTCTACGAATAGTTAAAATTTGTCCGGTAGTCGACCTATTTTGTCTGAAACCATTTTGGTTTTTACGTAATAAAGGATCTAATACTGGCCGTATTCTGTTTAGCAACATAAGATTATATATTTTTGCTGATATGCAGGTCAGTGTAATCCCACGGTAGTTTTTTGTGGAACTAAGATTTCCCTTTTTTGGAAAAGGTATTATGCATCCCATTCTCCATTTATCGATTTTGTCTTGGGCATATACACTATTGCAGAAATTTAGCAATAATTCCTGAAAAGACTCTATTTTCCATATTTCAACTGGTATTTCGTCGAGTCCACAAGATTTCCCATTTTTCATGTTTTTCAATGCTTTAATTAGTTCAGTCATCGAAAACAAGCCGGTTTGTATGTCTTGTAACTCTGTGAATATAGGTGTAATATCGTGATCAGAGATATCTGGTTGATTTCCAAGAAGTTCCTTAAAGTGGTCTTGCCATTTTTGTATTCTATCTTGGATTGTTTATTCATATATATATAAATACTGATAATAAATAATGTAAATAATATACACTATTATACAATTTGTACATATAATATATATTGTATTCACTATTAAATAAGCAAATTAAACAAATATAAATATATTTAAATAATACATGATAAATATAAAATATGTGTAATTAATATGTATAGAAATACTGATAATAAATTTATGAAATAATATTAACATTATATAGAATATGATAAATAACTTAGCTGTATTGTTTACGGTTGATTGCGTTTATAAACACGTCCGCTCACTATGAATGCTAACACATGAATGATTATTATTATATTATTACTTTTACTAATATTGTAATCTGTACATGAACATATTGGAGGTATCGACCAAATAAAGCCTAGGCTTTCACTGATCCTCCATAGACGTATGATACACATAGTATGTCGTATGTCTATAAACTGATTTCATTCATTCATTCATTATGATACTTCCTTATTTCATGCACTTTCAGACATATTTATAGAATAGATAATATATTTACTTAAAATGTATGCTTTAATACTGAAGAGAGGTTGACAAGTGGTCGAATTGTGTTGTATCACTGGTCATTTGTATAGATTTTCCTAATTCTTGATCTTTAGGTATTTTACAATTACCATCATTACCACCACCACTACCACTACTATACCACCATCACTAATACTACCACCACCACTACCACTACCACAACCACTACCACTACTATACCACCATCACTACCACCACTACCACCACCACTACCACTACTATACCACCATCACTACCATCACTACCACTACTAATACTATCACCACCACTACCACTACTATACCACCATCACTACCATCACTACCACTACTATACCACCATCACTACCACCACTACCACCACCACTACCACTACTATACCACCATCACTACCATCACTACCACTACTAATACTATCACCACCACTACCACTACTATACCACCATCACTACCATCACTACCACCACTACCACTACCACAACCACTATACAACACAGATAATAACTACCCCGCAGTCGAGCAAACGTATCCTCTGGGATCAGTTCCACAACCTCAGATATCCGGCCGGCTATTTCCCTCGAGACGATCTAGACATGAAGTCTGACCCTCTCGACTGGTTAGTCTATAACCTTCCACTTCCGTTTGACCTTAACTCGACCTCTATCGCGACAGGAACGCCGATCATATCCACACTAACTTCCGTGACCTCTACAACCACCTTAGAAGTAACGGATACTATGTGGAGGTGTTGGGGGAGAGTTTTACTTGCTTCGATGCCAGTAATTATGGTTTATTATCTTATCTAAATGAGTAAACATCTAAATATATATATATAATGTATAAATAAAATACATCCATTATTACTCTATTATTAATTAATAAATACTATAATGAATTTACCTAATTAATGATACGTATACTTATTACTTCAATACAACGTCTAACATATATTAATATACTTTAATATATATAAATGTGTTTAGATATTTAAGCTCCACTTTTATGATGATATAAGACTCATTTTTTCCCTATCTTCTAAATGTAAACGCTACGAAGGGTCCCCCTCTTAAAAAGTTAAAGTTTTTGCTAAATTTATTTTTTAATGATCTATAAGATATCCACAAATTAAATTATATTTATGTTAATTATTTTATATCTGATTATATACTTGTATTTATTTATATACATTTCACAAATACTATTGTGTATTCCGTTACTCGCTCCCATTAACCCCCCACAACTACCTCTCTAAATCAACCTCTATCCCTCTCCTTAACTTACCTTCCATTACTCCCTCTCCCTAACTCAACCTACATTACTCCCTCTTTCAAACCCCCATCATCCCTATTACTCCTAACATCCCCGCAGGAACCTTACCGTTAGTATATCTCAATACACAATACTCAATACTCCACCCCACACCTCCCCCTAACTACATCTAACCCCCACTCCTATACAGTAACCCTAATCCTAGTAGACCTAGAGAACGAATGCCTCCATCATACCTACCTAACCACCCCCACCCTTGCCCTACAGGAACTCTACTCCTAGTAGACCTAGAGAATGAATGCCCCCATCATACCTACCTAACCACCCCCACCCTCGCCCTACAGGAACTCTACTCCTAGTAGACCTAGAGAATGAATACCCCCCTAACCACCCCACCCTCGCCCCCACAGGAACCCTACTCCTAGTAGACCTAGAAGATGAATACCACCCCGCAGAGATAGCTAAGCTGCAGTCAGACGTTGACAACGGTCTGTCAGTGATAGTGTTTGCAGACTGGTACAACGCCACTCTCATGAACAACATCAAGTTCTACGATGAGAATACCAGGTAGGGGGGCCTGTAGTATGGGGGCTATATGGGCTAGTAGGGGGAGCTGTACATATACATAAATGTTTGCTAGAAAATGATTTTCTAGCAAGTTAACTACAATTGTAGTGGGACACCCCTTACTTTCCGGCAACTTGCCGGAATAGGATCGTTAGATTAATAAACGTGAACGACATAAAATATTATAAAATAAAAATTAACGAATATTAAAAATTACGTATTAGTTATTAAATATTAAATATTAGATATAAAATCTTAAAAATAACGACGTTGCCCCCACCGATTAGAGAATGGTGGGTACCGGATACGGGCGGAGCTAACGTACCCGCGTTGAACCGTCTGCTCGCCCCATGGGGCATAGCTTTCAGTGATAGGGTTTACGCAGGCGAATACACCCTCGGCTCGCATAAAGGTTCCCCTTGCCCCCCGCCCCACCCCTCTCTATCGCATATATCATTCACATCGTTTAAAACGTTATAATGTATATAATATTTATTTATTGAAATCTCATATATATATATTGAATACAATACAAATAGTAACATTTTTTTCTTGTGTTTTGATTTATCATTTATTAAGTTCTTGATAAACGCAAGAGAAAAACAAGAACTGCCTGGAGTCGAATCCGGGACCAAATATAGTATATTACCTATTATCATATCCTAAGATACTAATATACCCCTCACCTTTTCCGATTCAGTGAGATATTCCTCTAAAACTAGTATGCTACATATCATCAAATATTATACAATACTAAACGCTCTCCCACTCTCTCCGATTCAGTGAGATACTCCTCTATAGCTAGTATGCAACCTATTATACAATACAAAACCCTCCCCCACTCTCTCCGATTCAGTGAGATACTCGTCAGGAGCTAGTCTACTACGAATGCCGCCCAGTTCCATCACGTTCTCAGCTAAACTACGCGACCAGGCCACCGACATCCTGTACAAGAGAACCGTCAAGGAGACGGCCACAATACTAGGTCAGCTAGTGGTCAGCTACTGGGCCCGGTTGCTCCGATAAAATAAAAGTGGCCTATGATTATTTTACGATATTTAGTTCCGATGACAAATAAATCACGTAGCTGCGCGTTATTAAGACGAGAATAGTCGCCGTAGACCTCCCTAGGGACATCTAGTGACCGGTTGTTTCGATGTTGCAGCGCGTAAAAATTATCAAAATGCTAAGCTAAAATCATCGAGTTGTTTGACATATAAATTAAATACGCAGCGTTTATTTTACCCATTTCTTAAGGACAACTAATAGCTGGCGTTAGCTAAATAATAAATAAAATGTTTTGCTTATTTCCATTTTATTCCTAATTTAATTGTATTGTAGTATGTATTAGATATACAATTATAACTATTATATAAATATATAATTATTATAATAATATAATTACAAATATTATCGAGTATAACCCAAGATAATATACAATAAACTATAGAATCTATCTTTAAAATAATTATATAAATTCAGAATATTATATTCAATATAAACTACGAAAAATTAATTAATATACTATATATACTGTACTTATATTAAAGTATAAATTTAAATTTATATTTAAGACATATATTAATCGAAATAAATGAGGCTGTGTTAAAATAAATTGTTCATTTTAATATTATAAATTTAATGTGAATCCACGTATATAAATATATTTTCTATATTATATAATGTACATATATATTCACTTAATATTAATAATAATAAAATAATATATGTATCTAATGTTATTAATTAATCAAACTAATATACATGATAAAACTTGAAAATATCATAATTTGTATGACCTGATTACATAGGTGTATGCATGATATGCGCGTATTGTTGTTATATATTTCAATTATAATTAGTAACTATATTCTATTTATAGATTTGAGTGACACATTAAAATAATTTTATAGTGGTGCTACTTTATATTAACTAAAAATAGTAAGTGTACATATGTTGTATATTTAAATAGTTAATATTTATTACTTGAATTAAAATAATATAATTATTAATAATTAATTATTTTAATATATATAATTGTATTAAATTATTTCACACTGTTTTGAATATAAAATAAGCATATTTTATTTATTTTGGATTTATAGTTTCATACAAAATTCTTTTTTATTCTATATGATACGCATAGTCGGACAGTCGCCTAGATAATACGCGCTAGAATTAGCTAGGCTAGGACATTTATTTTAATTGTCGGAACAACTCGATTTGTACGCTAAAATTATCAAATTTCGCAGCAACCAGCCCCTGGTCAGCCACGACCCTCTGCTAACCTACAATAACTCCACCCCGCCTATGCTACATAACCTCCACCTATCCGACCTTCACCTATGACCTCCGCACTCAGGCCTCTACCAATCGAACACATCACGAAGCGCCGGCCGAATAGCCGTATACGGTGACTCGAGTTGTCTCGACTCGAACAGACATCGAGACCCCCGACACCCGACCAATCACGACTGTTTCTGGCTGCTCGACTCGCTGCTGCAGTTCACGATGTTCTCGCTGCTAGCCACTTCGCTCAGCACGCAACAGCAGACGTTTGTCTCCTCCGCAGCTGTTGTGGCATCTCCTGCAGGTTGGTAGTGTGTGTGCTAGTGTGTGCTAGTGTGTGCTAGTGTGTGCTATTGTGTGTGTGTACATGGTAACTATTGTATATGCTGTATACTGTACACTATAGTATACATACTATAGTGACTATACAGTGTGTACCATCACTAATAGTGACCTACTATAGTTTTCTTATAGTTATTATAGCTTGTATTATCAGATTCAGATATAGCAGCAGACCTTTGTGTTGGTCTATGCAGCTGTAGTGGCTACTCCTGGTGGTAATATGTAGTACTACTAAAGTATTTACTAAGGCATATGTGTAAATCAATAATGTTCATACATTTATTTATTTTTTATTATTAGTTTTGTCTCCTGTTTTATACATATATATATATATATTATTTGATTAATTTAATTACACATATTCTATTATTAAATGTACATTTAATCTTGACGGAATGATAAATAAAACATTTAAACATTAGTAAAGAATTAATGCCAGCCACAACACTAAACCCCTAGCCGTCAATCATTAAACCCTAGCTATCAATCATTAAACCCTCGCTGTCAATCATTACACCCTCGCACTAAACTCCACAACGATTGTAGATGGCAAGCTGAGTCGTTATTCGCGGGTGATCGATAAACCCACTACTGTATGCCAGGCTCCCGATTGGCTGATTGGATTACCGTCGGATCTCTCCGCTCCAGAGTTAGTTCTAAGATCGTTGTGCTCTTAGTTTAACCCGATACCTTATTAACGTTTAGAACTTGACCCCACTCAACCCACTCTACGAAAATATTAGCTTTAGGCGAGTCAAGAACCTTTATTACTTTATTCCTTTGGTCCCTCTTACCTCTTCTTCAATATATGTTACTTATATTTCCCAATTTTTTGAAGACTTGACCTTAACACTAATATATTCTACCTCTATTACAATACAATGGTATTAGTACCTTTATTTGGTCTACTTTCATATTACTAAAATAATTGATATTTGTCATAAATAAACATATTTAGTAGATTTATAAAATGTTAATTCATAAGAAACTTAATATTGAGGCTTAGATTCAGGCTTATATTAAAGTTATCAATTACTATTATGTTGTCATATAACTTTCAGATATATTAAAGAAGAATTTGTGATAAAAACTGGAGATATCAAAAACATGAAGTTGCCATATCTAGAAAGGTATTTAATTGCGATTTACAGTTGAATTTGTTATTGTTTATAGAATATCTCTTATATTATTACAAAATAATTACTATTTATGATATGAAAATTATATATTAATAATAATCAATATTCACATACGTTGTAATCCTTATCAAATATTTCATTGTTTTACATCGAGAAGAAACATAATAAGGTGTGCGATAATTGAAATGTTAAATTCAATTGTTTAATGATTACAATCGATATAATTAACGCGCTAAGCTATGTATCGTGTACTACTTTATTACATAACTTTAACACATTCTATGGCCTATGTAAATCAATAATGTTAATACATTTATTTATTTTTTATTATTAGTTTTCCTATCCCGTTTTACGTCATTTTGAATATCTATTTTCTATATTCAATAAATTATATTATTATTATATGTTAATAGGAAACCATCTCTTTAATAAAAACACTATTCAACGGTATATATGTATCTATAATGTCAACATCGATAGTATATTAGTCGTAACCCTCTATGCAATGACAGTGGACCTGTGCAATTGACGTATGCAGTGTATGTATGACAGATACTTAACTTTATTACATGCGCGCATGTTCGTAAAAACTCGTAACAGAGTGAACTATTTATAATTATCGTAGTAATAATAATCGACTCTTAATACGATGAAAACATAACAATGAGTCCACCTTATAACTTACCCCCGCCCTCAACCCCTTCACACACACACACACACATCACACACGCGTACAGCGAAACTAGAAGTGATACCTCGGGGGGGGGGTACAACACACTGATACTAACGGCTCTCTTGTTCATACTACTGATCATCTTTATCATCAGGTTACATGCACATTATATGTGATACTAACCGCTCTCTTGTTCATACTACTGATCATCTTTATCATCAGGTTACATGCACATTATATGTTCATGAATATATATAAGTTATATAATATAACTATATATATATATATATATATATATAGTGATATTTACTTATTACAGTTGTTTTATTAAATAGATTAAATAGATTAAATAGATTACCATATCCTCAAATTACTCTCCCGATCAAAATTAGAGTATTTAGTTTTATTACAAAACAACACATAATTTAAATTCTATATTTTTATTTCATGTCATCAAACTAAAATAATTATATTTTATAATTATCATATCCGTACATAATTACTATAAACGTATATTCGTTAACATTTATTAAATAGATCCCTTCAATAGTTTTGCCCGCTCCTATATTGTCTACCCAATCCTGACTTTCCCAACACCGAATACATATACAATAGTGTGTATACATAATAGCATAGATTATACATAATAATCCATACCGTTAAACACTTTAATACAATGTCATGTTTACTTATTTATACTCTTTTTAGTATTATTAGAATTATAAGATTTAGGCAATGTGAGGGTAATATAGAAGCAATGTTTATTATCGAGAAAATCACCCCTTTATTAACATAATAAGTTTTATTATAAATAAGAATAATACATGAATAGTATGTTATAATATTATTACTTATATATTATGTTCATATTCTTACGTAAGTATCAGTATAATAATTAATATCATGCTTTACAGGAACAAGAGATTCAGGAGAAGGTTTAGAAGATTTTTTATCTGAATACGTTTATTTATCTGTTATTGATTTTATCGTAACTACTTTAGATTTTATACTTATTTATTTACATTATAATAAAGTAACCATATATAACTTGTACATTGGAATTTATTTTTTGTATATATATATATCTATAGTATATACAATTATTGGTAAATAGTATGCGTATAATGTAAAAAGACTGGGGAATAGAATATAAACGAGGAAATGGTTTCACTATTTATATGATATTAATACTATAAATATATGAGCATATACAAGATTTATAAAATATATCCGATAAAATAAATATATAAAAAATAGAAAATATACCTTTAATGATAATGATTAAGGTTGCGCAAGTATATTGTAATTTATTGTGGAATATTATATCTGAAGCTGCAAATATAATGTATAAGGTAGCTGAATAATATAAGATATATTACCATATTTATCTTATCATAAAATATTAGAATGGTAGAGCATGTTGTAATAAATTAACTAGAAATGATATTATAATTAATAATAAGTTAAGCGTGTTAATACTATAATTAGATCTATACAACAATATAGGTAAGTTAGATAAGTATATAGGTTATCTATAGCTACAAAACAATGTATATACTTATTGAGTAATGTATTGCAATGAGTATATGTATTGTAAAATGCAGAAAATCAGAAATAATATAATATGGTTGAAACATATAAAGTTAAAACAAATATTTTGATGATTTTAACCTTTTTATTATAACTGAAAAATGTGGTTAATATAATCACAAAATTCACGAAAAGTCAAATAGATAATTTACTAATACAAGTTGTACTAAACCACTATTAAACTGAGAAGTATTGATTATTTGTAACTAATAGTAAATATATATATAACATTTAATAACCCATCGCATTAAGATGCTATTTTAGACATTCTAATTCACTCTAATATCTAATATGATCTAACAGAAAGAATATTTACCATGTCAACTATTTTAAATAAAATATCATTAATTATTTTAAATACAATTTCTGATTAGATAATTACACTGTATCTATAATGATCCCATTTTATAAAACTTTGAAATATATTCGACAATTATGTAACTCGTAGATATTAATATACTCTACAAAATATGCTATAATATAATTTATTATTTTAATATGGTTACATTTAATAAAAAAAGATTTGAAAACATATTTTTATATTAGAAATAGATTTAAGTAAGGAATTTGATAATATTGCCAGATCATAGCTTATAAATAGTGTTTTATATGAATATTATTTACTCTAATTATTAATAATAAAATAAATTTAAATATTAATAATATAGCTAGGAATTATAAGGTTTAACCTCAATTTTATTAATAGACTGATATTCATATTGTAATTATTGAGTATTATTAATATATATATATACTAGATAAGTCCTAGTTAATTACTCATAGTAAAATAAGCAGATAGGATAATAGGTAAGATAATATTGATATCAACAATTAATCTAATAAACTAGAAGAATATCAGTACTTTTTAAAAATAATATCCGAATCATCCAATCCATAATACAAAAATAACATATATTTAAGGATATTATGAAATTTAGAAAATAATATTATGTAAATTAATAAAAAACAGATCCATTATTAGAATATAATAAGAATGTATGTGTATGAAACAAAGATATATTTTATTATGAAAAAAATAAATAATATCAAAACCCAATCAAATGATCAATTCTAGGAATGGTATAAGATGCATTTATTACAAAACTTTAAATTATAAGAAAATTAGTGGGTCTTACTAAACATTACATATATTTTATAGAAACTAATTAGGATAATAGATATATAATTATTTTTATAGAATATAAAATATTGTGGTATTTGTTAAGCCCGGTAATAAAAGTAAGACATGTAAAGATACAAAGATATAAAGAGTTAACCCTATGAAGATAATATTGTAGATATATTGTACAATTAAAATAATTTAAAACTATTAAAATGGCAATACCTATTTCTAAATGAATATGATTATAAAGTAGGCCAAGGTTTATTAAGTCAATATAATGAGATTTTTATATTGTAAGTAAAATAAACAAATTATTATAGGTTAAATGAAGATGTATATGTTCAGAACATATTTTTACCTTTTATTTACAACTTTATATATTATTTTATAATATATTATAATATTTAAAATATTTATTATCAGTAGCAGTAGCAGTACAATTAGCATTAGTAGTAGTAGTAGTAGTAGTAGTAGTAGTAGTAGTAGTAGTAGTAGTAGTAGTAGTAGTAGTAGTAGTAGTAGTAGTAGTAGTAATAGTAGTAATAGTAGTAGTAGTAGTAGTAGTAGCAGTAGCAGTAGCAGTAGCAGTAGCAGTAGCAGTAGCAGTAGCAGTAGCAGTAGCAGTAGCAGTAGCAGTAGCAGTAGCACTAGCAGTAGCAGTAGCAGTAGCAGTAGCAGTAGCAGTAGCAGTAGCAGTAGCAGTAGCAGTAGCAGTAGCAGTAGCAGTAGCAGTAGCAGTAGCAGTAGCAGTAGCAGTAGCAGTAGCAGTAGCAGTAGCAGTAGCAGTAGCAGTAGCAGTAGCAGTAGCAGTAGCAGTAGCAGTAGCAGTAGCAGTAGCAGTAGCAGTAGCAGTAGCAGTAGCAGTAGCAGTAGCAGTAGCAGTAGCAGTAGCAGTAGCAGTAGTAGTAGTAGTAGCAGTAGCAGTAGCAGTAGCAGTAGCAGTAGCAGTAGCAGTAGCAGTAGCAGTAGCAGTAGCAGTAGCAGTAGCAGTAGCAGTAGCAGCAGCAGCAGCAGCAGCAGCAGCAGCAGCAGCAGCAGCAGCAGCAGCAGCAGCAGTAGCAGTAGCAGTAGCAGTAGCAGTAGCAGTAGCAGTATCAGTAGCAGTAGCAGTAGCAGTAGCAGTAGCAGTAGCAGTAGCAGTAGCAGTAGCAGTAGCAGTAGCAGTAGCAGTAGTAGTAGTAGTAGTAGTAGTAGTAGGTATGTAGTAGTAATCATAGAATTAGTAGTAGGTACTAGTGTATATATATACTAGGGTATATATTCATAACTATCTGTGTGGCTCAGTTGTCTAAGGCGTCAGACACACAAGCAGTAGGACGCGGGTTCGAGCCTCGTCCGGACCAATAAAATGGGTCTTAAAATATTATTTAGAAGTGATCTAATATAATTGTGTATACATAAATGATCGACTATCGTTAAAACCATGGATGCCGTAAAATGAGAGGGGCTTCGAAGGGCCATATTATTTTACCATATTGTTATAAGTTAAACGTCATTTAAGTTCCTAGATGAGATGAAAGAATTCCACCAAAAATACCAATAAAAATAACAATAACAATAACAATATATTAGCACCTTCCTATGTATCATCATTATTGACTATGCAATATGAATATGTTTAAATTGACACGCGGAGGACATAGGCTTTCAACTGGTAAAGAAGCAACATCTAAGTTTAAGAGTGTAAGAGTGTAATAAATCCTTCTGTAACCATTACTTATCTGAGTTAGGCAGACGACATCGCTTTAATCACTGAATAATTCTGATGGCCCATACTTTTTGTTGCCCGGGGCCCATAATATACTTTACCAGTACTGTGTACAATGTACATTGTACAATCAATATTATTCTCTCCAGTTGACATTGATAGTCGTACAAATAATATAACCTATTCTAAACATTAAGCGATTATCTCTTTTATTTCTTCACGCATATCTCACAAGTTTCAAAATGTCCTAAAACCACGGTATTATCTAAATATGCATATAATATGCATATTTTTAAATTACGTCACAATCATATATGATTCATGCTATATTATTCATATAATAACTCGTCAACTAACAGTTGTTATTATTATCCAATTAAACCTAGTATACTAGACACATATATTTATTAATAGTAAACAATATATTACAAGCTTCTACTATAGTTAACCTATAGGTTAAACCACCTTCCTATTTCCTACCGTATAAGGTGTATAGAAAGTATACTCCCTACATATAATAATTCGTTATTCTATAGAATAGAATAGATATATCTTAATAATATACCTACATTCGATTTGTCGACCGCATAGTATATAGAAATATAGTATATATATATACTTATTATATACTAAGTATATATATATATATTATATATTATATATATATATATATAATATATATTATATATTATATATAATAAGTATATATACTTATTATTTTCAATTTATCCCAAACATATTCCCATGTTATCTTAACCCATACAACTATTATGTTTAAAACTCCATCATATTTATATTTTTTAATTCCCGTACGCAGCAATTCTCGTTCACTTTTTCCATAGCAGACTTTCATTATCTTCGTAAATCCGATATTTTTACAATTCTGGAAACATTCATTATTTAAAATTATTCCACCTCGATCGAACTATTTCTTATTATCTATGCATACAATCCGTCATTGGGCTTGTTTACCATCAACCTTATATCCTTATCTCCGTTATCTGACGTTATCTCCTACCTCCCTTATATAATTTATTATTAATAGATTATATATACTATATATACCTAATAAATAATTTTGTATCCTATGTTTATATTTAATTGCACTACGAAAATTGTTCTAAATGTTATCGTACCTATATATAGGCATGTATATATTTATTTCAATATCATCATATATATATAATATATAATACAATATTATATATATATATATATATATATATATAACTATATTTAAATTAAGTATCAATAACAAGTTAATCATTTATTACTTTTAATGAATATAAAGGCAGCCAGTAATATGAACACTAGAGTTACTATGATAAACATCAGGGCCCTTCTGTAAAATAGATGTACAATAAGTAATGAAATATGCAGTATAAGTGTATATATTTATGTATGTATGTGTGTATTTAATAAATATTATTTATATACATATATATTCATATATATATATATATATATATATATATATATGATGAATACACAATGACGATATTACGTAATATGTATTATGTTTAGGATCAGTTAATATGGGTCAAAGTACACACTCAATACAATAAGCTCTAGCTATATCATATAGGTGGGATTTACAAAATGTTTATTTTTTATTATTGAACAATTACATAAGTAACGTAATATATAACATTATGACGTAATATGTAATAGAGAGAGAGAGAGAGAGAGAGAGAGAGAGAGAGAGAGAGAGAGGGAGAGAGAGAGAGAGAGAGAGTTGTATAGTTATATAATGTACATGTAATATCGGCGATGTGTTGTGCTACATAGCTATAGATACAATATAAACCAACCAAATTACAAATATATATATATATATATATAATGAGAGTGTTGGAGAGTTGTACAAACTTTCCCGCTTTCTCGGCGAGTTCTTTATTGTTGTTGATCCTGGCCAGACGAGCTTCGTTAGACTTGATCAGAGCCGGGATGAACAGACAGTTTCCGAACGGGATCACCACCATGGCCATTATCACCCAGAAGATGTAGTCCACCGTGTTCGGACTGAGAGATTACGTCATAGAGATTACGTAATAGCGATTACGTAATGGATGTAATTACGTAACGAACGCATGCGCATACGAAATATAGGGTTAATTCGGATAGGGTTAATTCGGATAGGGTTAAATCCGTAGGGCTATTATACGTGCATTGAACGTATACGTTATATATATATATATATATATATATATATATATATATACATATATGCATATATTTATATATATATATCATGATATATTAAACACATTTTCGTAAATCGTATTCGATCTGTAAATATGTTCTAATTAACCGATTAAAATGTATTCAAATCATTATAAAATTATGTAACGCGTCGATTTGAATA
This sequence comes from Osedax fenrisi, assembly GCA_964019155.1. Lineage (NCBI taxonomy): Eukaryota > Metazoa > Annelida > Polychaeta > Sabellida > Siboglinidae > Osedax > Osedax fenrisi. Next base: position 77,114,575 of record OZ025243.1, read on the forward strand.
ATACACAATGCTATCACGACATAGTTAAAGTATTACCCGTAATTGTAGTAGTCAAATGTGCCCATGTCGAATTCCCCCTTAGTACCGTCCTATTAATGATACTTATATATATATATATATAGATAATATATAATTAATATATGTATATTATACACACATAGAACATATAGGTGAAAGTAACCAAATACAGAAAGGGCCCGAATACGGACACTCTAGGTATCTCAGAAAACATACATCCTACAAAAAAATTTTAATGAATAAAATATTTATAATTATATAAATAATCTGAAAAAGTATTATTTATTTTTTAATTATTTAAAATATTGCTGATCCAATAAACTGATTTTTTTATTATGTTTTCAAATTTATGAAAACAAATTTCAACTTAAAACATTCTCAAGAATATACAAATGTATCGATATTATAAATAACACTATATTATTAAAAAATAAAGCATTCTAAAAATTATATATATAATTTCTATATTTTTTATCAAATATTCATTAAGTTATAAGCATATATCTAGAGGTCATATAAGTCCCTAATACGGACACCCTATATCCAATCAGCGTGCAGCGTGTGAACTATTCTTATTTTCATAAAAATCGCGTGCGTTATAATATTAATACAACCAATAAAGCTAAATCTAAAATTTGTATTATATCGATACATAAATTGTAATATTAATTAAAAAATAATAAAAAATAAATTATTAACTAGTTAAATTAGAATAAATTATTCATAAAATCAATTATAAATAATGTAATTGTAATTTATCTGATTGTTTCATCAATAATATATAGTTTATCTAGTTGTACTTAGGGTGTCCGTATTATAACACAGGGTGTCCGTATTCGAACATGGGTACCGAATACGGACACCCACGTTATCTATGGAATTAAAATATTAAATAAAATTTAATAACACAATAATATCTATGATCATATATTATTAATATATTGTACTTTTTGAATAAAAATAATGAGTCATAAAATGTTAAGACCATTTATTGTTAAAGTGTCCGTATTAGGTTACTTTCCCCTAGTAATATACATATAGTTATTCCTATTGTAATATACTATTGTAATCTATAATGACATTATGCAAGTCCCATTGGACACATGATAATACGATGCATTAATCTACACTAATTAGTATAACAATATATTAATATATTGTTATTCCTATATATATATATATATATATATATATATATAATATAGTATTAGTATTTAACTTCGGTTTGTAATTACAATTGTAATGACTTGTATATTACAACATATTATAGAATTACATATCGGTTATATTTAATACACGAATTTAATAATAATTCTATTAATATTTTAATATTAAATACAATGTTTCAATGTTCGTTACTGATAAATTATTATAACATTATTTCAAATTGTATTATCTTAATTATCAATATAATTATGATTATATTTGTTGTTTAAGTTTGACACATAAATGATATGATGATGATTTAAAAAAAAAACTATTGATCTCTCCCATAATTCCCTTTCACTTAATATGACAAAAACTGACACCATCATTCTCTCCAGACCTACCAACCCCCTAATTATCACCCACCCCTTTCTACTATCCCTTCCTACCTCACAATACATAACAACTCTTTGTTGCACCATCAACTCCCACCTAGATTAATCTGACCATATATGTATAACGATTCGCAATGCCTACTATTTTCTTTATAACATTAGAAAATCACGCAATAAATTGACTTTTTCAATGACTAAAATTATAATACACTCGCTAATCTCCAGTAGAATTATATACTGCTGCTCACTTCTATGTAATCTACCTCTAAAGCGTATGCTTAAACTTGAGAAGATACAACGACGTGCTATACGCACCCTATATAAACTGAAGTTCTCTTCAATAATATCAATATAGACCATAATGCGATCACTCGGCTGGTTTAAGGTTAGGTATATCTGTATGTACAAACTACTATGTATCATCCATAAGGTGATACATATTATATCTCCAGAGTATCTAGCAGACTTGATAATTATTCAGACCCTTAGTCGAGCTAGCAGGAAATGTCACACGATGAAAATTGTGCAACGCTCGACTCTCTATGCTCACTCTGAATCTGCTTTCTCTGTGGTAGCTCCAAAATACTGGAATTATCTACCATATGACATTAGGTGTTTGAAATCCCTGTCATTATTTAAATGTAAACTCTCCACGCACCTATTCACATTGTAACCTACCCTCCCTTTTCCTTTATTTGTATTGTACTTTATCTATTTTATTTTTGTTCCTTCTCATGATGCCCATAACCACCACGTGATTTTGTAGTCAATAAAACATTTAAAAAAAAAATAAAAAAAAAATATATATATATAGATTTTTGTCAATAATAATTTATATAGTTTAAAATATACATATATGTAGGCTATTGACTAACCTCTTTTTTAGTAAACAACGGATTATTATCTGTTATATTATACGTATATGTTATACAAAATATTTAAATTTATATTTAATTAAATTAATATTATTTTTTAATAACTTATAATTTAAATTATATCCATTATATATAGTGGGTGTATTTGTATGTGCGTGTGTGTATATGTGTGTGAACGTGTGTGCGTGTGTGAGTGCGTGCGTGTTTGTAACCTATATTAACGACGTGAGATATTTTATCCTTTATTTTATTTCCAAGATTTCCTAAACTTTTATGTACCAAGTCAACGTGTTTGCCATAGTTCAGTGTATCTCTATATGAGGCGCATGCGTCATGATTAGTATAGTGTATGCACACACTCACACTCACTCACTCACACACCCACTCACACACACATACACACATACTGTGTGTGACACACACACATATATATAGGCATACATAGAAAGGTACACGATATGCTATTTATTATATATATATAATGTAACTATGAATTATAATTATTATATTGTTGTAAATATTATTCTATATAATATTTGCACCAATATAATATTTATAATTCATAGTTACGGGGGCCTCCCTTATCGTAACCATTACAGGGGTGCTAATGTTAATGATTATGAATGGAATTTATTTGTATACATATATAACTATAACTATGGGTATTAATATTCAATATATATATATATATATATATATATATATATATATATATTTGTGTGTGTATTAAATACATATTAAAGTGTGACATATATGGTTTACTAACTGGGAAGTATATTTGTTAGCCCTGTAGTTATACAAAATATTAATTACATTATAATTGAATATAGGATATATTTAGAAAAATAAATTATAATATATTATTAAAACTAATTAAAATATACCTATGCCCTATACTATATATATATATATATATATATATATATATATATATATATATATATATATATATATGTCCATGCATTGTTATGCAATTTATATTATTCATTGAATTAATAATATAAATTAAATATTTTAGATACGTTATAATTTATATATCCGTTTAGTATATATATATATATAAGAAATATGAAATAAGTTTACTTATTATAATACAGGTATACGTGTAAAGCTTAATAATTTATAATATTTATATATTAATTAATATGTTATTATTAACGTAATATACACTAATGTAATCAATAAATTCCTTTAATTTGTTAGTAATTTATTAATAAGTTTGTAGATATATCTAAATATATACATTTAATTTAAAATATTTTACAAAATTCATAAAAATACATATTTATTCAATAAACTACATTGAAAAGTTGATATACAGAACATTCATATATCTAACATTTTACATGTTTATATATATATATATTATTAATTTCCAATTATAATAATAAAATATAGCAACATTGCAAACTATAAAATGATATAAACGATCATTACTCTACTAAACTACCGGGTATACTGAACTATTAAAGTCACGTGACTCAGTTAACTACGATGACTCATCAGCGGTAGTGGTATGTGTCACGTGATATGCGTACTATAAAGGACATAACATTTTATAGATTCCGTGAAATCGTTAAAAGTAACTCTATTGATGGTATTGATGAACCATTAATGATGGTATACCTGGTATACTATACCATATACATCACCACCGCACTGGTACTATACAAGCACAGTAGTACTGTAGGCAATAACATGGTGTACCATATACCATGTGTGCTACTATGCAATAGATACGTAGATAATTAATAGATTATTTATTATTTCATTCATTTATTTATTAATTATTATTAATTATGTAACGTTTTGAAATGTACATTGTATACAATGTGTATACGCTATGCATACATAGTATATATATATATATATATATATATATATATATATATATATATATATATATATACATGTATGCATTTTATTTCAAATAAAAACATGTAGGTAATTTATCATAAATACATATTTTGAATAATTTGACAATAGTATATTTCATTATAATTCCAAGTTTAAAATATAAATTTATTATTATTACTTTATATTTAAATTAAAAATATATATTAAATGTTACTATACATATACTATATATAGTACATACATATATTATATTATATACATATAGTACATGTATATATATATATATATATATATATATATATATATATATATATATATATATATATATATTTATTTTAGTTATTTATCGTTTCTGTTATTTTCTTTTCGTTTACACTTGTGAGATTGAAAAATGTACAAGTGTATAAATAAATAAATTACTTACTTACTTACTTATATCTATAGAATAATATATATATATATATATATATATATATATATATATATATATATATATACACTGTCAACTCCCGATAAGTCGGACTCGCAAGGGACCGGGACAATTGTCCGACTTAGCGAGATGTCCGACTTATCATGTATAGAAAACATGAAATGCGCAGCGCACGTTAAATGGTTAACGAAATATGGAATTATGCAACAATCAACAACATAAAATGTTGTATTCAATTATATTACTTACTAAAATTATAATATTCATTATTTAAAGTAAACATTTATGACAATTTTAAAAATTCCGACTTTTCCAGTATACAAATCATAAAAATGACTATAATATGTGTCTGACTTATAGAAAAGTCCGACTTATCCAATAAAACTTATCCGACTTATCCGATTAATTTAACATGTATCTATAGATACAAATCCAACCAAACCAACTTAATGTGTCCGACTTATCCGTAGTTCGACTTACCGAGAGTTGACTGTATATATATATATATATATATATATATATATATATATATATAGTATATATTATATACATATAATTGTACATATAATATAATTATATTATAGTTATTTATTAATTTAAATTATACTATTATATATTAATAGTATATAAATATTAACTCGATTTGTATTGGAATTTTTCGATTTCTGTAAAATTATAATTTATATTTAAATTGTATATATATATATATATATATATAAATATGCATATATAGTATATATTATATATACATAATATGTATTACATATATATATATATATATATATATATATAAATATATTTATTTATAAATAGTTTAGGGGCTGTCTGGTACAGTTATCTCATCGATGTTAATGAACTTGAGTTATATATATATATATATATATATATATATGCGTGTAAATATATTACACACTGACATCATATTATCGAGTGTAGTCAGATGATATATCACTTATTGTCTAAGGAAGCTGGCAAAAATCAGAACGCATTTCCCCTGGCGGCCAAAACCTCGTCACACACGCACAGACAGGAGATGTACTCCACGTGATAACAATGGTTAATGAACTAGCGAGCGACTCAGTCAATGACATCCGGTAGTCTATGAAACACACGCGCGCGCCCACACACATACGCTCGCCAGTACCGAAGTAATAACTCTATTATTGATAGATATACAGTTTACGACATCGGCATTAAACATTTACCGAAAGTTTCAATCATGCTAGCAATTATTAATAGAGGGCGCTGCGGTGGCGGTGGTCTATCGATCGCTCGCTAGGTGGTATAATAAAATGGTGGCATAAAACGGCGCTGGCGACGCGTAAAGCAGTGTTAGAGCGCGGTGGCAATATAATGCAATTAAGACGCATGATATCATTATCTACCCCCACAGAGCAGGAGAGAAACTCTTTCTCTCTGGCTCTGTGTGTTATCTAGCCGCCGGTTTCTATTGTCGTTGAAGCATTGTATCGATAATGTACACGTGATGATGGTGGCATTGTGATCCGTTGTTACATTCTGCACGCGGGCTATAGCCTATATGAATTTGTAATTGGTATCATTCATAGAGCTAGAGATAAATTTCTCTCTAGCTCTATGGTATCGTTTATGGGGAATTTAATTTTATGGAAATTTTAAAATTATTAAAATGTATTTAACAAATTTTAAAAAAAGTAATATAAGTTACCAAAATAAATAGTCGGTAGGGGATATTGAATTAAACATATAAATAAATATATAGATTATAAAATATATTTAATTACATATAAAAAGTATACATTTTTTACCTATAGGTTAAGTATACTATAAATTATCACCATAAATAATCGTTAGATTATATTATAGTAAATATCGAAATTAGATTAGGAACACTATATCATGTTATTTAAATAAAGCTAAACAATTAGGGTAATGTCTTATATTATCGACTCCTAAATGCTTATTTGTAATAACTTAAATTAAATATTATATATATTTATTTGAAATTTTCTAATTAGGATAAATTATGGCAATGAATAATTTGGCTATTTTAAATTTTTGATATAATTATATTTACAAAAATAAACAGGGGGTCGGTAATTGGATACATGTGCCTAATACCGATCCCCTTCTCATGTTACCGATTCTCTAAAAATATTGTGGTAGAAATAATTGTATAATAATTGTAATACTATATATATTATCATAATATCCAATCAAAATAGCAGATATATAGATATAATTAATACAAAAGCACGTAATTTATTTATTATTACATTTATGTTTTAATATATATTAATATTAATATTAAATTTAAATTTAAACTTTACAGTTATTATATTAAAATAGTGTATATTTTAATTTAATATTATTTATTAATAATGTATATAATCGACTGGAATCTCGAACCTTAATCTATATTAATGATACACAAAAAACTAATGATACATTTTAAAGTAAAACACATATATATTTTGATTGGATATATTATAAATCACATGGGGTCGGTATTAGGGTAATTTAGTGGGTCGGTATACCGTATATTATAATAGGAAAATCACATGGGTTGCTATAATTTAGATATATTAGTTTAATACTTAAGTATTAAACTAATATATATTAATTATAGCAACCCATGATAATTATCCAAATTAAATTATTTTTATAATGTTTATAAACATTCAATTTATCTATTAAATTATTCATAGAATTACATTTTATTTTAATTAATAATATATTTACAATGATTCCTAAAAGTTATAATTCAAATATTTAAAAAGTAAAACCAGACTATTACATTTTATCAAATAATAATTATAGAATTCAATATATTGGAAATCAAAATAATTATTCATATTGACCTATATACTAATATACTATATACTAATATTTTATGCATATATATATAATTTTTTGATATCTCTTATATTTACTTATTTGTTATATCTACGAGAGTTGACCGCGATATTAGGAGGGGGTCCTTCATTGGAGAATTTGCCCTATAGGCATACGAACGCTAATTAATCAACGTAAACGGTCGCTAGGGGAGATGTATATACGGTAACCATGGTAACCACGGTAAACTTATATCAATGCCATGTCCTTACTTATATCTCATATACAGCCGATAGAGTGTTCGTATAAAAAGTTCTATAAATTGTCAACGTGAATAATCATTAGGGGACAATAAATTAAATTAGGAAATTAATATAAACTTTATTTAAATAAAAATAAACAAACACGATAGTTAATCAACGTAAACGGTCGTTAGGGGGAGACGCGTACACTTATATCAAGGACACTTATATCACGTCCTCGCTTATATCTCATATACAGCGTCATGTACGGTGTTCGTTTTATCGTCTTTGAACCGGGGAAACATCGCGAAGCTAATGGCTTTTACGAGTGGTTTGTAACGGGCCCCGGCGACTTCTTTAATTAGATAATCATGCCGGACCGGGCGGCCGCGGCGGCCATTAATTAGAGCCACATTTATTATAAATAATAGCCGGTGCTGCGGTGGCGGCTAAAGTGGACACTGTCCGCAGTGTTTGACCGCGGCGGTGTGTGTGGATATTAATTAAAGTAGTTCTCCCGTAATGATTCGGCTCCGCTCCGTGCGCTGTATTGATTTAAATGTTAATTACGGCGTTCCGTAATAAACGAAAGAGTATGAGGCGTGTACGACTTGTAGCGGCTAATTTAGATAATGTTTACACATGTAAGCAATTGTGCGTCGCACACACACATACATACACATACACACACACATATATATATATATATGTGTGTATGTGTGTGTATTATGCAATATCTTATTATGACGTATAGATAACGAGTACGAGATAAATGGAACTAAATAAGTATAATTTATATAATTTATATATAGTATATACATTAATGAAAATATACAGTTACGAATCGTAACTTACGATAGTTATTGTGAATATATATATTCATTGTATATATACAATATATATATATATATATATATATATATATATATATATATATACTATATATAACTATAGTTTATTATTAATGTACTATTTAAATACTCTAGTGTAAAGTGTTCAATAGTAGTATACTACATATATGTAATCTGTCATTTAATGTTATATATAATATGTGCGAGGGGAAGTACTTGCAGTGATAATGTGGCTACAATATAATACATATATATATATATATATATATATCCGAATATATCAGATACTTTTAAATCAGTTTTATTTGCAGATGATACAACTTTAATTTTTTCAAATACGTCTATTTTAGAATTAAAAAACAATATTCAATTTAATATTAACAAACTATATGATTGGTTGAATGTAAATAAATTGTCACTCAATATTAGTAAGACGAATGTATTATTATTTAATATAAGAAATAAAAATATTAATATTAATATGGATTTGAATATTAATAACATTAAGGTTAAACAAGTCGTGAAATAAAGTTCTTAGGTGTTATTATAGATTGTAAATTGAATTGGAAATTGCAACTCAATTATGTTTCAAGTAAACTTTCTAGAACAATTGCAATGTTACCAAAGTTAAAAATAAATTAAATATGAAATCTTTAATTTTATTATATAATGCTTTATTTTTATCACATCTTAATTATTGTTCAAATATTTGGGGGAATACCTTCAAATCCAGTTTAAAAAATATTTTCATTTTAAAAAAAAGAGCAATAAAATGTATTTGTAATACTCATTCTATGTATACAAATTTCTATACTATTTCTAATTCTCTTAAATTTGACGATATTGTAAAAATGAATAGTATACAATTTGTGTTTCGAGCTAGGAATAATATTGTACCTAAGAATTTACAATTATTATATAAAGCTAAATCTTATAATGGAAATCTGTTTATAGAATAAAAGTACGAACTGACCGAAAAGCATTTTGTTTATCGAATACTGGTCCAATGCTGTGGAACAGATTACCACAAAAAATAAGAAATATTACGAAATTGAATAATTTTAAAACAATTTTTAAATCATTTATGATATCGTCTTATTAATTTTAATTTTATATTTTTATAATCTATTTTTAATTATTGTATTATGTGATATATTAATTTATTTGCTACCTTATATTATCAGTATTTATTTTATATATTTTATTTTTATAGTTTTATAGCTTTTATAGCTTTTAGTTATAGTTTTTTTTTAATATATTTTTATAATTTGTTATACAATTTTAATATTTGTGTTTTATTGGTTTATATTTTTATAGGTACATATTATTCAATTATTTATTTTAAATACATGATGAGAATGATTGTGGGGTTTTTTGCAATTTTATTTTATTTTTATTTTTATTTTTGTATTAAGTTTTTAATTGTACATATTTGTTATTACTTATTTTTAATTACTTACATATTAAATTTTATTTAAATTTTATTTAACATTCAGTATTATTTTCTATTCAGGAAGTCAATTTTTTGTTTTAAATATTAAATATTAAATATAAGATATTCACGAGTACTTTGTATTGATTATTTATGTTGCCGGTAATGGTTCGTGTCGGGGATGAGGATGCAATTGTTGTGTGGGGGCAATTGTTGCCAGTGCTCTTACTCTTGGCGAAAGTGAGTTCCTTAAGGCATTGGATATAGAAACCCCAAATCCTCCAAGTTGATACACCTTTATCGGCTTTCATTGGCAATCGATATAAAGTATTCTAGGTAGATTTTTTTATGACTATTTTTTTACTGATATCCTGGATAGAAATTTATATTATAATCTAATATTTTATTTAATATTATTTTAATTTTATACATAATTTTTCCCCCCACAATCACATTGGGTGAACGACTTGATAAGCTCTGCTTTTTCGTTCATCCAGGCTAATACCCAAACTCTGATTATTATTATTATTATATATATATATATATATATACAGATCTATTTATGTTATTGTTTGCTGTTATGCAATATCTAGCGATAACAATATATTGTTATTTGAATAACGCAGCATATCATATATTTGACGGTTTTTATATAGATTTTGTTTCGTATATATATATAAACTATGTAATTCACCATATAAGGGTATACCCTTTATTATATACATACTGTCCCATGAGATATTCAATAAATATACCCTAAGATGAATCACGTGTGACAATCTGTAATAATTATATTATTGTCATCAATACTTTATTTTTCTCTTCTTTCCGGTTTATTTTATTATTGTACGTGGTATACCACGTAAAATGAACATATATGTCCTTATTACTTACTTGTATCATCTTGTATTGTTTTTATTTATACTATATATAAATAAAAATAATAAAAATAATACTATAGTACACATTTTAGAAATCATTTATTTATGTATTTAAATAAACATTTACAAAAATTTATATATATATATATCCCATATATGGATAATAGGATAAATGAAACATTATTTGTCCTAATATTACAAGGATGAGCCTATACGCCCCATAGGTGCCTGGATCTCCTAGACACGCCCCTTTACATCACGTGTACCTACATGATGCTATCCTCACCTAAACCCCACTCCGAACATAATGATGGTGTTTATTTATAAATAAACGATTAATGATACATAAATAATGCATACTTAATACTCGCGTGAAGCCATGGTCTAGTGTACTGTACATGTATAAACAGTAGCTTTATTTAATGTAAATATTTACATATATTTACATTCAGGAAATTTACTTTGATCGCTTACATAATTAAAGATTACTATACAATAGGTATACAAGATGTAGGTGTGATGATCATGTATACCCTAATACTATAGTATACTATAATATCGATAGATATATGAATATCTATAAGTAATACATATAACTACATAATGTAGTCTACATGTATTATATATATATGTATGAAGTATAGATAACCTGTATTTATAATATAACTCTTATATATATACGTGTTCACTATTGTATAGAGCCATATTATATATTGTATATTGTGTGTACGTCATACGTATACACACACACACACACATATATATATATATATATATATATATATATATATATATATCTATGTGTAATAATGAATCCACGGTGTACTGTTGAATACGACATATAACGCGTATAACCTAAATCGACATGTGCGATGCACGATGTGCGCATTATCATTACCGCACACCGCACCGACCGCACACCGCACCAGGGTAATTACACGCGTTAAGTGGTGTTAACCTAACGCTAATACGATATCGTACAGCTTTGATCAGCCCCGGGGCTAGCTATAGCCGTAGCGATACATATTGACCAGCCTAAAGTGATACCTATAGGCAGGATAGTACTAGCGAACCCTAGCGACAGGATAGTATTAGCGAGCCCTAGTGGCAGGGGAGAGAACCTGTCGTATACCACTGGCTCGTCCACACACACACATACACACATACGCACATGGATACGCACAGTGCGTCGCACATGGTGTCGTGTACGTCACGCCGTGCATGCTTATAACCACCTGACCACCGCGTGGAGATATTTCCTCTCGCACGGGGGAGCCACCGGCCGGACGGACTGAACATTGGCCCGCTTAATGGCGGCCATGAAAGTTTATTGGGCGACGAAAGCGGTGCTAGCTTCTCTATAACTCGTCTCGTTATAACGGATATCCGATAGGCTAATAGAACGTAGCGGGAGGACACGACCTTCTCAAGAGGTGTATGTCCCGTTAGGTTATGTCCTTGTAGTTATTATCGCTGGCGACGCTATCCGGTAATACGAGTACTAAGTATACACTGTACTTAATCTATAATACGTACACTTCGTACGAAACGAATATTGCCTATGTACTCGGATATGCATGTATATGTAAAAACTGAAGTTCTCGGGATATTAATTGTAATATATACACACACACATATATATGTACAATCTACATATGATGAGAATATACACACACACACACACACACATGTATTTAGTGTTTACACATGTATAAACATACGCATACACATACATATATATGATGATGATGATGATGATGATGAAGATGCTGATGATGATGATGATGATTTTATTTAAACACTGATTAAATTATAAAATTCATATAGTGTGAAAATAATATATAATATACAATAAATAAAGTATGTATATATATATATAATAAATATTAATTTATTTCTATTCATATTATATATTTCATAAAACTATATGTGTATAACCATATTCTAATTCAATATATATATATATATAATATATAATATATATATTATATATATATATATATATATATATATATATATATATATATATATATATATATATATATATATATATATAGTTATACCAAAGATTTTGCGAAGCAAAGATATAACACTCCCTATGCATGCAACGTAATTTAGTAATAGCCCCCACCGCTGCTAGCAGTAGTATCGAAATCACTTAAATAGATTTAGGTTCGGCTCTGTTTGCATACAACAATGTTTTCATTGCTCTATTAAATTACATGCAATATAAATTAGCTTTTACTCACTAAATATATACTTATAGCATTTAAAACATACATATCATATTTGTTTGTTATATATTAGTAATGAACACTTAGTTTTCATCATATAAATATTAATTTAAAGCATATTATTTAACATTTTAAAAGTGTATAGTTAAATACGAATTTACATTATAAACAACGCATAGTTCCTAAAAGTAACCCGCTATAGGTGGCACCAGGGTATTTTGTATACAAATTCGAATTACACGATTTCGCGTAAGTGTTATATCTTTCCTTCGGAAAATCGTTGGTTATACACAGTATACTGACTATATATACATTATAATTAACATATAGGTCAATATATTGATAACACTATTTTTTGTATACATATATATATATATATATATATATATATATATATATATATATGTATACATAAATAAACTCGTTTACAAGTGTAGTTAATATAATTGTTATTGAAATATATATATATATATATATATATATATATATATATATTCACATATTCACACATTGAAGTATTCTTAATATACATACTAAACGGGCAATAAAGTTCAGGTCATTTTGTATGCTATACAAATCACAAGATGTTAATGATTTTATATTGACTTCATAAATTATGAGAGTTAGCGATAATGTAGATATAAATGTGTGTGTGTGTGTGGGTGTGTGTACACATGTGTGTGGGTATGTGAGATTATACCGCATACGAATATAGGTGTTTATATGTGTATAAACGAATGTATAACTTATGATTGATAATGTTCATGTAATTATGTATTATAAACGTTATATATAAAAATAACGCAGAAAACTCATTACTGGTGTTGATCTCAGTGTCTAAACAAATTGGTTACAAGGTTACAAGGTTATATAGATGTATATGATTTGATTACAGTTTTTATTTATTAAAATTTAAGTATATTTTCAAACTTAAATTTTTTAAATAAGTAAATAAATAATAAATCTGTATCTTATGTGATAAAATAACATAATATGTATATGTTTGTACATTTTGATTAATCATTCAATGAAAGCATTATCAAAAAATAAATATATATACATAAATAAGAACATATATGTTTTGTATAAATCACATTATGTATACATGTATTACATGTACACATTATATTCATTGTCATATTAATTTTATAAATGTACTATTAAAATATAGTTTATTCTTATTAATGGTTTGGTTATAAACTAAATATAACACATATGTTAATCTCACTATATATAGTTACTCTACTATAGTATCTCCATACAGACCACACCCACACACACACACACACACACACACGTACACACACACACACCCACACACACCCACACACGTACACACACATATGCTCACATTTACGTCGTATCTGTTGACGTTCTTATATGTGTTATATATGCATTTATTTAAAGTTTAAATTGCTCACATATCATTTTTATATTGCGTTTTCTTGTATACAAGATACGTTTAATTATCATTATGCTTGTATCACATATTATGACTTTAATTTATATTATTTATCTATTATATTTAAATCATGCAAATTCTACGAGATATTTATGTATACATTCATATATATATTAATTATATATATATATATATATATATATATATATATGTAGTAAGTTATTACACATAGCCCATATGTGATTACAGAAAAGAAGTTTATCAAGACAATCAACATTTATATATTTATATATGTTTATATTTTAACAAAAATGGTTTATATTTTGTATTATCGTTTTAAATATGATCATAAATATATAATATTTTAAAACCAATATTATACCAGCCTAACTTATATATATATATATATATTGTTATGGTTATTGTTATTGTTATAGTTATTTTATTTTGGGGGAATTATCATTCCATCCAGGAACTTAGATGAAGTTTTCACTTATAACCGTATGGATCTAGAGATCACTATATAGAACATTATAATGTCCCTTCGAAGCCGCTCTCATGTTAAGGCATCCATGGTGTTAACGAGAGTTGATCATTCATTTATACACAATTATATAAGATCACTTCTGAATAGTATTGTAATACATATTTTAATGGTCCGGACGGTATTGAACCAATTGCCTACTGCTCGTGTGTCTGACGCCTTAGCCAACTGAACCACACACGAGAACACAATTTAAAGCCATTTCTATCACATGATGTGTGACATGTGACATACTGTGACACACTGTGACACGTGACACAATGAAGTCACGCGCTAATACACAGAACAATAGAGTATTCCCTTTGGTATATAATGTATCGCGTACATACACATGTATACAACGACTACTAAACGACTGATAATGTACACACAAGTGGGCGTATTACACTACGAAACTATTGCGAGTATGTATATATATATACATATATATATATATATACATATATATATATATATATATATACATACTCTATATATGTATATATATACAAGTGTATACACTCTGAGTGTTACCAGTGTTACAATGTTCGTGCGTGACTTATTGGAAATAGTAAATATTTCTGGGCCCAGTTGTACTGAGATATTAATTGTCTTAGGATTATCGTAGGAATATCCTTAGCTATATCCTTAGCTATATCCTCATACTGTACGGATATAGGCGTGGAGTTAACTATTATCCTATATATATATAGGATAATATTTAACTATTAATATTTAACTATTTAACCTATAGGTTACGGTCTAAGGTCCTTTAAAATCCTTTATTTTCTCAGAATAACTGACCCCTGGGATAGTATCGCCGATTAAAGTCACCGCGATATACCGCCTGATATATGCATTATAAGGCGGAACAAGTTTACCTCTCGCTCTGTATGTGCACACTTGTAGACATGTGTGTACACACTTGTAGACATGTGTGTACACACTTGTATACACACTTGTACACACTGGTACACACTTGTACACACGTGTACAAAGGTGACCGAGACTATCCGCCAACTTTCCGGAAATAAATAATTCTTTATTTGTTAACAATAGATATATTCTATTTACTCGGCAGCAAGTTTACCTTAAGCTTGCGGGATGTATTGTTGTGATGATGGCGATGCCCATATTAGGGCATATTATTACTGGGTAGACCGCACGGGTGTGTGTGTGTGTGATTAACCTATAGGTGTATGCGCGATATGGTACGTAATTAATGTATTCCAGAATGTATACTATATATAGTATATTATATTATATATATAGCATATATAACGTATATAACGTATTTTCTACGTATTTAGGAGAAAAATATAGAATGTACAATTCTATTTATAGAATATATATATTGTATACGTATAGTATACTATATATGGTATACTATATTATATATGTATATATATATAATATTTACCGTGTACGATATACTATATAGAGTATACATAATATTATACTATAGTATACATATTATAATATAGTATAGTATACTAACAGAGAATCTTCTTCAGTTTGCGAGTTCTTCCTCGACATCGGAGTCTGCTTAACCATGATATTAACGCCATCCTTCAACGACTTCAAAGACTTCAGAGATTTAGAGTCGGGGATCTCGTCCAGCGTCTTGTTGACCTTATCGGTCATCTTGTTATAGAGGTAAACGTACGAAGTGGTCGTTTCCTTACCCGCCGCGTCCTTGTAGCCGTTGTCGTCCTTCTCGTCGTAGTCTTCCGGTTCGTCGTAGTGAGTCATCTCTTCGGTGGGTTGTTTAGCCATGTGACCGAGTGAAAGTCGTATTTTCGGTTTGTTTATCGTTTGGTTTCGAGAGAGCGGATTATTTTATTTTTTAAATCGAATATTTTTTTTTTCACTAATTACGTTTCTAATTTAAATCTAAATTTAATTCATAAATATAAATATATACATATACACACACATATATATGATGATGATGATGTTGGTGATGATATACGTGTTTATTATATAATTCCTATAGGCACTAAATAGGGTCATGTATACATATACATATATACATATACATCTATATATAGACTCTAGGTCTATAGACCCCTTCGCTCTTGCGGGAGAAAATAATAATAAGATCATAATAATACAATAACAATTTAATAATAATAATAATAATACGTTGAATATATATATATATATAACACGAGACAATAATAACAATGTGGATGATTTAATGATTATGGGTAGAGATACAAGAAGAAATAAGCTTTATAAATCTTTTATGAGATATAATTGAACGAATGGCAGGAGGGGGGAATTCCATATATGGGTGGGACCGGCATTTTTAAAAGCTCTAGAATTTAGGGAAGTTTTACTAGAGTTCTGGGAGATAAGGTGAGGAGTATTTTGGTAATGAGGAGAAGGTAATATTATACGTTTTTTAATTAGATCAGAGATATATTAATATATATATATATATATACATTTATATTCGTTTATATAGATATTATAAATAATATATCGATAAATGATCGTTATTAAGAATTATACAGATCGTAAAATAAAAGTTATTGATTTTCTGTGTGTGTGTGTGTGGTAATTACACAATTATCTGCGGCCATAAATCTCCTGACCACTATCGTGTATCGTATGTACTAATGGCGTGAATCATGCCCCCCTTTTAGGTGAGGGTATATATACGTATACGCCTACTTATGGCTACTCGTGGCTATACCTATCGTATATAACATAGCAGGTTAACAATCAATGTCGTCGGCAAGAAATCGATAACGGGTTGTTAATTGTGATCATTATATTGAAATATTTAATTATACATTTTTATATAATTATATTTAATTTTTCATTTCCAGGATATGTGATTTAACTGTATGAGTAATTATAATAGTATATTTATATATATATATATATATATATATATATATGTATTAATATATAATTATATTTATTTACTCTATTATATATAACTTTTTTAGAACCCTTATGATATACTTTAAATTGTATCGGATCTAATTCTGCCGAATGCAGCCATGACATTTACCATATATGAATAACCCCATTATCATGTATATCTTATAAGATATATATATATATATATATATATATATATATATATATATATATATATATATTCCATATGTAAAAGATTAGAATGTATTATTAAATTGATTACTTTGTTTACTTGAGGTTATTTAATATGAGTTAACTTGGGTTAAGTAATTACTATCGTAATTATTAGTATACCAAAGTTAATAGTATCTGCGTTGTATATATATACTTTGAAAATGGAGTAAATTAGAGGTGATAAATGATGACTCGGTAAATTCACTAAACTAAATATATTTTGTGGCAATTATAATTGAGTAAGTTAAACAAATCCGATTCCTATTTAAGTTTTTATCGTTTCCTGAGTGTCTTAATGATAATCGGTTTTAAATCGATCTCTAAAATTCAAGTTTAGGAATCGGTTTATGTGAAACCGATTCTTAAATTACTATAGGAATCGGTTTATTTGAAATCCATTCCTAAACTATTACTCTAGGAATTTGTTTATTTTAAATAATAAAATTTCAATATTGAATACAGATATATCTAATCAATATTCAATATCTATATATATTCAATATTGATAATACAATTAGTTCAACATGATTTCCAAATGTATTATCATTATAATGATGATTAAAATTGTAGTTCAATGAGTCACTTGCATGATATTATGATAGTTTAGAAATGTACATATATGTACATTTCCGAGTAATCCTATAGGATTACTTAATATTTCATAAGCCTTATAATTTTAGTTTTTAAAATAATAATTTATTTATTAAATGTAGTATATTAACTTAAATATAAAATTAAATAATAAGTAATCATACATTTGCATAAATAACAATTATATAAATATATAAAAATAATTAAAAGGTATACTTTTAAAAAATAGTATATATGCTATTTTTTTATTTCAATATTAACAAATAATATACCTATATAGTTAATATACCTATATAGTTAATATACCTATATAGTTAATATACCTATATAGTTAATATACCTATATAGTTAATATACCTATATAGTTAATATACCTATATAGTTAATATACCTATATAGTTAATATACCTATATAGTTAATATACCTATATAGTTAATATACCTATATACCTATAAAGTATAAACTATAGTTTAGGTAATACTTAAATCTATAACTTAAACCGATTATCAATAATTAGTTTTGGAAGCGATAATAATGCGATTCCTTCACGACAATGGTATTAAACGTATTTATAAACGGTTTTCTAAACAAACTTTATGAACAAACTTTACAGACATTTGTTTTCCAATTTGAATCCGATTCATATAATAAAATCGTCGTATACGACGATTTTATAGGAATCGGATTTGTTAACTGTGTATACAAGTCTATATACTAAAAATGGAGTAAACATACTCAATAGTCTTACTACTAAAATGGAGTAAATTAATTACTATATACAAATAAGTAATACTGATAACATTATTGAATTTACACTATTACAACAGTATATATAAGGTTAATTTGACTTATATATATGTATATATATATATATATATACAATAATTTACTTATTATTTTAGTTCCTACGTTTTACACTTATAATGGTGTGACAATACGATGATATATCGATAGAACACTAACGTAAAACAAACTATATAGAGTTAGTTTTAACAGTGACCCTAATTCGGACCACCTCTATTATTACGCTTTACAATCATGTAATACAACATTCAAAATATAGAAGTTATTTATATTTAAAAAATAAACAAATACTTTATTATAACAAATGAATTTTAAAGATTTATGTACATTACTTTTAAGAATGTATATTTATATAATAGTATTACTCTTTTGAAGTATCCTTATATATGTCATATTTTAATATTTATTGATAACAAATATTCCTATTAACATTAAATAACACTTTAGTAATTAGTAATAGATAAAAGATAATACAAATTTAAAAAAATATATTATATTAACTATTTATATTATAAATATGGGAGTAACTTAGTGATTTTCCTATTTCGTAACAAATAAAAAAGACTTGTTAGTCAGATATCTCCATGGAGATTTATGTGCACATTTAAAAAGAATACCACGCGTATACTAAAGTAATTACTTTAGTATATGTCTTAATACATATAAGAAAGATAAGAATAAAGGAATATAATATCTGAACATTTAATTAAAATTCATCAGCATTCATAGCAGAACTGGAAGCCATGTCTGCAGACAAATGTCGATGAAATAGAAAGAACAACGTATATAAACGAATATTTAAATTATTATTCAACAGAATACAAAAAATAAAAATAAAATAACAATTATAAAGAAATATTATGTATGTATTGTGTATACATACTCTGAGTATATATACTCTGTATATAGTGCCAATTACAATAAGTTTTACAATCAATGCAATGATTGTTTATATACATTTTTACAAAAGTGTATAAAATCCTTACAATTTATTTTAATATATGTATTGTACATAAATCATTAATTATTAATTATAGGTAAATAATATAATTATACCTATATAATATAAGTTATATTGTCTATTATATTAATTTGTTATATTACTAATACTTTATAACATAATTTTATATGTATTACATTAATACATATACGATTATGTAAGAATTAATACTATTTAATACCATTAATTTATATAAAATTTATTATAAAAAGTATACTTTTAGTCTGAATTAGAGTACAAATGAAAAGGCACAATTTTTTATTTTTTATAAATAACTGAAATTATGTTGTATGATAAGATTATAAATGTATGTACACTTATATAATTATCCATATAACATCAACTACATTACAAAAAAAAATATTAAAGTTCTTGAACAACTTGTAATTTACCATTACTAATTAGTTTAACCTCCCCATATATCACAGTATAATCATAACAACGTTATCATAGATTATATATTGTAATATATATATATATATATATATATATATATATATACTGTATTGTATATAATGTATATACATATAGGTGTGTGTGTGTGTGTGTGTGTGTGTGTGTGTGTGTATGTTTGATTGTATGTACGATTGTGTGCGTGTGTACGCATTAATTTCATTTACACTAATAAATCGGGCGTCCATTACGCAAGGCTAATAAGCCGCCCTTTATCCGCGAGCGCCACGTCGCGATCGAATATTGATTAGATATTAATGAGCATTGATATTATGTATTTACGGGCCGAGGGGCCATAAACCTCCGACGGTGAGGTAATAATTCGTAATTAGAGGAATCGTTAGGAGGAGGCGGCCCTTCAATCGAACGCCGATCTAGGTCATAAAACTAGGTCGGCTCTCGGGGAACGCCGCGGCGGCCGCTTAATTGAAACTCACGCGAACGCGCGGGCGCGGGCGATTGAGGGGGCGTGGTCTACTCCGGGGCGCGGGGGCGTGGCTAACGGTGCGGCGGCGGCGGGGGGCGTGGTTAACGGTATACGGCGGCGGATATTATCGACCAATCGGAATACGAGTAACGGTGGCGAGCGCGCCGCTAATCTAGGTCATCATACGATAATAATCACTCTCCAGGATAACCAGGATATAAGTACCAAGTTATACATATAATTATACATAGATAGCGATGGAAGAAGGCGCATCCCTATCTTGTCCCGGCGGAAGATCGCTCTTGTCACCGCGTGCGGGAGAACCGGATGTCAGGGTTAAACGCGAGAACCCGACCTATCAACCTTTACGTTTAGGTTAGTCCTATATTATCCATATTGATATATATATATACTTAAATATAATATACATTGAATATATATATTATATATATAAATTGTATATATATATACATATATGGTATATGTATACGTATATATATATATATATATATATATATATAACAATTTTTATGAATGAATGAATGACATATATATATATATATATATATATATATATATATATTAACTAAAACATTATTTAAACACTTCTTAATTTATTTTCGTATAGGCTTTATTTAATCTTTATATCTAAGTTAAATTAATTTTAATTTTTGTTATTTTATATTTTCTATTCGCTTGTTTTATTTGTCTTTATTGTTATACACCCGCTCCATTGGTGTTTAAATAAACAACTCAATTCAATTCAATTTATATATATATATATATATATATATATATATATATTCATATATTGAAGGAGATCAGATAACTCGATAGGCTTTATTGATTCCTCCTATATGTATCACAATGAATACAGTTATATTATATATTGAATTCCGCTACATCTAGTGGTTTATGGTATCGCTTATATTCACATCTGGAGATATACACAACAATAGGGCTACACGGGGACTACAATATGGCTATTATAGTCATCTAGTACTTGTACACAATTGTAATAATATACCTACTAATGATAGCTTGCGTATTTGTACGTATTGTGTGAGTGGTTATAGTGGTGGTCATGCTATATGTATGTATGCGTATGTGTGTGTGTGTGTGTGTGTGTGTGTGTGTGTACGTGTGTGTGTTCATATATGTGTGCAGTTGTTGTATATAATAATACATATATTTAATTAATTAATTGCCGGATATATTTCTTTGTAATCCAAATTTAATCTCTATTAGAATAACAAAATATATGTGCATATTATAATTAATATACATATATGATATAATTATTAATTTTTATATTTAATAATTATAGTTATTTAATAGTATTATAGAGCTGATAAAAGTTAATTTAACTATATTTAAACTTTATATATATATCAATGTATTTCATAATAGTAAAAGTATAATTTAATTTTTATACCGAATAATATTTATATATATATACATATTTATTTTATACATGTATATATATTTATATATTTATATGATATATGATATATGCTAGAATATGCTTGAATAGGTGTAATTAATAATTGTAAAACAACAATAACAATTAATTAGTCATTAAAGTCAATTACTTCATTAGCTTATTGAACACTAATTGGCAGTATACTTAATTGTTATTCCCCATACGTTGATGTAATTATCTATAGATATACGATCTATTTATAGGTGTGTATAAACATGCGATTATGTACACATATATACATACATGTATATATATATATATATATATATATATATATTAATTTATATATAACAAACATTCAGCCTTGGTCTATGGTTTAGTGGAAGAGTCAACATCTTGTAAGCAAGAGGACCCAGTCAGTTCTTGTTTTTCTCTTGTGTTTATCAATAACTTAATAAATAACAAATTAAATAACAATAATTTTGTTTTACTATTTGTATTATATTGTTCAGGGCACCCTCACAGTTATTTATAACATGTATATAAGTCTATGACTTCTCGAAGGGTCTATTTTTATACGCTATTTGTATTGTATTAAATATATATATATATAAATGCAATGAATCATCTTTATTATACCTAGCAAGTAATAATCGGGAAATTAATAAATAATTAATTTTGTTGCCTGCATTTATATTAATATATATATACCCATGGCGTATTACCACATTTCACCCGCACTCATAGGTGAATCCATGCCTCATCCGGGTTTCGGTTCTTACGTTCTACCTCACGTGGTACCGCACATGGCGTTTCCGGTTGCCGCCGGATACACGCATCAAGTGCTGCCCCATTACGGAGGGATGGAGCGAGGCGGTGGGCGTAACTTCGGCTACGAACAGCAGCACAACAACAACAACATCGCGGGGGTTGGCCTAGAAGAGGGCGGTCTAGATCAGCAAGGAACGCCCATAAGAAGGAGACGACCCGCCCAGACTGACAGCTCGGAGAACGGAAGCTCGGAGAATGGAAGTTCTCCGGACAGCGATATCATCGAAGCTAGGGTTATTGATTGATTGATTGGTTGATTGAATGTGTAATTAAACACGTACAAATTGTAAATGCTTTCTTAAATATGTAATATATCATATAGTCTATAAATATATGTAAAAAGTAATAATAAAATAATAAAATTAGGTAATACAAACATGCCATTTAAAATAATAAAATAAAGCATAACAAACAACAAAACATTAATATTGGTCACCTAGAGAGAAATCTCTCTCTAGCTCTATGCTAATGACACACAATATATGTTAACACGAACATGTATAAACGACTGGCATGTATGTCAGTGTATGTAAACAGGTGCCTGTGCACAGGTTTACAGGTTAAATAGTATTAAAAAAATCAAATATATATATATATACAAGCTCAATAATTAATAAATCTAAATATTTATATAACTATAGTTATTACTACATAATAAGAATAATTATATAACCCTATTATTGGAATTGAATAATATGCTCATAGTAATAAAAGTTAGTTTTAATGTGTCTGGCTAGATAAAAATGCGCCAGACACATTATACCGATATTTAATTATTATAATAGTCGATACTATAGTCGATACTATAGTATATAGTATCTATAGAGCTAACTAGAGCTATGTGTATAGTAAGGGTGCGAGTATTTACAATATATATATATTTATATTTATATATATATATACATGTATATATATATAAATATATATATATATATATATATAAATATATATATATATATGTAAATATATATATATATATATATATATATATAAACCAGGCTCGATCACAACATTTTATTTTAGAGGGCTTTGATAACATTGGCGCTAGCACAGTTATCTAGAGACATAGCTTGCGATTGTTATTATAATAACAATAGGCTCATTGTCTGGTCACTTCAGTGGTCACTCTGTATGTTTAGTAGTTCTGTATTAGTAGTACCACCGCGTTCCGATAGTCGGCAATAGCATGCTATATCACTATGCAATATCAGCGGCAGGTTGAAAGTAAATCGCCGACTATCGGAACTTGGTGGTACTATATATATATATATATATATATATATATATATATATATATACATGTGTACATGTATATGAAATACATATATTTATGATTCTATTTATATTTTATCTTTCGATAAATACATTCTATTTTAAAATGACAATTAAAATTATAATTTACAAAAGAAATATCTTAATATATATTTATTACTATGTATATAAATGAATGAATGAAATACAAATTATATGTTATGTACTATATAGGGGAAAGTAACCTAATACGGACACTTTAACAATAAATGGTCTTAACATTTGATGACTCATTATTTGTATTCAAAAATTACAATATATTAATATTATATGATTATAGATATTATTGTGAATTTAAAATTTTATTTAATCTTTTAATTCCATAGATAACGGGGGTGTCCGTATTTGGTACCCATGTCCGAATACGGACACCCTGTGTTATAATACGGACACCCTAAATACAACTAGATAAACTAAATATTAATGATGAATCAATTAGATAAATTTAAATTACATTATTTATAATTAATTTTATGAAAAATATATTGTAATTTAATTAGTATATATATTATTTATTTATATTATTTTTTAATTAATAATTCAATTTAAGTATCTAAATAATACAAATTTTAGATTTAGCTTTGTTGGTGGTATTACTATTTTAACGCGATTTTTGTGAAAATCATAATAGTCATACGCTGTGCGCTGATTGGTTATAGGGTATCCGTATTAAGACATCTAGAGTGTCCGTATTAGGGACTTATATGACATTTAGATATATGCTTATAACTTAATGAATATTTGATAACAAATATAGAAATTTTATATATAATTTTTAGAATGCTTTATTTTTTATTAATATAATGTTATATTTTATATCGATATATTTGTATATTCTTGAGAAGGATTTAAGTTGAATTTTTTTTTCATAAATTTAAAAACATAATACAAAAATCAGTTTATTGGATATAACAGCTATAATTTGAATAATTAAAAAACAAAAATTCGTTGATTAGTAGGTGGACAATGAAAAATATAATTACTTAGTAGCAATTTTTAAAATATAGCAATATAATTGAAAATGTATTTATTAATTAATTATGATATACTATATGAATTTAGTTGATTATTTTTTTAATAATTAATAATAAAAAGCATATAATTAATGTCTACCAAATATATGTTATTTATAAAGTAATATTTTTATTGACAACATTAATATTACTATTTTGTGGACATTTTATATATACATATATATATATATATATATATATATATATATATAATAGTCGGCTGGAGCCCGCTTTAATGATTTATTATTATTTTAGTATAAATAAGTAGGATATACTATATTTCCCGTGGATTAAATAATTTGTTGTACTTTTTTTGTAAACAGTTACCATACTATTTTAATTTATATTTTTATTATCTGATAGTAAACGTACTATATATAGTAATACTCTTCTAAGTAATAGTATAATAATTATTATTGTTATACTTAATATATATATATATATATATATATGATATTCATCTACTTTTAGGAGATATCGAATTAAAAAAGCTAATGCATAATGAAAGCCATGGCTTTCATTGATTCTCAGAAACACATACATTAACATCAACACTAGACATTGTCTATAAACTAATTTAATTCATTCATATTTATATATATATATATGTGATATTTTAATGTATTACTCCTTAATTAAGATAATAATTGTGTTAAACACGTACATAGATTATTCACAGTGTGTAGAAATTCCCCGCTATTACCTACACACATATCACATGACATCCTTACCAACACACATATCACATGACATACTTACCAACACACATATCACATGACATACTTACCAACACACATATCACATGACATACTTACCAACACACATATCACATGACATCCTTACCGTACGCGCCATATCACATGACATACTTACCAACACACATATCACATGACATACTTACCGTACGCTGCGGCATATCACATGACATACTTACTGTACGCTGCGGCGTATCACTATAGCTTGCACTAATAGCCCTGCTCACCTCCTACAGAACGTGGCTCACAATAGCTGGACTCCCGAACAGTCGAACAAGCTTCACCAAGGTTAACGTCGTGCTGTAGAGGTCACGCGCGTGTCACGTGTGTATGTATTATAATCACGTGATGTTATACGATGTATACATCATAATATAGTAGTGTTACTATATTATACTATAGGTTATACTATAGATTATACTATAGATTATATATTTATATATATACATGTTTATTTAAATTGCAGTTGACTAATATACAACTATAATTGTTTATAAGTACTGCATTACTAGTAATACAATAATAAGTAATAACTATTATATTTCACTATATCATAGGTACTACACATATATTATAAGTATATACATAGTGGTATATATAGTATATATATATGTGTATATATATATATATATATATATATATATATATATACACTATATACACTATACATGGTAGACCTTGACGTATACTATATATATATATATTAATATTAACTATATATAGCCATGGTATACCATGTATACTAGGTACACCTACTTAATATCTCTAGTTATACCTTATACCGTATACGCAAGAGTTACATAACACAATGGTGTGACTCAACACTTACGTAACAATAGGGTATACCGGGGGCAGGGGGGTGGGGGCAGGAGGGTGGAAGGGGGGGGTGGGGGCAGGGGGTGGGAGGGGGGTGGGGGGTTCTACCTAGTGCCATAGCTCGTCGCTTCGTTAACGCAGGACACCATCGCCGTGATAATTACTATATGACCATATAAGGCAAGAGCTGGCAAGTAATAAGTAGCACAGGTATCATCGGCACTGGTCAAATGTGTGTATAGCGTGTTAACTTGTAATTATGTTTCTATGTATATATATATATGCATATACACGCATATATATGCATATATACGGATATATACATTCATTTTTACGAGCCTGAGTGGTCCAAACACAATACACAATACTATTCAAGTTTTACCACTACCGCCACCACTACCACCACCACCACCACTACCGCCACCACTACCGCCACCACTACCGCCACCACTACCGCCACCACTACCGCCACCACCATAGCACGTATACCGCAGTAGCAGCAGCGCCGCATATACGCCTGCATACACACACCACTAGTACTACTACTGCGCGCGCGCGTATGTATTCGCATGTGTAATGACGTCATCGTAGGTTACGTAACATCGCTTATTACGTCATCACCGCCCAAAGAACATATGTCGTCATCCCCTTTATTCTTAGATTAGGGAATTAAATGTAATGCGAATTTGAATAATGCATCTAAGGTGATATATTTGCATTCAATAGATATATATATATATATATATATATATATATATATATATATTACATGTATGTTTTCATTTTAACTTGTATTCTTTGATTATTAATTATATTTTAAATATTACATATACGTATATAACATATTTATAACTCATAGACACTTTTTATTATTACATATCGGAAATACATGCGTATACGCATGTATGTATATATATACATATCACACCAGAAGGCTATATCATATTGTGTTTGAAGCGTAAATTATCCATGTATACATTATACACTATATATTATCTATAGAACTCTGTATGCCTGGAATCGAGTCATGCCAGGTACATTAATTTAAAGTAATAATTAATAATCAATAGTTATAATTATAATATTTAATAATTATAATTATAATATTTAATGATTATAATTATAATAATTAATGATTATCAATCAAATTATATATGTATATTATATCCTATATATTAAATGTATATAATACTATAGTTACAAATGAACGAAACCAAACTAAATGTTATAATTAGTAAAAAGTTAAACAATCGACATTTTATCTTTTATTTTCAAAATAATAATAATAATGTATTAGTTATCCATAATTTGTATTAAACATTTTCTTTTATATTCTATACAACATTTAATTATTTAAGATCTATATACTATCTATTAGTTTGTTAAATATTTTATGAAATAAACAAAAAAAAAAAAAGTTAATACACTTTTTGCAGACCACTATTAATCCTATATATATATATATATATGTATATATAAATATATGTATATATATATATAAATTCGACCTCTGTTATATAGCACAGAGGTCGCAGCTATAAATAATGTATACCATTAATCGTAATGTACCAAGTTTCATTTTCTCAGACTTATAAGTCTTATAAAACTTATAAATATATTTATCATTTTTATTTTTTATTTATATACCATATTGACTTTTTATTCAATTTACCAGATACTTGTTTTTATAACCTTTAGTTTACGATTTAATATTATATATCTGGTAGTGTTAACTACTTCACCATTATAGTGCACTTTATACATGTATCACTATGACACTTTTATTATATTTATTTTACCGAGAAATACCGATGATTAATATGATATATTTAATAGTGTATACTATTAATTCATTAATTCGTACTATAATCATACTTCCCGATATAATTCATCTATAGATGAATTATATTTTATATATATTATTGTCATGTTGGTAACTTATTTTCAGATAGTATATCCACATATATAGGCATATTCTCCCTGTATACCAGTTTAGCAAAACGTTTAAGCTATTTTTATTTTAGTATTATATAAATATATATATATATATATATATACATTTAATTTACATTTTTATGATAATCATAATATTTTTACTATGAATAATATATTGACTGGTTATTTTGAAGATATATTAAACCCTATTAAGCATGTCAATGTTAATGCTAAGTTATTTCTATAGAAATTTCTAGATAAAATATTATATTATCAATAGATTATTTCTATATATAGCAATAATCACATTGTAGACCGTCATTACTTGTAACTCTCATTACTTGTATGTATTACATCTTCGTATACTTATTAAACTTAATAAACATAAATATGTCCATTTTTATAGTATGACAATATACAATTTGATAGGAATACTTAAATAGAAGAGTTTCATTTTTGATGTATTTAATTATTATCTTTTTTATATGTTAATATAAAATAAAATAAATGTATATTAAAAAGTAATATTAAAATAATGTATATATATATATATAATTTTAAAAATTTAGTTATAGATTAATATTATAGATTAATATTATATATATAATATATATTATATATATATATATATATATATATATATATATATATTTATATATATATATTAGATGTATTCTATATATGTATGTATATTAGATAAATATACATGTGTTTATACAAATTATATTCAAATATATTTGCTTATTTTTTATCCATTTTTCTTTTATTAATTATTACCGATAACGTTGATGATAATAGAGATACAGATTAACATCATGATCATATGGACCATATTGACCATATTGACAATATATGCTTTATTATACATTGCAACTTTTATTAGAAATTATACACTATAACACAATAATCAATTGTTCACATCACTACATGTGTACATCTAATATTGACAATGTCAAATATAATAACAATTTAATAAACAAATATATATATATATATATATATATATATATAGTATATGCAATATATATAATGTATATATACATATAAGTATACGTATAATTTAGGCTAATTTAAATTTTAAAGAACATGTAATGTTAATTAGTTAATTACGCCGTACGATAATTCAGCGCACGCACACTGTAATGGCTTGTATACACTAGTGTGGCTACATCTATAGATGAAAAACAATATCATCTACTTAGCGTGGCATATGCTTGTCCCTTCGAACACCTGCGCATCATTTATGACTCTGATTCTCTCGCCATGGAGGGTTCGCCCCGCCCCCCGCCCCGCCCCTAACCACGCCCCCCCCGTCGTCACGAGTCCCTGATATCGTGTACGTAGCCCCCCGACGTAGGCCGCCGTCGTAGTATATCGGCGATTAAAAACTCGCCGTACCACTTGACCGATAGCGTTAATTAGACACGTGATCGCTCACGCCCTATCTCTACCACGTGACCGCTCACGCCCTATCTCTATCACGTGACCTTATAAGGTGGTGATTACTTTCTGTATCGGCACTACCGCGGGGTTCTAAATGTGGTATTGATTTTAGCGCTCCCAACCGGCTATATGTAGAAGTATCCCGCATCGCTATACCCTATCCGCCCGGCTTGGGGGAGGAGTTAAATCGTTTCCGCCACGCCCCGCCCCCCGATAATTAGTAACGCCCGCTTAATTAGAGCGCACCGGTTCTCGCGTTTTCTCGTAGCGAGCGCGCGAGATTCGGCGAGATTCCCCGTGCGACGATAAGTGCCCACATCCAGAGGATACACAATTAACATGGCGCTAACAATACCTTCTGATTGCGCGTTGTTTGTTTAGCGGTTGGAAGCACAGGTATATCGATGTCTTCCCCCGCCTCCTTCCCCCGCCTCCGTCGATTAATTAGCAACCTCAGCATTTTGTTTCTGCCGTAATTACGTAATTGGTCGATCGTTTTCCGGGCGGATGTCGCGTTGTTTCTCGTTCGATCTCGCGGAATAGCCACGTAGTGACGTCATGCTCAATCTGTTAACAATAGTAGAAGTGGTGCTAGCCGTAAAAAACGTCCTGGCGTGCGCTCAGGAAAAAGGCAATTTGATGCATGGGTAGTCACCGATCTATTAATTATTCAGCGTTTTCACTACTCGGCCACCGCCACCTAGCGGTGATTTACGCCATTATTACGTCATATACGCGCCGATTACGTAACGTACTGACGATGTTGCGCAATAAAAGAAAGCGGATTAATCGGGGGGGGGGGGCGATAATAAAGCCGCGACTCGTAATATATTATTATTGATATTTATAACGTAATATACACCACCGCCGGGGTTCTGTGATCCTAGACCGCGGTCTATATCACATCGGTTTATGTGTTTATTAACTTTGTGGTGGATCAGGGCGGGCGAGGCGGCAAGTTTTACTGCCTTAGTAGTGGCAGTGTTAGCGGTAGCGGTAATCTAAGGAGACGAAGTAAAACTTTATAATATTGAATAATTTATTAGCGCGCCACATTATTACGACTACTACTAGCGCCACCACTCACGTCACGTGTCCTCGAGGACGTCGATGTCCTATTCGGTCACGTGTTGTTGTTACATTGTATTCGACTCGATCACCCCTCGGTATCAATATTTTATTGCATCACATCTCTCATCACATACTGTGATTTCTAAATATATATATATATATATATATATATGTATATATATATATATACCTACATATGTGTTAGAATATATAAATATATTAAGACAGTGTTAGAAACGCCAATATATTTTCTATATTAAAAATGAAATATCTTTTCGAATTAACTGTCATAAATAGTTTAATATTATAAATAAGAAAATATACAAACATATATATATATATATATATATATATATTATAGATATAACAAAATCATAATATTATAACGTATTTTACATAGTATATAAATAATAATACACACAATTAGTTAATACTATATTAACTCTCCATTTTCTACGTACATTATTTTAGTCGTATACCCCAATAATATCAATTATAAGAATGTGTTGCTATTGTATATATATATATATACATATATATATTTATATATATATATAAAATATTATTATTGAAACGATAATCTAATATCTATGAAAGTATATATTATTTTACACAAGTGTGTATGAGTGTAGAAATGTATATTTTAAAGAAAACTTGGCGTTTACAAAAAGTAGTTTCCGCCTAAAAATACACTAATGATATATCTGTCGTTGAGTATACCTAGATAGATATTTATATAAATAAAAATGTATGTGTACAATATACATGTATACATACATTGAATGTTATAATTATAACGCATAAAATATGCTACAAACGAAATAAAATCGTCGAGTTTAACAAATAGGATAACTATAGTTAATAGATAATTCATATAATTAGTTAATACTTTAGTTTTATTATATACCTAAATATAAATATTAAATTATACATAAATACTAACCTCCCCGTACCACAGGAGACAGAGGCGTAGGAGTCGGAGGCGGCATGGGTGGGGGCGGAGGGGTGGGGGTAATGGGGGGTGTGGGTCCCCACGGGGTAGTGGACGACGACGACCCGGCCATGCGAAGGTACCGCACAGCCTTCTCGAGGGAACAACTCGCCAGACTCGAGAAGGAGTTCTACAAGGAGAACTACGTGTCGAGGCCGCGACGCTGCGAGCTGGCCGCCATCTTGAATCTACCGGAAGCTACCATCAAGGTCGAGTGCTGACCTCGCGCTGCGTCGTAGTGCTAGAGAGAGGAATAGAGTAGTAAACACGTGTGTATCTGACATGCGGAAAGCGTGAATCTAGTTTGGTCACCGCGAAATAGCTGATTTGACCTATTTGATTTTTTAATTTGTAGCTAGAGTACAATTATTAATACCACTGGAAAGAGGATAAAAAAGTAATATAATTTTCATATTTTACTTTTTTGATATAATTAATAATAATAACGTTACAATCAAAAGAATATTATATTTTAATATTTGGTCACCGCAAGATGAGTATTTTTTTATTTCCGCTTTCCGTATTAGCTTATGCTGCCAGGCATTACCACTCTATTTCTCTCTAGCTCTATGTATTGAGTATTAGACGATACGTGCTATTCTCACGCGCAATGATACACACGCATATGTGTATATGCATGTATACACGTATACATCTATATAAAATAGTATATATATACGTATATATATATATATATATATATATATATATATATATATATATATATGTCTGACGCCTTAGCCAACTGAGACAAACAGGCAGTTAAATTAATATAAAATATTATATTTATATCTATACTATAGTAGATTTAGATATAAATATAATATTTTACATTAATTTAACGGCCTGTGTGGCTCAGTTGTCTAAGGCGTCAGACACACGAGCAGTAGGACACGGGTTCGAGCCTCGTCCGGACCATTAATTAATTTTATAAAAAGGGTCTTAAAATATTATTTAGAAGTGATCTTATATAATTGTGTATACATAAATGATCTGCTCTCGTTAAAACAATGGATGCCTTAACATGAGAGCAATTTCGAATGGACATTAGAGCCATATATGGTTATAAGTGAAAACTACATCTAAGTTCCTGGATGGGATGAAAGGACTCCGCCAAATATAAATAATAATAACAATAATAATAACAATAATATATATATATATATATATATATATATATACAATATACACATGTATATTTATAGGTGTATATTATGTAACAGTAGATACATAGTTTGTGTTTACATGACATATATAGCTTTGAGAGGAAATTTATTAATCATAATTAATATAATGTTATTAATATCGAATATATATATACTATAATATTCATTCGGTAATATGTATTGCATATTTAATTCTCATCATAATAATTGTTATATTATGTAAATTAAGTATACTTAATAAAATATCCATATGGAATAATATTATATATAATATAACCTATATATATATATGTTATACAAAATTATATTTGATAACATTTATGGTACATTTTATTTCGTGTTAAATTAAAGAAAATTCCATAAGTAAACACTATTTATTTTAATGATTATCACATATATACATAGAAATAGAATTAGGTTAATTAATTATAATGACTATGTGTATATTAACTGTAAAATTACTATCCAAATTGGTTAATATATAATGTTTAATGTACATTGTACATTGTACAGTGTACACTGCACAATGTTCACATTGTACTAGAAATATAATTAGGTTAATTAATTATAATGTCTTTGTGTATATTTCACTGTAAAATTACTATTTACATTGTACAATGTACAATGTACTATGCTCATTGTACACTATATTTTACAGTATACAGAAAAGTCCACTTATTGAGTGTAGACACATATGCTATACACATTGTGCATTCAGTATACTGCATTATCACACACTATAGTATATATACACTACTTTATACAGTAGTACACATGTCTATAGAGTTGAAACCACTCCAATACCTATCTATATATATGTATATGTAAAGTATATACGTAATGTTTATATTACTATCATAGGTATGGTTTCAGAACAGAAGGATGAAGGACAAACGTCAGAGAATGTCCGTGTCCTACCTCCCGTACATGGCGGCCTCTGACCCCAATCTGTACGCATACATCATGAACGCCGTAACAGCCAATCAACAGAACGCCTACAACCTTCAAGCCGCCGGACCGCAGATCTCGGCTCCGTTGGGCTTGGGTTCACCACTAGGTGGGGCGTTCGGAGCTCCTTTAGGGGCGGGGCTTAGAACTCAAGCCGCTGCGGGGGCGTATCCAGCTTACGCCGCGCTCGCCGCTCAGATGGCGGTCGCTCAAATGGCCGCCGCCGCAGCCGCCGCCACAGCCGTAACTCCGCCCCCTTTACAAACTCCCGCCGCCCCCGCCACCGCTGCCGGACTGGGACTCGCCAATAGGGGCGTGTCGGACTTGAAACCGCCGCCTCCTCCCCCGTTCCCGATGTTCTCTCCGTCCACCGGACTGGCTAGTCCTCCCGTAGCGATGGAGGTGTCTCCTCGTTTGACCTCCCCGACCTCTACGGAGTACAAGGTCACCCTACCGAGACCTTTGACTACTTCTCCAGCGCCTCCACCACCTTTGACCTCGCGTCAAGGCCCGGTCGCGAAAACTCTATTTCAACCGTACAATATAAACGCGTAGTCGTAGAAATCGACGTTACGTTCGACCTTAACGTTTGACCTCAACGGTTGACCTTTGCGTTATTTCGATTACGTTAATTAATAGTGATATTAATTATTTTATATACTTTTTGACAATCACGAATATATGTATGTGTACATCATTATCGACATATATATCCGTTTATACATATACACCATAATATATTAAATTAATATATATATATATATATATATATATATATATATATATATATATAAACAAATATGTATGTATATACTACTACAATAGAACAATGTGTACTGCATAGATCATAATGCACGTATATTGATCATGAATATCATCCCCATTGTTATGAACTGTGACGTGAGTGACTGTGTTATGTATACGTGACTTCCATTGTCACGTGTTCGATCCATTGTTGTGTGTATGCATGTGAATTACTGTACATAAGTCATTGTTAAATTTTGTTACACGTTTATTATATGAATAAATCTCTACAAAATAGTTAACTTATGATTACATTATTATATACTTATAATTACATTATTATATACTTTTTAAATTAGAATATATATATATATCTTATAATTAAAAAAATATATACATCTTATATCTAAATTTTGCATTTACTAATTTATTAATGAAGCTTAATTTAGTATCTATAAATATAAATAATGAAAATATATTAATATTTAACGATTTTACTAATTTTCTGTGAATATTTCATAATTATAATCTATCATTATGTAGTATTTAGTGGTTATTAACTTGTTTATATATTGTATATAGTGTGCACAATTAATTATAATTAACTGCATTATTATATATATATGTAAGTATAAATTAAAATTATATAATTAAATTTAGTTTAAAATGTAGTCATTGAAGGTATACCTTATACACTATAGTTGGATGCGGATTTAACTAAATGTCCGATCCTATAAAATGGTGTCTAAAATGTCTTAAAATATATGTTATTATAATATTAAGATTTGATATTATATAATTAATTATATAAATAATTGTGTTACAAAATTATGGGCCCTAGTTAATAATTAGATTCCTTAATATTATATCGTTTCAAAGGGACATTATACATATTTGGCTATACGTAAAAACTGTATAGAAGTTCCTGGATAGGATTAAAAGAATTATATTATAAAATAACTATATTAAGTGATTATACCCTAAATCAACATACCACAAAATAGTTTTTTAAGTTAGACAAATCATTATAAAAATCGTTGATAACCTATTTCAGTATTATATTGTACCCATACTATACCTGTAAGGTATAGTATGTAGTAAATATATAGTAAATATAACTATATAGTCCTATAACTATATCATCTAGTGAAGTTAAATATTCCTATAATTTTCTTATTTCTATTCTATTTTAACTTTTATTTTACTCTCGAATGATTTTATCGTATTGTATTATGTTCCAGGAGTACATATTTGAAATTGATGTACAACAAAATGTAAAAACTCGTTCTTAAATTAGTGATTTCACTTTGATTATATTACAATTTAATTATAATTAAATACACATTATATTGATTAGAATGATTACTTGAATAATATAGAAAAACGTATTCAATTCCAACCGAATATATAAATAAATTCGATTTTTAATAACAAATTAATAATGAAATACATTTTTGCAAATGAAGTTTTAAACTTTATAAATAAATAGATATCTCATATCTTTGAAACCATCAGATTATATTAACACTATATATAGTATACTTAAATACACGACTGGAAGTATACTATCAACGATATCGTACATCACGTTAACAATGAAGAGAGATATCTCTTCATTGTTAACGTGGTGTACGCTTTTTATATATATATATATATATACAGTATACTGTCTATAGAGAGTATATGGATATATATATATATATATATAATATATTATATTATATATAATATATTATATATATATATATATATATATATATACGTCCTGTGCAGGAAGGGCTATATTGGATATTTCTATAGAAATCCTATAGGTTAAAACCAAATATAAAATAATAGATGTTTGGATTCAGGTTTTTACCATTATTTAATAATTCAATAATTAATTTGATTACCAAAATAATTGAATAAAAAAAATTTGTATTAATATAAATATATACTTTGTCTTTAAAAGTTATAATTATTAATATATTAATATTGGATGATAAGTAGTTATAATGAATCATAATATAATATTAACATTAAAAATGGGAATATACGAAATTTATTTTTCAAAAAAAAAAAGAAATGTCAAAAAACTAGGGAAAACGGAAAAAACCATATAAAACACGAAACTAAAAATAAAATTAGATTGTGTTTTTTTTAAAACCCTGGATTTAAATCCTGTCTAATATTATACTATAATGTAAACAGTCTCTCGATATGTATACCTATAACTACACCAATAACACACCTGTAGTTATATATTTGAAGCAGGTTACGTAACCGAGTTACGCCCTTACGACACGCCCCTTTACCATACGGATTACGTAACACTCGATCACGTGGTAGATATTACGTAACGCAGCGATACATTCATTATTCAGGCGGCCATTATTATCACTAAGCATCCCCTACTGCCGTCGATGGGGCTATAGCCTGTATACAGCGGAGAAGGTGCCAGCCTCCGCGATAGCTAGCCCGGTCGGGTTATAACCCGAACGGGCGCGAGATTATCCGTCGTCCGCGGGTCATGAATAATACTAATAGTTCCGGGCGCGAGCGCGACGCCTGGCGAGTAATTAGTTATACATAATTCATGCCGGCGCTGCCCCTATCGGCGAGGTGTGGAATGATGATTATTCGGGGCGGTGGTGACGGAGATATCGGGCGGGGGGACTGAAGATATCCCATGAGGGTCATTGAAATTGAGTGCCATTATATATATATATATATATATATATATATATATGTGTGTGTGTGTGTGTGTGTGTGTGTGTGTGAGTGTGTGAGTGTGAGTGTTTATTGATGTGTATACTACACTACGAGTGTATACCATAGAAATACCATAGAAAAGTATTACTCCGATTATGGTATTTATTTGAACAGTTATAATCAACGATATTGAATTCCTAGTAAGTTATATATATATATATATATATAATAGTTACTAGTATATAACATATATATATATATATATATATATATATATATATATATATATATAACATTGATTCTACGAGGAGATGATTGGTTAA
Source organism: Osedax fenrisi (assembly GCA_964019155.1). Taxonomy (NCBI): domain Eukaryota; kingdom Metazoa; phylum Annelida; class Polychaeta; order Sabellida; family Siboglinidae; genus Osedax; species Osedax fenrisi. The sequence goes on from OZ025243.1 coordinate 77,153,520, forward strand.
CATTTAGAATACTCGTGTATTGTAATACATGTATGACATAACATCAGGTATACCACCCTATATATATACCCTATATACCCTATAGGGTATATATATACCCTATATAAGGTATATTATATATATTATATTATATTATATATATTATATATATTATATTATATATATATACCTTCTATAGGATACCCTCCTATAGGATATACATATATGTATAGGAGTTCATATAAATGTTTTTAATACTTTTATTCAATAATAACAATTAAAACAGTATACAAATATAATGTAAATTTTCAAAATATATTAAAAATATTATTTTATATCTAACTAAATTTTATGAAAACTTGCGTTTAAAATTAAAAACATTTATTTCTAGACTTATTATCCAGTATCCATTATATATATACATATATTGAAAAATAAGTAAAATTATAATATAGTTAAATACTTATATTGTAATATAATAAATATCCGTATATTAATTGTATTTTAAAATATTATAATGTATCACGCTATAGCGTATACCATATATGGTAATAATAAGTAACTATATTATATTACATATAACTATAGTAATCTATTAACGATAGGTTATCGTAGATAACAATAGGTTATCATAGATATTATATTATACGCTTGTCCTCGCTATATTGTACGAGCTGATTAAGTTATCCGAACGATTTATTCCTATAGGAATCAGTCGTTCAGATGACATAATAAGCTCGGTACTACAGTACTACTACATGCAGTACACACGTGATATATCATGTCACGTGACATCACTACACGTCAACACGTCTGTCAACACGTGTCTCATTAGATGTCACGTGATTCCACATGACTCTATATCATATAGAATATATGCTATATATCATCTATATATAGACTATATATATATATATATATATATATATATATATATATATATATATATATATAGATGACACGTATCTACATTATAACACAGTACACCATCGCGTAATTGTATTCCTATAAATCATGTCGCATTACGAACGCGCACGACACAGTACACAATAGATAGCATAACAATAGATACGCCTATCGCATAACAATAGATACGCCTATCGTAACCCGAGCAGGTGACGTAACACTTTCACTCCCGGGTATGGGATTATTGTATTCGCAGAAATGAGCATATTTTAATTTGATATGTATATTATGTTATCTACATTTTGATTACAGATATACCTATATACATAACTATACACACACACATAAATTGATAACTGTTAATATAATAATTTAATTAGAATACTTATGTAAATAAAACTGAATATATCAATGACAACTATTGATCACCTGACACCTAGGTAACTATGGCAACAATACTTAGCATAAACACTCTAGTGCAGTGGTTCCCAACCTTTGGGTCATCATTTTTAATTTTAAAATTGTTTATCCAAGAATTTAAAATTTAAAAAAATGCTCCTATATTATAATTTAATACAAATCAAGTTAAAAAATAATAAAATGTGTCATTGGGTTATATATTTATTTTGTTATATTTTTTAATTAAGGATTATCAAAAAAAGGGTCATGATGAAAAAAGGTTGGGAACCACTGCTCTAGTTTGTGTATGTGTATATATCACATGTATATGCATTAAGAATAGGTATTGTGACTTACATATTCAATATATATATAAGATAATATGTCGATGATAAATATACTTTGTTGATGTAATACAATGTAATACATAATTATTAATAGTTTCAATTGAAAATTAATAATATATATTAATAACTAATATTATAATATATATATATATATATATATATATATATATATATATATATATTATAACTATAGTAGACTATAATCGTATTCAGCAAACTGATAAAATACTGCTATTTACATCTGCAACTCGCCATTACCACACCTATACTTACAAGTGCACGCGTACTTACCAGTATACACCTATAGGTTATGTGTATGTGTGTTACCTATGTAATGGTCAATAGTCACTTGATAAATACAACATATAATGAACTGTGTTGTAGTTATAATAAAGTCATACGTATACGTACTAAATATATATATAGTCAGGCCTATAATCATATATTGTTATTGTTATTATTATTTTTATTTGGTGGAGTCCTTTCATCCCATCCAGGAACTTAGATGAAGTTTTCACTTATAACCATATATGGCTCTAATGTCCCTTCGAAGCCGATATGATATATATATATATATATATATATATATATATATATATATATATATATGTATACATGCAAGTCGTATTGGGAATTGTCGTATACGAACCGATCATCTATCCCATAATATGCCATATATGGTATCCTAGCCTAATGCCTCTATTATGCGAAATTAGTGGCTATTACATGGTGCACGGCGTACGTGTCCTACAAGGCCGTGTCCTACACGGAGGACACAATGGAAAACTTTACCTATTAATGCGCGCCGCAATGTAATTCTAGATCATTATGCCATAAATAAACGTAATAAATAGTTCTGCCCGTCACGTGATAGTTCTTTACGACGAGGCGGCGGGGTGCGGTGCGGACCTTTGAAGTCGACGACCCACTCTCGAGCGCGAACGTTTACCCTAGGGTGTTATGACACGTGATATGGCCGCGAGAGCCGATTGGTCGCGAGAGTTTAGCCGCGGCGCCGCGCAGGTTTCGATAACTAAATTAACAAGTGAGAAAAAGATCGTTTATCCGTCGACTTTACTCGATTTTACTCGGTACCTGGCGGCCATTAGGTGCATTAGATTCGTCGCGTGATCTACAACTCGGACAATTAGTGTAATCTGAACATCTTTGTCTGTTCGCAGTGTTTTATAAAGCAATGCACCACCTATTTATAGCGAGCTAGGTGATGCTATTGTATATATTATTGTTTATTTCTCATTTAACTGTTCTGTAATGTTATATATATATATATATATATATATAACTATTTTAATTTTTCAATTATAAAATTATATATATGTTTATATACGATACTAAAATGTATTAGCATAGTAAATAATGAGCTTGTAAGAAAGTTATACAAATATAAATGAACATATTTTTGGATATATTTAGGATATAATCAAGGACATAATCAAGGACATAACAATACAAATTAATGTTCATTTCTTCGTAATACTATATTATTAAAAATTTATAAATCTTATTTAAATTTTTAAGATATATTAATATCATATTTATAATAAATGTATACAAATATTTATATATATATATATATATATATATATATATATATATATTTATATATATTTAAGTGTTTAAATACATTTTCAATTCAATATATATATATATATATATACAATTTAACAATATAAGTTAATATATATATATTATATGTTAATATGTATACAGAACACACACACATTTAAGTATATTTATACATGAATACCGAACCATACGCACACACACGCACAAACGCACACACACATACACATACACACGCACACACATAGTGATCGTCTATCACACGTATTGATATATGTGCGACAAAATGATACCCTTTTATCGCCCGCGTATATTGTTCACTGTTTAGAATACCAATAACAACTACAACAATGGGGCCGACATTGGCGAACTGTCGACATTGTCTGTCGGTCTACTCTATTGTTAACACGAGTCGGGTAAAACGTTTGAACCGTTACAGACTGCACACACACGCACACACACACACAAAGTTATCATTCTATTGTTATCTGGGTAATAAACTGCGAACACACACATGTGTTCTGTTAACACAATGTATATACTGTGTGTGTATATATTAATGTGTGTATGTATGTGTGTGTATATATGTGTGTGTGTGTGTGTATGTGTGTATATATACAATATCAATATTCGGTAGAATACTATCAAGGACATTATGTCCTTGATATTATTATCAAAGTCCTCGCAAATGGCTTTGGTATTATAGCAGACGTTAGGATAAATGTAAAATATTATTTTTATATTAATACATTTATTTAATATTATTAACAATTTGCAAGATATATATATATATATATATATATATATATATATATATATATATATATATACAACTTTCATATCTTCAGAATACAAAAATACGGACCTCACTTTCTAGAAACATTACGAAAACTATAATTAATTATCTTGTACTTTCCCGAATTGACTACTGTTCTTCCCTACTGAATTTACTTCCTGCTAAAGCTACTTCTCCATTTAATCGGATTATGCGTTCCTCAATACGTACTACTTACTGCATAACATGACTGGATCACTCTACTACAACATCTCATCAATCATATCGAATGTGGCTACCCTTCTCCCTCAGGTGTAAATTACCTATACTATCTATAATCCATAAATCAATATATTCTTTTACCCCTATATCTATAGCTATATCTCTGATATAATTAAAAAACGTATAATATTACATTATCTTCGTTACCAAAATGTTCCTCTCCTTATCTCCCGGAATTCATGTAAAACTTCCCTATATTTTAGAGATTTTAAAACTGCGGGTCCCAGTCTATGGAATTCACTCCTATAACGGATGATATACTATCCGTTCTATTAGATCCCACAACAGATTTACAAATGTGACTTATTATTTCCTCTCCACCTCTAATAACTAAATCACTATGTAATTTTGTAAATGAGATTATTTTAATTTGAAAAAAAACGATAATTTAAAAGTTTACCATGTAAACTCCTATGGTCCCACGCTAGTATTATATTCGATGTGATACATAAATACATATATACCAATAAGCGGATAACTGACGCTATATTCATGTATGTATTATCTATATAATTAATAGATAATACATATGTATATCAATTTTGCAATATATCAATATTGCTTATATATCTTATATTCTAGTGAATATTTCAAAACAAAAGAATGATTTATTTTTTATTTATATTAATAATAGATAGTATTAATTTCACATATGTATATTATACCTATAGGTACATACTATAGTATGCATAATTATTAATTTATTGAAATAAACGATTAATAATATAAAATAAAGAAATAAAACTAAAATTTGTAATATAAAATTATTTATAAAATTAAATAGTTTAAAAAAAAATGTAAACTATAAAATAAATGTATAAAATTATGAGATAAATTAATAATATATTAGTTATAAGTATAAAGTTTAAAAATTCAAGTTAGCAATTTTAAATATATTACATCTAAAATATCGATAAATACCAATTTTGTATTTTATAAATTAATTTATAAATATAGTGCGAATTGTATAATGTGAAATATATATATATATATATATATATATATATATATATATATATATATATATATATATATTGAGGTATGCTATAAGTATACTAATATATCTCCTATATATATATAATAATCCTATAGGATGTATACAATCTTGAGGTCGCAGGATATATTGATACTATTGTATATTACCAAAGATTTTGCGAAGCATTTCCTTAGAATAATCTTTGATACTACTATAATAATACTTACTTAGTTACTTAGTCCCTCGACGTCGAACATCGTAGGGGGAGCACATTTATTCTTCCGTAAATTCTAAATTCTAAATTCTTACACAACTTTTTCCATTCATCTCGATTCCATGGTTTTTCTAATAAATTACCTAAGGACAGATGTGTATATTCGGTTATGTCGTTCATCCAGTTTCTCTTTGGGCGACCTCTATTCCTCTTTCCTTCAACATATTCTTGCATTATTGTTTTTCATAAGTTGTCATGTCGACTTATGTGACCATAGAAGCTGAGTTTTCTTTATAAAACAATATCCAGAAGAGCCGTATTATGACCAATTCTCTTTTCGATTTCAGCTCGAACGAATAAATTAGTTTTATGCTCTCTGTAGTTTATTTGAAGTAGACGTCTGAAGGCTTTGGTTGCGTAGGCGGATATCCTTTTTTTTTTTAATTATTGGTATAACGTCCACGTCTCGCATCCATACAACAGTGTTGAGAGAACTAGTGATTTATATAGCTTACATTTTATTTTAAAAACAATTTCTTTGCTCCTGCAAATCTTTTCTAATTTCACCATTACTGATGTTGCCGTTGCAAGTCTTATACGGATTTCTTTTTTTGGTGTTGCATCATCGTATAGCGTATACGCTATAGCTAGGAGCTATAGCTCCTAAGTACTTGAAATTAGAAACTTTCTCTAAAGCTTTACCTAAGATTATGATGTAAGCTAAAGCTATACATCAGGCGCTTCTGTTTCTCCGTTCACTAAAGTTTTACTCTTGATATGGATTGTTTCCATTCCGAAAGACGTTGCTGCTTTTTCAAGTGAATCCGTTAGACTTTGTAATTCCGCTTCCGAACCAGCCAACAAATCTATATCGTCGGCAAACCTTAAATTAGATATTGGTCTCCCGCCTATTTTTATTGATGATTCATGATTTTGAAGTGTGACTTGCATTATTCTTTCCAAAAATATATTGAATAGTTGCGGTGAAAGTAGGCAGCCTTGTCTTACCCCCACTTTAGTACAGAATGTAGGGCCAATTTGATTGGTAAGTAACACAGTGCTGCTAGTTGACTCATAGAGGGATCTTATTATGTTAATCAGTTCGGTATCGATTCCGAACGATGTCATCGTATCCCATAGACCGTGGTGACAAACCCTGTAGAATGCTTTTTTGAAATCAATAAAATTGTGAAAAAGTGGTCTTTGTTGCTCAATATGTTTTTCCATAATTAGCCTACAATTTAAGATCTGTTCTGTCGTACTTCTGTTTTTCCCGAAAATATAATAATACCAAAGGTATTTGTTATTACCATACCAGTATCATATATACACACATATATACACACACACACACACATATATATATATATATATATATATATATATATATATATATATATATATATATATATATATATGTATATATACATATACAAAGCACTAGTAACATGAACACATACGCAATACACTGCGCATGACACTCACAGCTATTACGTAATCATAACTTTGTGAGCACCTCTAACGCCACGAGAACAAACACCACGAGAACACAATCACCGCATTGTTATCGTCAGTGAATTATTGCTTTACGATGCGCATTGTCCGAGGTCAACTTTACGACCTCTATTGTCCGCGGAAGTGACCGTAACGCACGTGCTTATACATTGTTGCCCGACGGACATTTCCGGGGACATCGCCTATGCATAGGACACGTCCTTTATTAAATATAACATATTGTATACAACAACACGTTCTATACAACTCGAGTGCCCGCATTAATATTCGATCAGCGATTGCATAAGCGGTACGGATTAAGTGCACGGCCTAAACAATGTATCGTAATGTGTAATTATGTATACCATTACGTTATATGTGTACCCATTAATGGATACCTATATAAATATATAATATGCATATATATATATATATAACTCAGAAGGTGTAGCGAACTACTGGATAGAAAAAAAAGCAAAGCTTATCTAGTTCTACCCGGTTAATTATTCGAGAATGGAAAATAATAATACAAATATATGATAAAAATAATAGGCAATTTGATAACCTTATACAAAACTAAAAAAGAATTAAAAAAGATTTAACCACATATATATATATATATATATATATATATATAAATGTATATACATGTGTTCGGACACATTTCTATGTGGTATTCCATAGTATTAAGGACATTGATGGTATACGCGCGTGTATGTATGTGTATCAATCGAACAGTCGGTGAACATTACTGGCTGACTATTGCATTCTGGGTCCGCGCTATGATTCACCATCGTCTAGGCGGTTCTATTGTTCTTCGCGCATGAGTCATACGGCATGAGTCATACGCAGCCAGTGGTCACCCGTGTAGTGGTCATCTATGTGGCCAGAACGTACTGTCCTGGCGCTATAGTGACCACCGCTACATATAGGCCCTGCGGAGTGACAATGCTATCATCATTCACGTGTTCGGCGAACAAAGCCGATAAACGCAATGAATACAAACCACATACATATCGTCTCGTATGTTTATCATTTCATTCATTTATTCTCGTATATTTTATAAAATATACTATAGTATACATACATGCACACACTCACACAACCACACAACCACACTCACACAACCATACTCACACAACCACACACACACATGCCCACATACATATATACATGCGCGCACACGCGTACAGTGTACGCCGTACACACATATAATATATATATATATATATATATATATATATTATCGTGGAGATTATATACAATGTATTGAAAATACATAAACAACATTAAAAGTATGCAGAAAATATAAATAACATTAATAAAATATTATAAAATAAAAATTAGTAGTAATTTCTAAAATAATTATGACTAAAATATATTAACTATACTAATAATACATGATTAAATAATTAATAAATAACACATATACTCATTATTAATAAATTAACTATAAGAGTATATATATATACAGTCAAAGCTCGATAACTCAACATTGACGGGACTGAGTTTTCATGTTGAGTTAGCGAGTATGTTGAGTTATCGGATGTATAAATGAATGACTTAATTAATATTTTGTTCACATAAATGCATTCAAAATAGTACTCGTATGATAATATAATAATTGTAATTGTATTTTTACGTTTATATATTTATATCCATATATTATTAAATAAAACCATGTTGAATAATGTATGTTGAATTATATTTGTTGAGCAATGTAGTTGTATTACATATAAAAGATACGAATCCAACAACATATGTTTGTGATATTTTGATTTTTCATAAATGTTGAGTTATCGGATGTATATTTACATGTAATGTATAGGCTAGGATTATAAAAACGATGTTGAGTTATATGTATGTTGAGTTATATTTGTTGAGTAATAGGGTTTTTGTTAACATGTAAAAGATACGAATCCAACCAAATATTTTTTGGATGTTGAGTTATCGGCAATAGTATATAGTAAATAGTATCGTAATATGAAAATATTAACTCGTATAGTACAATATATTATATAATTTCATTTAAGTTAGATTAAAACTTAAATTCAATAATAATAAAATTGTAATATTGAATACAATATTTAATCAATATGCAATTGCTACATATTCAATATCGAGCAATTATTCAACATGAATTGTATTATCAATATAATTATGATACAAGTTGTAGTTGATAATTTAGAAAAATCTATAGGATACGTTTTTTTTTTTAAATATTTTATTAAACAGTATATTATCTTAAATATACAATTAAAAAAATAATTAATAATTAATTTTGATAAACAATAATATAATAAATATAATAAAATAAATAAAAGGTATAATATGTTATTTGTTCTATATTAAATAATTAATATAACTTTAATTTAGTTAATATTTACATCAATTCTACAGAAAAGAGTATTCTACATTATAAAAAAAAGAGTATTCTACATTATAAAAAAAGAGTTTTCTAAATTTTAAACGCTGGAAAACTCTTTTGGTAGTTTTTATATCTGTTATGATATGGAACACTCTTTTGTAGAGTATTTGGCCGTATTAGTAGATAGAAAACTGTTTTTAATTAAAGAGTTTTCTAGATTATAAAAAAGAGTTTTCTATATTTTAATAAACACTGGAAAACTCTTTTTTCTAACAGTGTACAAATGACACAAAAACTTCGTGCTATATGATATATATATTATTTTAAAACATAAATCAGTAGATGAAATTAATTTACTTATTCTTATTATTATGTATATATATATAATAAATGATTAATAAATTAATAAATATATTAAATAATCACTAAAATATTAGTTATTTGTAGAACTTTGAATTGTTATATATTGCAAGTTTCATTATGCTTAATACATGGATTATTACATAAGTTTAGTTATTATTTAATATATGTATTAATTCATTACTCATTTATTAAGTATTATATATATATATATATATATATATATATATATTATATATTTATATTCTATAGAATCCAATTTATATTCAGTATGCAGTTATCAGTAATCGTATTTCACCATCACTTATAAAATATATTTTATTATCTAATTTTATATTTTCTTCTCGTTGTTCATAAATTAATTGTATCTATTGTCATTATATATTATATATTCGTGCATTCATTGCCATGTTTATATCTCGATACATTGTATACGATATATATATATATATATATATATATATATAGATCTTTATGTAAACTCATGCAAGTATTTATTTACATGTGAATAAGCATTATGATATATTATATATATATATTTATATATATAATATTAATTTGATATTATATATATATACAAAAACTAAATATAATACATATAATATCGATTAGGGGTTATAATATCTAAACATATACTATAATGTATATACACATATACTATAATGTCTATAAACATATACTATAATGTCTATAAACATATACTATAATGTCTAGATAAATTAAAGTATACTTATGAACAATTACAAAGTACACTTAATAATATATTTAATGTTTTTTTTTTATATTTAATAGACTCGATAAGCTACGCTATAGAATATACACATTATATATTAGTATAAAATGATTTACTATATATATATTATAATACTAAATATACTATTATACTATTATCATATATTAATACATTATAATGCAGGTTTATATGGAAAGTAATGTATATATTAATCTATGTATATGAATTAATATTCTAATTATATGAATTATAATCTTTTTATATATTAATATGTATATATATTTATATATATATATATATATATATATATGTATGCGTATATCAATATTCATGATTATATTTACGCGTTAACATGTTAACACTGCATGCATAATACGCTAGATGAACTAAAACACACACACGTACACACATACATACACACACATACACACACACACGTACAGTGTACGTCGTACACATACATACACACACGCATGCTTATATGCTAAACCGTCCCACTCAATGCACGAGCGCGCTAAGATTGCCAGCAGATAATGATTTCGAACATGCGACCTACTTCGAGATATCACTCCCCGATGACTCGCGTAATTAGTCATAATTCCGCTAGAGGCGCGCCGATCGCTCGTTAAGATAGACACGTGACTTTGTTGTTATTGTTTATCGGCGAGTCCGGTAATTAATGACCTACGACCTAAGCCGCGCGGTCCAGATCTAGCCGAGGATAACAATTGTTCCCGGGAATAATCGATGACATCATTGTAATGTGACATTACGTCGTATATCTAAATGGTCAATGAGATATACCCCTCCTCCTCCTCCTCCTCCTTCTCATCTCCATCTTCCTCCTCCTCATCCTCCTCCTCCTCCACAGATAATACGTTGTGATAAATTCGTGCACGTAATGAGTTATTTATAATTCAATCGTGAAGTGACAGTATGTTATTAATATGTTAGTATATATATATATATATATATATATATATATATATATATATATATATATATACTATATGTATATGTGTATATGTTGAATATAATACTTACCTAGTCGTATAACTATAGTATAAATAAAAGTATACTTTTAATAAAGGGTATAAACTATAAATATATAGTATGTACTAGTATCAAAGATTAATCTTTGCTAGTATACTATATAGTATATGAATATATATATTATAGAAATACAATATATTATGATTTTGAAGATATTATAATATTTAAACTCTTCAACATAACTGTTAATGACATGAAATGAATTTTAAAGACATATTTCTGGGAGATTTATATCGATTATTATAAATAAAGTGTTTTCTCTTAAATTAAGCTTTAAGAGTCAACATTACTAGCTCTATTTACATATTTCTCATATATAATTTTTGATATTTCTCAAGCTATACTACTATAGTATTATTGATATTATTGTATATATATACATATATGTGTATACACATGTTTACATATATGCATATATTACCGTATATTCTTATTTATATGTTACTTGGTGAAGTTTACACAATTATGTTCTAGAAGATTTGACAGTTTCCAATAGGAACTAATATACACATATTCCATATATATAGGCATGTTATATAATTATTAGAAATATATATGGACACATAGTTCTAAAGGAATGGTAGGATATATAGTAATATAGTATATCGTATACTATAACTATATAGTAATCAAAATTATGTTATAAAAGAAATAATTTTATATAATTTGAATTAAATATAATATACATGTACATATGTAATAATATGAGTTGCGGGGCTAAAGAAGCTTCTGTATTGGGTGTCAGAGCAAAGGCCTGCTTATTCCTTTATCTAGAAATCACCGCGGGGTTGGGCTTTCATACGACAACGAGTAATATTCAGAGACCGGTAAATCAGCGTTTATATCCTCCAGTATTTATAGATATCATAAGTTTATTAATTGATATAATTAAATAAGTCAAAGGTAGTATGTTACAGTTTAATCAAATCAACATACAATAATTAATCAATCAAGTTTGTCACATTCCTGACATATCTACAATCCATAACATCACGTGATAACAAAGATCACGGAATGTTAATTTATGATATCTTTATAATAAAGTTCCAAAACTATATGATAAATATATATATATAACGGTAATTAATCTAGTTTGAATATATAACCTTAAATAATTATAGTTACTAATATATTGATATTATTCTTTAATATCAATATATGATAACATAACATATATATATATATATATCATATATCATATAATAACATTTATATTTTTAATATATATATATATATATATATATATTCAATATATATATGTGTGATTTCAATAAATAAATATTATTATTATTATGTGAAAGTATTTTACATAACGAAATGCCATTACGAACATGTAAATAAAAATATGAATAACAAAAGGTTAAAAATTGTATAATAAAAATAAAGAATATATTAATCAATTAAATGTATACACTATACTTTTAGGTTAATTAATGGTTAAATATATTATTTTCACTTATACAAAAATCGAATATTTAACTGAATGTAGTTAAGTATTCATTCCTATATATCAGTATGTCGTTAAATAAGTTAACACAACATAATCACACAGAATAAGGGTTAACCCTGTTAACAACGGTACAATTGTACCGTCATATGATTCATGGTATATAGACACAGTATATTGATATAGATACAGTATACAATATACCTATAGGTATATACTACGAGAAGATGTTCTATAAATAATAAGATTGAAGTGTTATATTATCGATCCTTCAACACAATATACGGTCTGAATACACCATCTAGTATACTAGATATGTTAAATATTTACAATATGATTCTTGTGAACTATAGTGAACTCTATTGAATTCAATAGTTAACTCTCCCGATCTCTTGTCAACTTTTGTAAACTCTAATGACATATTATGAACCCTTGTGAACGATTATGATTTGTTATGAATTAATTTTATTAAGATAGAGTTATCATATTATGGGGTAATCAATTTTGATGATATATAGGATAGGAAATATACGGATAGGAAATACGTTTATTGGTAATGAATCATGACTCATGATTGGCTGCAGCCTCCGTATTATTCTCCTCATCTTAGTCGTTCTCATCATCATTCTCCTAGTCATCTTCTCCCATTCATCCTATCAATATATTCTCCAGTCTCCCCATATTCTCACCACTATACCACTCGGCTCTTCGATAACATCGTTGCAAAGGACATCGTGCCCTTGTCGTTGACTTTCACGTTAGCACTTCTACATACGTTAACATTAATACGATACTTACTCTAGATAAGTTGTTTATATTGAAAATATATCCTTTAATGTAATATATAATATATAGGCTATATATATATTGTGTGTGTGTATGTATGTATATGTGTGTGTGAGTGTGTGTATGTGTGTGCAATGTGTAGTATTGGTTCATACTAAGAAAGTCCGGTCGCCGCTATGCGCTGATTATTCATTACGGAATGACGTCATTACGGGTGATTGCCTATTGCGTAATACTGCCCCTCGCCTGTAAACCTGCCACCGCCTCATTTACACTGAACAAACACATTATTATTAGTTATCAACGCTAGAGGCCCGCGTATCCGATCGTTCCGTATAAGGAGTGTTGAATGTTCCATATAAGGAGTGTTGAATGATTTACAAGGCCCTGGCGAACGATCGGGGCGGCGGTGGTAAGTTACGTAATCACGAGCAATGGACGCTATGGTCGTAATGGCCGTAATGGGGGGCTGGCCTTAATTGCCACGTGATATCCACCATCGCCCCCGCCACGGTTACCATGGTTTCCGTAGGTTTACCTATCGCCGATATTGACACATCAACACTATAGTGTACAATGGTGTATTATAGTATACTATAGTATACTACTATATTATGTTATATACTATAGTCTATAGTATACTATAATATACTATAGTATACTAGATCGTTTATACTATAGTATACTATACTATACTATAGTATACGACCATCTTACAGTGTATATACACTTATAAGATCGATGATAATTTCAAAATTCATTTGCAACATTCTGTATTTCATATGACGATTAAATCATTACGTATCTAAGTTTTGTTTGTTTTTCTGCAATATACGATAGTGTTTAATGTTTTACAAAATGTATAAAAATGGCGTGAATCATACTTTATGTAAATAAATTAATCTCTAATAACACGCATTAATAGTGATGATACATAATGTTTACAGTATAGATATTATTGAAACTTCATATGAGAGTAACTATGGTTATGTATATCATAATATTTTTTTATTTTTTTATTTTGAGATGTATTACATATCGGTCAAAATAAAAGGTATCACCAATTTACAATGGAAAATATAGGGAAATTAGCATTATATTAATGTCTATTTACCATGGAAATAATTAATATACGTACAGAATATTTTTAAAACGACTGTAATATATGTAGATTATATGAATTGTATTATTATTATATTAAAAAAAATATTCTAGTATTTATATAATTATAAAAATATGTTGTTATCTAAAACTATCTCACTTTAAGTGTAAAATTGAAGTAGTCTATCCATATAAAAAGAATTATTAACTTAATATTCATCTACTAATTGAGATTAATTTTGATTATGTACAAACAAAATTTAGTGTTATATTATCTTAAAATTGTTAGTAATTTTACATACATTTTTGTTAAAATCAATGATATTTCAAAGAATTTATTTAAACAAATAAATTTACCTATATACAATTGTAATTAAACATGCTATTACCATATTTATTATATTTTTAGAAAATAATATTATTGAAAAAAAAATTCGGTTACCTTATTATTTTGTTATTGAAAAATTAATAGAAATGAAAAATAAATCCTAGAATATTAAAATAAAATAATCTAATGATACAATTCGTATAGACTTCATACATATTACAAATATAATAGTTGTACCTTTATAATATCTACAGAATTTAATGCTAATTTCCCTATATTTTCCCATGCACATTTTTGACACCAAACGCTTCCCAAATAAACATCCAAATTAAAAAATAAAAAGTATTATTATATACTAATAAATTATTAGTAATAATGTATATTTTTGGATACGTATATGTGTGGGCGTGCTATGTATAATTATAGTAATATATATAGTTACTATATATATATACTATAGTATACCCAGTGACCGATGTATGCCGCAGATCGGGATTATGATTGGCTGACTTAATTATATCGAACGTCATACCAAGGACATACTATGTCCTCGGTCATACGAATATATGTGTGTGCGCGCGCTTGTGTTAGTGATATAAGCGAGAAAACGCGTGCTTATGTGATACCTACTACGCGTATGTGTGTGTACGTGTATGTGTATGTACGTGTGTACGTGCTGGTGTACGCGTAGATATATTGATCGTGTGTGTTTAACTTAAAACATACATACATTAGTCACGAATAATTGTTAATAATTAATATTGTTTACGTAACAAATATACATATATATATATATATATATATATGCGCGCGCATGTTATCGATTCAACAATAACATTAATTATGATGATTGAGCGATGACCACACCGGTCGTAATGACCCACGAGGCGGTGGCGGTAACCTACTAATACCCATGGTAACCATGGAAACGTAAACAAAGCCACGGTCACGTGACGTCGAGGTGCGATTTTAGCGATCCGGTGCGACTTCTCGATTCCCATAGGCGCCGGCCCCCGATAGTCCAAGACCAATGGTCAAGCGTTAGAACCACCACCACCACCACCGCCACCTAGGCGTGTACATGTATCAGTACACGCATTATTAGCGAATAATAATTACCCTGTAGTTGTTAACGTCGTTGGTCGCTAGGTTTGCGATGATCGCATGCATTATTTATCCGCAGCCGCCGGGTGGCGCTACTAGTGTTCGTGAGGTCGCCACCGAGTTGCGTAATCGCGTTGTTAGATAATCTTACGTAATGTAATTGAATATAGTCCTAGGACAAAGATTTGCATGTACGTCGTACATATATGTTATTGAATATATATATATATATATATATATATATATATATATATATATATATATTATATATATATATATATATATATATATATATGCGTTTAAATGTTGTTTTATAGCATACACTTTATATTTATCCTTAAACGGTTCACGAATTTATTATGTATAAAATATATTCATATATTTAATTAAATTTTATTTATTTTTAGAAGTATCAGAGCAACCGATAAAGTCAAATAATATGGAATGATAAAACGCAAACAATAAATTCAACATATACTTAACAATTAACTATTGATAAAGGACGATAAAAACTGTACGAACAAATAATTCAATACATTTATTTAAAAACACAATAGATTTATTCTATTCTATTCTATTATTAAAAATATAAAATAGTAATATCACTATATACATATATATCACTATATACATGTATATGTCTAGATATGCATACGTGTATAGTATACATTGTATACATATATACACATAGCAACATATAGATTTATAGGTCTATATAGAACATGCTCACAGGTGGTACCGTCCTCCGTTGCATAGCACTATCAAGGACGTGTCCTTGTAACTGTCCTTCACGATGTAATACATGCGAATTCTTCTGCTACTGTATACCCATTATCATGGCAATGTTCTTTAGTTATGACGGTTGACACATATTGTGGTCTACTTATCAACTACAAGTTTTTTTCATCTTTATTCGTTCACATATCATTTTATTTTTATTCGTATCTATTATTATAACTTTATTTTTACTTATATATAATACTTATATATTTAATATTTATTCGTATTATAACTATTTTAATATTTAAAATTTTACTTTATATTTTACTTTTCTTTTGAACTTTCTAATTTTATTTTAGTCTATAGAGTTTACTCTGTTTATTCTAAAAATATATTTTTACTTTAATATGTTTGTTTTTTTTTCCATTCCTTTTGCTGATAGGTAGATATCTCGATAAGTTTAGTGAACTTCTATTTCTACCTGGGTTCACTCTCATTTATTATGAGAAACCATGGTTGCAGTCTTATTATTATATTATTATTATTATAATCAGTTGTTATAACGATTTATTTAATATACGTGACGATAAATGACGATTGGAAAGACATAACTATTTCCTTCCAATCGTAATTTATCGTCACGTATAAAAGTCTGATTCATATAATGTTAGTTGTAATACAAATGTGTATATAAGCGAGTACTAATATGTATTTTATTTATCGTTTCGGTTGATTGGTTGATAATTGATTTAAGTAAAAATATAATCGAATATATAATCGAAATTATAAAGTATAATATTTGCTAATCTGTTCTTTTTTTTCGTTTACACTTGTGAGATTGAAAAATATACAAGTTTATAAATAAATAATTACTTACTTATTTGTTTACTTTTATTATACTTTTAATAGCGTATTAGCCTATTTTATATATCTAATATTACATCATAATATATGTTATGTAATATCGTATTACATTACCGATTATTATATTACTGATGATGTGATATTACAACTATAGTAATATCACATCATCAGTAATATATTTGTAAATAACCCAACCTCTCATAACCTCGATATATCGACATAGGCAATACAAGGAAGTCCTCGTTATTTCGTAACTCAATATAATAATATATTATGTAACATATATTGTCATCAATTTATTAAGAATCATCTTTGCTTTTTAAGATATTTTATATGTCACTTACGTAATATAATATAATATTATACATCTCGTAGGGGAAACTAGTAACCTAATACGGGGGACACTTTAACAATAAATGGTCTTAACATTTTATGACTCATTATTTTTTTCAAAAATTACAATATATTAATATTATATGATTATAGATATTATAATGATTTTAAAATTTTATTTAATCTTTTAATTCCATAGATAACGGGGGTGTCCGTATTCGGTACCCATGTCCGAATACGGAAACCCTATATACCACTAGATAAACTATATATTATTGATGAATCAATCAGAAAAATTAAATTACATTATTTATAATTAATTTATGAACAATTTATTCTAATTTAGTTAATAATTTATTTATTTTTATTATTTTTTAATTAATAATACACTTTAAATATAAGTATCTAAATAATAAAAATGTTAGATTTAGCTTTATTGATGGTATTAATATTATAACGCACGCGATTTTTATGAAAATCAGAATAGTTCATACGCTGCGCGCTGATTGGTTATAGGGTGTCCGTATTAAGACATATAGAGTGTCCGTATTATGAACTTATATGACCTCTAGATATATGCTTATAACTTAATGAATATTTGATAACAAATATAAAAATTATATATATAATTTAAGAATGCTTTATTTTTTAATAATATAGTGTTATTTGTATCGATACAATTTGTATATTCTTGAGAAGTTTTTAAGTAGACATTGTTTTTCATAAATTGCCATACAAATGTATTCATAAAAAATACTTTTTTAGACTATTTATATAATTATGAATATTTTATTTATTACATTTTTTGTTGTAGGATTTATAGTTTTGAGATACCGAGAGTGTCCATATTCGGTTACTTTCCCATATATATATTATATATTATTATTATTATTATATACATAATATATTATAATATAGGTATAATATATATATATATATATATATATATAAATATATAAATAAATAATCAAATTATATAAATATTTATATATATTTTATTTATTATATTTTGAATTTTCGATTATTTTTCATTATTTTTATTGGTAACTGTAAAATGTTTACAATCAAAATATTGTTTATTTTTGAATTATGTATTGATCATTTAAATATGGTATGTTATTGTAAGTAATTTTAATTTCATAATTTCGAAAATATATTTGCATAAAAAATGAAAAAAATAATAATAATTTTTTATAAAATAATATATGATAATATATAATATATAATATATAATAATAATAAAAATAATAATAATAATAATAATAATAATAATTATTATTATTATTATTATAATTATAATATAATGTATAATTTAAATAAAATAAAAATTCCAT
The DNA here is from genome assembly GCA_964019155.1 of Osedax fenrisi. NCBI lineage: Eukaryota > Metazoa > Annelida > Polychaeta > Sabellida > Siboglinidae > Osedax > Osedax fenrisi. The sequence goes on from OZ025243.1 coordinate 77,173,007, forward strand.
TAATACGAAACAACTCTTAGTTCGATTATGTTAACTTCAGATAGGATAATTTATGGAAAATAAATAATTATTTACCCGTTTTCCCTATTCGTCGTCGAACGCGACAATACTTACATCGGTGGCGGTATTGTTTACATAGAACACGTGTGCGTGTGTGTGCGGGTGTGCGTGCGGCCGCTGAAGTCACATCGGCCGGCTCGTAGAGGTCAAACGTCCGGCGGACACTTAACTGTTACGTAAGCGATGGGCGGTGTTTTATTGCGGCGGAAGGTGGCTTTAATTCGCATTAATAGGTTTACTACTACAGTAGTACCGCTAGCCACAACGGTCAAGCGAATAGGATAATAGCACGTGATCAAGGGAGGAGGAGGTTATCACGTGGGCTAAAACGTGTGCGAGGCCCGATTACGTCACGCTCAAATAAATAATCTATTTCCTCGGCGTTACTCGAGTTTTATGCGAATATGCATTTATATCGGTACACTCACTAACACATACGCACAGTGTGCGTCGCACGCACATGTGGGCGCGCACACATGTGTGCGGATATAGTAAATAGTATGTACATACATAAACACATGTATTTGTATATATGTATACATACATACAGACGAAAACACACATAGAGATCAAACGTAATGTATTCACAATAATATACATAAACTTAGAAATACTTCAGAATTTGCTATAAGAACCAGGATAGATAAAGAAGTAAAGCTTATGATGATCCGTTGAAAAAAAAATTATGAATATAGTAATAAAAAAAAAATTAACTATGGAAATTGTATTTAAATTGTAATGGTAATATAAGTATAATAAAACTTAAAAACAAAAAAATAAAAACATAACAATTAAAGTTTTTAATTTAACAATATAAGTAAATTTCATTATGTATTTTTTTATAGAGTATAGAACTATGAATATCTTTGAAAATTAATCTAATTACTCGATTTTAGAGTTTTGATATTGGCTTAATATTACTTTCGAAAGTATTACCCCATATATGTGAGTAATAATCTAGATGAAATTTAAAACAAAATTGCGTAATAAACTAAAATTTATATTTTTTACTTTTTTTTATTTAATATGGCAATAGATTCTGATAATTTTCTTAATATATAGGAAATATGTATTTTCCAATTTAATTTATACACGATGAGTAAACCTACAAAACTGATGTTATAACATTAAAGTATATATACTATATATAGTATATATTGTATATATTGTATATATAGTATACTATTAAATTATATAGGAATATTATTAATAGTAATATTTAATCTAATATATGAAAGTGAATTTCTCTATTATTATTATTATTATTATTATTATTATTATTATTATTATTATTATTATTATTATTATTATTATTATTATTATTATTATTATTATTATTATTATTATTATTATTATTATTATTATTATTATTATTATTATTATTATTATTATTATTATTATTATTATTATTATTATTATTATTATTATTATTATTATTATTATTATTATTATTATTATTATTATTATTATTATTATTATTATTATTATTATTATTATTATTATTATTATTATTATTATTATTATTATTATTATTATTATTATTATTATTATTATTATTATTATTATTATTATTATTATTATTATTATTATTATTATTATTATTATTATTATTATTATTATTATTATTATTATTATTATTATTATTATTATTATTATTATTATTATTATTATTATTATTATTATTATTATTATTATTATTATTATTATTATTATTATTATTATTATTATTATTATTATTATTATTATTATTATTATTATTATTATTATTATTATTATTATTATTGATTGATTGATTGATAATTTATTTAAGCAAATACATAGCCGAAAATATAATCGAAAGTATAAAGTATAGATATTTGCTAACGATAACATACGTTATAGAAATAAACAAAGAATAATACGAAATTAAAAAATTAAAGAAATTAAAACGTTTTACAGTTACCGTAAAAATAAACGAAAAACAATCGAAAGTATAAATAAATAATATAGTAAAAATAAACGAAAAATGATCGAAATAAAAGATAGCGTAAAAATAATCGAAAATAGAAATAAAATACATTATTTTGTAAGTGGCATCGAAATAATCAATTTCTACTTTAACTTTGTAGAAATCTTCTTATCTTTGTACCCTGTTTTAGTAATAAATTATTAGTTATATAGTTTAATATTTAAATGTTAAATTTTAAATATATTATAAACAGAACATGTTTAAAATCAATTAAACCAATACTAGAATGAAATAAATACTTGAATGAAACAAAAAAATAATGTAATACTTACCAAAATCTGTAATAATAATAATAGGTAGTACTTTATTAATTTTATATTTTAATTGTATAATAAATTTGAAACATATATATATATATACAAATAGAACAAGTTACAAATAAAATAAACCAATATACCTATACAAAAACAGTTAATAACAAAACATACCAATAATATTACGAAACAAACAATATAATACTTATCACTATAATCTGAAATAATAGAAAATTATTAATATTGTAGTTTAGTAATATAATACATTTGAACAATACATTTGAAACATATTTACAAAATATATATAAAACAAACATATAATACCGAACAAACAAAAATAAAATAATACTTCCCACTTTATCTGTAATAATAATTAATTATTAATTTTATATTATAGTATATTTGAAATATAGATATAAAAACCCAAATTTTCTATAACAAAAACACATTAAAAAAAAAACCAGAAGAGATAATGCAATAATTAAGATACAAAATGAAACATAAATCAATATAAAATTATAAATTTCTGTTAAAAAAAAGTTGTTTGTCAAAACAGATTTTGTTTATTTTATTTTTAAAAGATGAAAGAGATACAGATTTTATTATATCATTATTTAATGAATTCCATAAATTAACTTATCTATTATTAATTATATTATTATAATTATGTATTACATTTAATTTTTTACAATTACCTCTAGTTCTACAATTATTTGAAATGTTAAGAATATCAGATATATTTATATCTGTATAATTATTTGAAATTTTAAAAATTGTAGTTAGATATATTTTTAATCTTCTAAGTTCAAGTGATTCTAATTTAAAATATACCAATCTCTCTATATATGATTTATAATTAATATTTGATGAATTTGTATATCCTACGCATCTTGTAATTAATCTTTTAGTAAATAATCTTTGCACTCTTTCAATTTGGTCTATGAGATTACGAAATTTACTAACCTTTGAAAAAGGTGACCAAATTATGGATGCATATTCTAAAATTAGTCTGCAATAAATATTATATGCATTTAATAATTCTCTAGGGGATTTTGTAGTAATGCATCTAAAAATTGAATTCAAAGAAAAATAAGCTTTTTTACAAATATAATCAATATGTTTATTAAATAAAAGGTTATTTTCAAATATTATTCCTAAATCTTTATAAAAAGTAACGTTTTCTAATTGAATATTATTTATAAAATATTTTGATGGAGTAACCTTCCCTAAAGTCATAACTGCACATTTTGATAATGAAATATTTAATTGCCATTTATTTACCCATTGTGAAAATAAATTTAAATTATTTTGTAAAGAAATCTTTCACTCTCAGATGCGTAAGAAAAATATATTTTTGTATCATCCGCAAATAAATCAATATGAATTTGTGAAGATAATATACTAGGAAGATCATTAATATATAATAAAAATAAAATTGGACCTAAAACCTATCCTTGTGGTACTCCAGATTTTACAATAGAACTATTTGAAAAAGAATTTTCAACCCGTGTAATTTGAGATCTATTTGATAAAAAATTATAAAACCATTTTATTATTTTATTAGATATACCGTATGATTTTAATTTAAATAATAGTTTTTCATGAGAAACAACATCAACAGATTTTGCAAAATCAATATATATATATATTATATCTACACATTTTTTATTATTCAATTCATTATACCAACATTTTAAACATTTTGTTAATTGTAATTCTGTGGATTTTCCACTTATAAAACCATATTGATATTTTGTTAATAAATTATTAGATTTTAAATAAAAAATTAATTGTTTAGAAATAATACGTTCTAATACTCTACACATTACACATGTTATTGAAATAGGCCTATAGGTATAACTATATATAGTTATTTGAATTTGATGGTTCACCCTTTTTAAAAATTGATGTGATTATAGATTTTTTCCAAATTTTCGGTATATTACCCGATAATAAAGATGAATTAAAAATAATATATAAAGGCCTATATAATTCATTAGATAATAATTTTAACATAGACGATGGTATCCCATCAGTTCCGAAAGTATGTGTAATTAGTAATCTATTTAAAAATATTTTAATTATTTCAAGATTTAAATCAATATTATCAAACTTTTGTTTAGTTAAATTATAAAATTCGGGTAAATTTCCATTATCATTTTGTTAAATTGTACTAAAATATGAATTTAACATATTTGCTTTGTCGAGATCTGAAAATAAAACATTATTATTTGATATATCAATTAGAGGAGATACTCCAGATTTTAAATTTTGTCTTTTTTTCATAAATTTATAAAACTTTAATTTATTTTTTGAATTAATTGCATTAATATATCTCTTAAAATTTAAAGATTCTAATTCTTTGGATAATTTTTTTTTTGCTTCTATCCAATTATATTTATATTGTAAATTAGTTTTAGATTTTCGAAAAAAATTGTTTACTTGCTTCTTAAATTTCAATATATTCTTCGGAAGTACCTGTTTTATTGTATTATTTATATTAGGAATATGTGATATAAATAATTTATTTAGAACATTATTAAAATATTCTACTTTTTGATCGATATTATAATCATTTTAATTTAGATATTCCCAATTAAATTTAGAAAGATGATATTTAATCAATTTTATATTAGCATTATTGAAATCAAAATTGTTTGATTTTAAAATCTGTTTACATGGGTATTTTTCAATATTTACATTAAATGAAACAGAATAGTGGTCACTTATATTTTTGTGTAATCCGAAATAGTCTCCAATATTTATATTAGATAGTAATTGTTTTTCATTAGTAAAAAGTAAATCAATTATATTATTATTACGAGTTGGCTTATTTATTAATTGTGAAAATGAATTTTTAATAATCGAATCGTAAAGTAATGCATAATTGTTTGGGTAAATAGGAAATGTATATTCTTTCCAATTAACATTTGGTAAATTAAAATATCCTATAATTATAGAAGAATTATAATTTTGTTGGGTTATATCAAATAATTTACATATCTGTTCATGATATACTTCATTACAATTTGGAGGTCTATAAACAAATATAATATTAAATGGAATTTTTGAATTAATTTTTAAATGTATATATTGAACATCTAGGTGTGAAATAAAATGTCTTACAGGACATAAATTAGATTTACAAAATATTGCAACACCTTCTCTATTAATTAATTTATCGTATCTAAATAGTATATAATTTTTTCAACCGATTAAATACAGATAATCTCTATCATCTACTGTTAAGAATGTTCAACTAAACATATAATGTCATATTTATTAGATGAAAGTATAAATTCCAAAAAATTCATTTTATTTCTAATACTACGAGCATTTGCATAATATATATTGAAATTGTTATTTTTAATATTTTAATCTTTATTGCCGGTTAGTCATCTAGAACCTGTAGTTTTATTTTTATTTTGATTAATAATGGAATTTTTATAAGTAATACATGACAATTTCCATACACTAAAATTATCTTCGCCAATTGACATATTCCAGTGAATTTTATTATTTATAATATATCTTAGTTAATAGGAACTACTTCTAGAATTATAAATACATTTGATAATTTTTTTACTTTTAATAATTTATTTTTAACTACATGGTATACTATCTGATGACGTTCTAGTGATATTTCATCTAGAGATGTTCTAATTAATGAATTTTGAAGATCTCGTAATCTACATAATCGGTTAACATTTGATAAAATAATTTTTTTTGAGACCACATTATCTAAAATTAATTTTAATTTATTAAATGATAATTGAACTATTGATAATACACACGATTTATTAATATCTACTGTTTTACAAATAATATTTACTAAGTCTTTAAAGAAATTAGTTTTATCATTATTAGGAATATTTATATTGTGAATAATTAATTCATTATTGCTATCTATATTATTTTTAATACTATTTACTGATTTTACCAAATTGTCAGTAAATGTATCAGAATTGGTTACAGTATAGGTTACATTAGCGGTTACATTATCGTATGATTTTTAACAACAATCAATTCACTTATTTCAGTGATTTTTGATAATAACATATTTAATTTTGTTTCTGTGTTATTTATTAAAGTATTAATATTACTATTATCAATAATAGTAGACGATGGTAATGAGTTATATAAACTAGGTAGATTTATTGGTGTATTATCATTATTATTATTTATACATGTATTACATTTAAATGTAAAATTTTGTGATCTAAATAACTGAATAGCATATTTTGGCGGTGATTTAGACCAATTTGTTTTCATAATTTTTGCTTTATATAAATTGCACTTATAATGGTATTTATTACCACATGAACATATTATATAATTTTCGTTATTAATTTCTAAATTACATGTACAACAATCCATTTTTAATGTAATAAATATATTACAATCATATAGTTTTAGAAATTATATATATTTTTAACAAACTGTTTCCCTATGATTTTAAATTGAACAATTGCCGAATTCGATTTTTCTTGTTTACTAAATAAATTAGCGTTGTGTTGTTTCAATTTTCTTATTTTCGAAATCGATTTTAAAACCTTATTATTTACTGAAATGACTACGTAAATATTGAAAGTAATTCCATATAATATAGAGAACTAGTTATCCGAATGTATACCGAAATTAATTAGATTTAAAGAAATTTAATTTTTTTTAATTTGTAGAAATAACGCGTTAAATTTATGCGACTTTAAATTTGGTTGCTATGCGTTGCGAATTATTATTATTATTATTATTATTATTATTATTATTATTATTATTATTATTATTATTATTATTATTATTATTATTATTATTATTATTATTATTATTATTATTATTATTATTATTATTATTATTATTATTATTATTATTATTATTATTATTATTATTATTATTATTATTATTATTATTATTATTATTATTATTATTATTATTATTATTATAATATATATATTTCAGATAACAATTATATAATATAAAAGAGTAATAATTATTACTATTTATATATATATATATATATATATATGAATGAAATCAGTTTATAGACATACGACATACTATGTATATCATACGTCTATGGAGGATCAGTATATATGTATATCTATATTTTTATATGTATATAATATGAAATAATGTTGAATACATAATAAATAAATATTATATTCATAAGTAGTTACTATATAAATAACAAACTATTTATTATATATAAACTATAAATATATAAAATAAATAAATAAAAATACTGCTTCAATACATATTGACCTAACCTTTTGATATAATGAATACTTCTATAGTCTGTGTACTCATTCTCGTTGTATTTCAACTTTTGTCTAGACAAAATAACGTTTTCTTATTTTTTATATTTTTATTCTTATTTCTTACATTATAATATTTGGTTTACGATATCCATTGTATGTAACAATGAATGTCTGGCTTCTTTGTACTCTATTATTCTCTATTATTCTCTATTATAATATACAAATGTGACCTTATCATTATTCACGATATTATATTCAATATTTAATACATATTAAATATGAAAATTATAATATATTTTAGTTATGATCTATACATATATATATATATATATATATATATATGCATTTACTTTAAATTATAAATAAGATAAAAGTATTCTGTGGTAACATTATTTTAGACTAATCTATTTTTAAATCTAACTATCCCCAAATCCTATCTATATTATATAAACATATAATTATAGTTTAGCAATTGTATTTTGCCTACCAATATCAATAATATTAAAATCTAAAATTTGACAAATCTAATTTTTGATGAAATATCTCAAGTGGCTCCCATTTAAACATATATTATATATATATATATATATATATATATATATATATAATATAATCTTGATAACACATACATCTATATACTACAAATTGAAGTCTACAATGCACCTACATAACTGATCCATCAACTGAAGATAATATGAAATATCCATACAAATTTATATTATTTATATATATTATATAGAATAAGCATAACTGTTTATATAAATATTACGTTCATCTCATATTATATTTATTGATCGTGGTTTCAGCATATTTTAGATTATTTTAAGAAAAGTCATACTGGCATATGTGCCAATGCCATCAATTATAATTGATAACATTCATAGTGCGGTATTTTGAGAAAGTCATCTAACTTTGATAAAGGGATTATAAGATTCTTTCCGCCATTCTTTACATTTCCAGATTTTCTGACACGTTGTTGTGAATATTTTCGCTATTTATATACACCATCATGGTGTAACCATGGTGTTATGCATTCATGAATATTGCATGCAGTATATTAAATACACCATTGTTTGATGAATACAATAGTGGTGTTATATATGCTTGGTGAAGTACCTATATAATAATAATAATAACATTTATTAGAAGAATATTAATACTTTTTTTCTGTTGAATTATAATAATATTTATATAATATTTTCTTCTAAAGGGCTTACAAATAATATGACTATTTTCTGTTGTTGTTGCCCATCAATATAAATATCATATTAATAAAGTGTATATCAATTTTAACTTATTATTGCACTACAAAATAAAAATTGCCATACAACGTGTTAAAGATATATATATATATATATATATATATATATATATATATATATATATATATATATATATATATATGAATAGTATTTTAATATGCAATTAATTCTGGTAATATACATATGTCTATTATTTATATTAGTAGTGATTATAAAATATATAGTATCTATACCTACAATACAAATAATATAAACATATTTTGTATATGAAGGATTCTTTTAATTAATATATATTATAAATTAATAAAGAATAATATTATATTTTTATTTAATAATTATAGGTCAATAGTTTGGGTAAATAATATACGGAGAGAACATTTACTGACACGTGTGAAACGAGAAGGATTTTCAATATTGAAGACGATGAGGCTGTGCGGGAATCACTTATACATAATTCACAATATTTGAAATTAGACGGGTTCATACAAATAATATATATATATATATTATTATTATTATTATTATTATTATTATCAGATTTAGGCAATGCCAAGGTAATTGTAGAATCAGTGTTGCTTATCGAGACAATTACCCCTTTATTAACATGATAAGTTTCATTATAGATAATAGTTATAAATAAATAATAATTTATAATATTATAAGATAAAATAAGATATATTTTAATATTGCAATCATTGCGAGAGAAAAAAAACAATAAAAGGACAAATAAAATGTTCAGAAGATTTTCGAGGTATTTAACCTTATGACTTCCTGTTTACATATATATGATAACAATAAATAAAATATATAATAAAATATAATGATACTTATCATGTAACTAAATGTAATATCATATAATAATGTAATCATGTAATAATATAAATAAATGATAAAAGTATAAAATTAAAAGCTAATAAATACATCAAGTACTAAATAATATAAATTAAAATATAACATAGTGGAACTAAATATGAGATAGCCAACATTTAAAAGTAAAAGAAACAAGAGAACAAAAAGAGAAGAAATAAGACAATATATTAAATAAATATAGGTTAAACAATATTCGATGTTCATACAGAAAAATATATAACACAAAGTAATTTATTTAATGTCAAAAAATGTAAAAATAAAATAAAAGATAATACAATCTTAAAATCATATATAATAATTTTTTAAAAGTCAGTTTTTTATAATGTCAAAATTTAATATAATGTCAGTATTTTTATAGTGTCAAATAAATAAAATCAAAATTTAAATAAATTATAAAAAAATATTATCATAAGTCAAATAATGTATTAAATAAAAAATTAAACTAAAAATAAATGCATTAAAATAGACTAAGTATTATATAAAATTATTTTAAGATTTTTACAGAATAATGATACAGAATTTGGCTTTCTTATATCTATACTTAAATCATTCCAAAGTCTTGGTCCGAATGTAATTAAGGTATTATTCATATAATTATATTTGAAATAAGGTTGAATAAAATCACAGTTACTCCTGGTATTAAATCTTTTTTTATATGTCAATGTAAAATTATTTAAAATAATAGGATGACACAATTTATTGAATATTTTATATATGTAAATGCAAGTCTTATACTTACAAATATCATATAAAGATAATATTTTATTTTCCTTAAATAAAGAAACAGTTGAAAAATCATTTAGTTTATTAAAAATTATTTTTAATATCTTTTTTTGAATTAAATATATGTTATTTAAGTTTGATACATAACCATGACCCCATATTTCTATACAGTAAATTACATGTGGATAAAATAAAGCATAGTATAGTTTGATCATGACAGATGTATTTACAAAGTATGAAACATTTTTTATGATCCACAAAATGTTTAATAATTTATTTTTAAGATAAGCCAAATGACATTTCCAATTTAAACAAGTATCTTGATTTATTCCAAGTAATTTTGTAGAAGTTACTTGAGATAAAATTGTATTATCTATATTTATATTAAATATTATATTATTCATTTAAAAATGATATATATCATTTTTAAACGAATACAATGTGTTTTATCTATATTTATGGATAATTTATTAAGTTTAGAAATTAAATTGGTTAAAATATTAAGTTAATATTTATTAACCATAGAAAAATGTCATCACATGCTGACTGTAATTTATAATTTAGATTATTAGATGACTTATCACTAATAATTACATTAGTATCATCAGCAAATAATATGAATTTATTTTCCGGAGATCATAATATCATATCATTAATAAATATAGAAAACAGTAATGGTCCAAGAATAGAACCTTGGGGTACACCATAACAAATATTATATATATCAGATTTACTTTCATTATATTGTACGAATTGTTGTCTGTCGTTAAGATAGCTAATCAACCAATCAAGAGGTGTCCCTCTTATTCCATAATAATCCAGTTTATTAATTAGAATGCTATGGTTGACAGTATCGAACGCCTTTTTTAGATCTACAAACAATCCTACACACTATTTATTTGAGTCAAAAGATTCTATAACTTTCTTTTGTAATGTTTCAATTGAGTTCAGTATACTTATATTTTTTCTGAAACCAAATGTTTCATCATTAATAATATTGAATTTATTACAAAAAGATAAAAGTCTATTTGAAAATAATTTTTCTAAAATTTTTGAAAATTGTAAGGTTAATGAAATAGGTATAATTATTAAAATCATTACAATCACCAGATTTAAAAATAGGGATAATTTTAGATATTTAAAAAAAACTAGGAAATAATCCATCATCAAATGATTTATTAAAAATATACATTAAAGGAACTATAATAGATGATGATATTTCTTGAAAAAGTTTCATGGATATGTCAAGTTCATCTCGAGAAACTTTAGGTTTAAAATTATTAATGGCTAAATAAATTTCACTAGCTGATATAGTAGATAAAACCATAGAATTAAAATTTCGATTATTTAAATAATCAAGAAATGATTTGTTAGGTATATCATCAATTTTATCAGCTAGTTTATTACCTATTTGAGTGAAATGATAATTCATTTTATTTGAAATTGTAGACTCACTACAACTTTTTCCATTAACATTTATCGTCATTTTTAATAAATTAGGTTTTCTCGGATTAATTATAGAATTTAATATAGACCATGTATTTTTAATCGTCTTACTATTATCAAGTAAATTTGTATGATAATTTTTTTTGCATTTTCTTTTTATACTAGTAAGCTTATTTTTATATTTGTTGTATCGAATAAGATTTTCAACACTTTTGTCATTAATGAATTTAATATATAATTTTTGTTTTTTTACATGCATTTTTAATATTTTTTGTAAACCAGGGTAACTGTGATTTTATACGATTATTTTGTAAATGTCTAATTTCACTACAAGATTTGTCATATAATTTGATAAAATAATTTAAAAATAACTCCATAGAATAGTTCAAATAATTTGATTTTATAAATGACCAGTCTGTTTTTTCAAGGTTATTTTAAAATTTTTATAATTATATATATATATATATATATATATATATAATATTATGAATAGTATATTATACTAATAATTATTTGTTTTGTTTTGTTTATAATGATTAAATAACATTTAAATGTATATAATATATTTGACTTCTAAAATTTAATTTTTATAATAGTTGTTGCACAGTAAATATAAAATTATACGTCAAATACATATATAAATAAATTTATTATATTTTAAAATATTATTGTATAGCAAAAGGCTTAAAGAAGATGCCGTGCCAACTATTCTGTCTGTCAGAGATCCTCCACCACAAATTGGCAACAGGAGAATAATACAAATTATTCACCTAGAAAAACAGGTATTATATGCAATTCAACAATACAATATTCATTTAAGTATAAAATTATATATTATATATTAAACATGTTAAATTATATTCTATAAATAAAATAAATAATACTTTAATAATATGATAATATAAATAGTATTAATAATCATCATTTTAGTATATAATTATATATTCAAGATATTAAATTACATGATATAAATATTGAAATTATATAATAAAAATTAATATAATAATTATAAATATAATATTATTATTAATAATATTAGCAAAAGCATCTACTTCGAACTATTCAAGTGAAACTCGAACTGCGTCTACTTCAACGTATATAAGTGACAACGATACTGCATCGTCATCTAGTAGGAGTTCACCTACAAGAAGAAGTATTGTTTCTCTGACATCCTCATTATCGACACTATCGGCAACTCCAGATCCTCAAACGCAACTCGTAGTTGATTTACAATCTACTATAAGTGATGTGAACACAAAAATGGTTTCGCTAGAAAAAAGGCTATCTAAATCTAAATTAAGAGCTGAATTATATAGAAGTAAATACAATAGCTATTGTATACTATAGAGTAGCTAATAAAAATATATCTAATACTAATACCCGAAATATGCAACCAAATTCATTACTTAATCTATTATCAAAAGTCTTCAATAAATCTTCTGATAATAGGTTTAGTGAAAATGAAAAAATGCACGCACTTTCACTATGGCACAGTAGCCCTAAATGCTACCAATTACTATATAAATCAGTAACATTGCCAAGTGTAACTACTCTGCGTAAAACTATGAAATCCATCAATTTGAATGCTGGCTTCCATAGAATAATATTTAATTGTCTTAAAGACAGATATCAAATTATGAAAGATAAAGATAATATTGTGTTAATAGCTTATGATGAAATATCTTAAAACCATACCATAATTATAATATAAATACAGATCAAATTGATGGATTTCAAAATTTAGGAGATGATAGTATTAACAAATATATTGCTAATTATGTAACAGTATTTATGATTCATAGTTTATATGGTTCATGGAAACAACCAGTTGGTTATCTTTTTACTTCGGGAGTTATGAATGCATATACATTTGAATGTAAATTAAAAGACTGTATAGATTCTATAATAGACTATGGTATTATACTAAAACTAGTAGTATCGGGCCAGGGACCTATTAATCGGGACTGTACTAACAATGTAATAACTACAATTGATAAGCCTTATTTTATATATAAAGGCAATACTATTTTTTTTATGTATGACTTCCCTCACATCTTATAAAAAGTATTAGAAAGGTTTAGAAACTGGGTATTTATTTTAAGGGTAAAAAGGTTTCAATGAATATTATTAAAAAATGTGTTGAAATTAAAAACAGGTCTCTATACCAAATGGCTACAAAACTTACAAACAATCATTTTGATTTAAAATCCTTCACAAAGATGAGAGTAAATTTGGCTTTTCAAATTTTAAGTAATAGTGTAGCAATGAATATATAAACATTATGTATTATTAATAATGATTTAAGAGAAAATTCTAAATATACTGGAGAATTTTGTAACTTTTTTAATGACCTTTTTGATGTATTTAATAGTGATAATAAAACTAATGATAATACATCATTATAAATCATTATAAAAACTCTTTTGTAAATAATGAAACATCACATAAATTTATTAATGATTCAATGATAATTTAGGAAAATATTGTTTACTGTGATAATAAATATTAAAAAAATCGTCCATGCCTAAATGGTTGGACATTAAATGTAAATAGTTTATTAGAATTATACAACGATGAAATTATAAATAAAAATCCATTTCTTATATTATTAAATATATATAACCAAGATTATTTAGAATTTTTTTTTCCCGTATTAGGAATAGAGGCGGTAATCGAGATAATCCATCACTAATGGAATTTGTTTCGGATTACCGTGCTCTTACAGTAGACTCTATATTTGTTGAAATAAAAGGAATCAACTGTATATTAGATGATGGGGAATTTTTATTAAAAATAAATGCATTTAGAAATCAGCTATTAGATAACGATTAATAATAAATATTAGATAATTTTAATAACGGATCATAATTTACCTATAATTAGTAATATAGATTATAATGCTATTAATCTCCTTTGTTGTAATATTATTAAAAATATGTATGTTACATTTAAATGTGATTATTGTTTATTAGTATTATCTAAACCTACATGTTCTACTTTTTCTGTTAGTTCTATTCGTATTATGACACGCTATATGCATATATGATTAATGTAAATATTATTAATTATATTCCTGCGGATTTATTTTATAATTATATATGTGAATTTTTAAAATGTTTTCGTACAAATATTATGCCTATTTGATATGATACAAATATATATTCTAATTGTTGTAAAATTCTGTCTGAAAATAATAGTTTATTTTTTTATTGTAATGAATGTATTGAGTGTAGTGTATATAGTATTTCTGATTATGTTGTACATTTATTATTTTTAAATCAAATTAAATATCTTCTACGAAAAGATAATGTTGAATTTAAGATAGATATGGAGGAGAGAAAAAATAGAAAAAATTTAAAAATCTGTCATATATAGTAGTTCAATAAAATGTATATAATATATTACTCTTATATTATAATTATATATATATAAATATATTTAATAATATAATCTAATATTTCTTGTTAGATTTCTTTCATATTTTAATTTACAACTCTTAGATAATATAAACATAGATCAATAAATACTAGGTATATGAACACATTTTAATCTTACATATAATCAGTATATATATATATATATATATATATATATATATTATTATGAGGAACCAGAACATAGGTTTATAAAATATACATTTATTAAACATTCATTATACAATCAATATACCGGTATGGGCCCTTTCTGGCAATATCAATTATTACAAATATTTAGATAAATGAAGAAATATTTTCTTAAGTTTTCTTAAGTTTTTTAAGAAATTATATATATATATATATATTTTATATAATTATTAATACATTGGTAGTATACTATATATATTATATATATATATATATATATATATATATATATATATATATATATATATATATATATTATATTTATTATAAACTCAGATTATATATATATATATATATATATATATATATATATATATATATATATATTGAATACATAACAATTAATAATCATATTATAAATTATAATCTTAGATTTAATATTATTATTAATTTTATATATATAACGATTACATTATGTTTATATATATATATATATATAATATGTTGTTATCTATAATTAAATAGTGTATAATAAACAAAGAATAATAGTATAATACCTACAATATAATTTATAAACAAATATTTATTATAAAAATGAGAATTGAAAAATTCACCATCAATAGAATATTTTTTTATTATCTGGGTCAAATATTAGTAAAAATATAAACATCAAATGCGTATGCACTGTAGATAGGGAGCTGCACCCATTGGGTCTATATTATAGACTCTATATAAGGTAGTCTATATTATAGACTCTACAAGACAACGCCATTTACTACATTTTGAAAAAGGTGACCAAATTATGAATGTATCCTTCCCATACTCCTGGAACATTCTCCCTACATCCATCCGTACCACACCATCAACTCCAAACTTCAAGAAACTACTGAAAACCCACTTATTTAATATGAAACATTAATCTCGACCCGTTTTAAGGGTAATTCAGTCATAGTGAATACTCGAGAACTTTTCGCATAGCAGCTCCAAATGAATGGAACAAGCTTCCCTTCGATTGAAATAATGACTACGCTTAGTTTTACAGCTAAGCTATAAACTTATTTATTCAGTAACTACTGAACTTTATTTATTATTAATTGTCATAATTTCTCTCTATGTAGAGAGTATTGTATTATAGTTAAACGGTGTTAAAATCAAATAATAATAATAATAATCTATGGTGATATGTGTGGAACTTTCCATACGCGTCCGATATATAGTTCACCGATAATTCTTACATATTATGTTTACCGTCTGGCTAATTAGGGCGACGCAAACACTGAATTTTAATAGATTTACCTTCCTAGGAGTCCTAATTACAAATGATGGAGTTATAGATAAGGAGCTACGCAGAAGGCTGGTAATAGGAAAATGTGCCATGGGAAGTCTGAAACGTATATTCAAAGGTAGAGGCATTAGGCTAACGACAATAATAATGATTGTTCAAACACTTGTATTTCCAATTGTCCTTCATGGAGCAGAAACCTGGACTATCAAAAAGGCAGATAGGAAAACAATTGATGCTTTTGAACTATGGTGCTGGAGGAAACTGCTCGAAGTTATCTACTTAGATAGGAAGAGAAATACTGAGATAATTGACATAATACAACCTAAAAGAACGCTCGAATCCATAATTGTCAAGGCTGCCCTATCTTTTTTTCGGACACGTTGTTAGATCAGATATGATGGAATTGCAAATGATGCTGGGAAGAATGAAAGGTCGGCGAAGAAGAGGCAGACCACATTGCACTTGGCTAGACAATATACACAAATATCTCTCTAAAGATATTATGAATCTCCGACTAGATGCTAGAGACAGATCGGGATGGAGAATAGCTACCGTGGATGTCGCCAGGGGTCGGTTTCGACTAGACGGCATAAGGTAACAAGGTATATATTTATATATAAGTATACATTACAAAATATATATATATAGGGAATGGATGCGTTCGTGGATGTAGATAGATGGGGAATGGAGGATGGGCGTGTTGGTCGAATCGAGAATGGAGGAAACCTTAAACTAAAATAAATATGGATACTTCTGATACATCATAAATATAAACAGTCATGATTAAATATGTATCTATTGAGAAGTTCTTACAATTAATATGATATGATTTACTAGCCTTTCAGTATACGTTGTTTGCACTAATAAACCATATCATACCGAAATTCTTGATAATAACGAGGTAACAAGGTAACATACTGCTTGTGATTGCACTTGCATCCCGAATTAGCCAGTACAATATTTCCACTTCGTTCACAACCATTAGCATGATAAACATGTTTGCAACACCACACGCCTCTAGGTGCACGCATCCATGGTACGTCGTCAGTGCTATGTTTTCTTGCCAGTCTAATAAAGTATATACAAACCCCGCACCAATCTCTTAACGATATAACATATAATACTGAAGCATCCAAAACATACACACAACATTATTAACGATTTCGAGCTTCGCTTATGACGCAATAACTTATGACGCAATAATACATGTAAACAACCCATAATAGCACAATGGCAACACGCACTATCTTTTGATTAAGGCTAAGCAAGGCGGACGCATCTTCAACAGAGATAACTGTGTATTAGAACAAGATGAAATGATCTTCTGCGGTATCGTTATGTACACACATACGATACGATATCAGATCAATAAAGCGTTTAGAAGATCAGAACACTGTATACCGTGTAACACAAACAACACCTACACATATTCATAATAAATGTATTCAACCCATTGTAATCCGAGACGACCGCAGTGTTATGTGACCTACTAAATTGTTAAATAATTGTTGATAAAACAATTTCGACTAAAATTAAATCAACACAAATAATGTATAATATAATTTAAAATTATTTATAAACATATATAATTTATGATACTATTTGTTGAACACATATTATACGAATATGGAAATTATATATAATATCTTTGTATTTATAATATTAATTGTAATACAAGTCGAAACGTATAATAATAATACTGAGGTATTTATGAGTTAAAATAGTATATGAATATGATATATATCATAATGAATATATATATATTATATTAATTATATTATTACTTTTGTATGTCATAATATCATTTATAATTATATTATTATATTTAATATATATATATATATATATATATATATATATTAATTAATAAAAATATAATGTTAATTACTGTAAATTAAATAATAAATGTTGTAATTTATTAAATGCATCGACACACCAATTTTATTAAATTATTAATTATAAAGCGACGACGTATCTAAGTCCTGATCACCACATCGCAATATGATATGTGTTTAATATACAACAGACTTACAAACTTGGTTACACATTACGTGTAATGCTTAACATGCTTATTACAATACATGTATATTTTCAATTCTCGTGAGCTAATTTAATTTTCAATATATATTACTAGTATAATCGGATCTTTCTCCCGAGAGAACACGAATAATACTATACAGTACTTGATAACCTATAACCACAACACTGAATAACTTATCTTAAAATGTCCCAAAATGGAAATAGCTTACTGCCTATTACCAACATGTTTAATAGAGTGGTAATAGGGTAGTGCATTTTTTTGGTAATAGGTCACTAACCTATAACTGATCTATTGAATGCGTTGTAATAGGTTAGTGCACAGTATACTTAAACGTATATTTAATTGAAATTAGTGAATAGGTGTATAATATAATAATATCGAATGGAAGATGTTATTATTGATTTGATTTGTTGTCTTAAAATCTATACATTATATTTATGAGTATGTTTTATTTATGCTAACTTAACTTAAAATATACATTTTTAATTAAATATTTAATATTTAATGAATAAGTTATCGATAATAGCAGTGCATGCAGTTTATTGACGATACACCAATACACGATTTTTATTAATGTATTCTTAATTATGGTTTAAAGTATTGTACTAGAATGCTATTATTCATACCCCATGGGGTGCATGCATGCACGGGGTATGTTAGATATCACAATGAGTATTGTTTTTCTTTAGATGCTTCTCCGCCTCTTTAGAATTGATTCAAACCACGTGTTCTATGACGGTATACACGTGTCACGATATTGACACCTCACTTAACTGACACGGTGAACAATTATAGAGAATGACGGCGAGTTTAAAAACAAGCTTACTATTTCTCGAGATCTTCTTGGAAATATTCAACTAAACAATGTGAAGAAAAACAACATTTCAATTAGAGGAATAGGAAACATAAGCTACCATCTGTGGGTGAAATTTATTCAATAGAAAACTAAAACAACGAGCTATAAAGATCACTATCTGAATATATGCATGTTCATTGTAATATGTACTGAAAGTATGTCATGATAGTATGTAAATTACCAACAAAACAGTGTCTGCCAACCGGACACTGTCCTGTCACACTTCTTTTTGTTTATTTGTCATTTTATATCGTTGATATCGGGATATTAGAGTACATGTTTATATGTATATATGTGTATGTTAACACTATGTAACCATATACACGAACTATACACGGGCATTGCCAAACCCCTCTTATGTATACATATATATTTTAATTATTTTTCTTAATTTAATAAATATAATATTATATATTATATATTTTAATTTATACTTATATATAAATATATATATATAAATATATATATATATATATATATATATATATATATATATATATATGTGTGTGTATATATAATCACAGCATAATACATGAATATATTAAGCATACATTGTAGACATGTGATTCAACGGATATTCAATATGGAACATTAAAGGAATATTCAGTCAACAGCTGCGACACAAGAACGTTTAATTGTTATTGTTCAAATATTATAAAATTACATAACAATGCATTCTATCCATATAATTGTAGTACAAATTATAGTAATATCCAAACGTTAGGACTATCTGATAATAATATAACCGAACTTAATAATGATGATTTTAAATATTTAATGAATTTAAGAATAATTTATTTATGGAATAATAAAATTAGATATATAGATAGATTATTGTTTAGTAAAAATACTAAATTAGTAAAAATAGATTTAGCCTATAATTTAATCGAGCTATTTGAACTTGATTTAAAATCTTTAATTGATTTAAATACATTATATTTAAGTAATAACATGCTTACAACTTTGAATAAAAATATATTTGAAGTTTTATTTGTAAATATAACTGGGGTAAAATTAATTATAGATAATAATAAGTTTATTTGTGATTGTAGGATGCAATGGATAAGAGAGTTAAAAAACATAACCACTACTAATATAAAAGTATTAGATACAGAAAAATGCCAAAATAATAATATTACAATAAATTGTTGGTTTAATATCAGTAAATATGTATGTCAACCACTTAATATCAGTCGTTGTGGTAAAGGTTAGATTACATATACATATATGTATATATATTAATATATATATATATATATATATATATATATATATATATATATATATATTCGACTTCGAAGGGAAATTATTGCCATACATGGTTATAAGTGAAAAATTCATCTAAGTTCCTGGATAGGATGAAATGACTCCACAAAATAAAAATAAAAATAACAATAACACTATATAAATATTATCATTATGTATATATGTATGTAAACACGTTTATTTAGATTACTATAATAGATAATATAAAATCATGGATGTTTCATTATAATACATTGTATAGTTAAATGTACTTTAACTATTAATATGTTATATTTTATATTTCTGTATATACTTTATTGATAATGAAAATTCGATTACTAAAAATGGAAGTATATAAACGAAATATAAAAAAAAAGATCTATTTTTTAACATAAATAATAACAACGACTATCCCATAACTGCTACCATTTTTAATAATCATTTTTATACTTTAGGGAAATCTTTATCAGATATAATTACCAAAAATAACAAAATATGTATTTCTATCAGAACTAGTAAATAAGTTAAAGTACATCTATTACAATTTCTGAAAATGTTAAAGTTATTGATTTATGAAAACACATATACATTTATTTGAAATTGATATCGATTATATTAAAATACTTGAAGGAATCAAATTTATATTGAAACATATTTTTACAATTTCTATATTTCAGGGTATATTTCATAATATTATTTAAAAAAAGTCAAATTATAGTTTTTTTTTCAAAAAAGTAAATTAAATATTTCTTATAACTATAGTCTAATTTCTCTTTTATCTCAATTTAACAAAACATTAGAATAAATAATTAAAAAATAAAATAATGCATTTATGAATATATTACAGGTATATATTTTCTAATATTAAATATTAATTATAGAAAAATACTAGTAATGCTGTTTTAAATAAACACATAGAGAATATTACTGATAATCTAGAAAATAAACTATTATCTGCTCTTTTAGCAGTTGATCTATGTACAATTTATGATATACAACTTACTAATAGATAATAAATATTTACCAGATATCTAGAAGGACTTTATAACTTATAATGATATTAAGTCTGATCTTAATAGTAGTAATATTGGTTACCTTCGATGTTCTGTTGTATGTCTTTTATTTTTTAATATATTATTAAATCACCTACTAATATATTATTTGCAGACTTTACAAATATAATTGTTAAAGATAAATATGTTAATAACATTACATTAACTCTAAATAATGAACTTAAGTGAACGACATACACCTATATTATTTCCATGCTAAATATATAAAAATGACTAGTTTAAAAAAAAATATGTTTTATCATACGGTTTTTTTATAAATAATATATAAAATAATAAAATTATGTTTTTATATCTTATACACATATATATTTTTATATCTTTAAAATAATTCAGAATTACCTGAAATAATAGTTTATTCTATAAATATTCTATAACATTATATATATATATATATATATATATATATATATATATATATATATGTGTGTGTGTGTGTGTGTGTGTGTGTGTGTGTGATTATGTTAAAATGAAATAAAAATCTCAACATTAGTTATTATAATTTATATAATATATAAATTACTACCTTTATTACACATATATAACACTGATTGAACTCTCTCACATGATCTATATTATTATGAATATTTACAGATAAATTATCTCATCTATAGATTCACTGTTATTATATATATTTGTATTATTTTTGTATTTTTTATTCTTTACTTTATTAATTTATTTGTAAATTTCATTTATTACATTTTATTATAATTATATTTGTATTAATTAATAAAACAGTTATTATTTTATATATTTAACGTATTTTGATAATTATACATACTATTTTTTAGATCCATTTTATATTTATAACTACTCATTTTTAAAATAATTTACAGTTTTGAATAAACACAAAAGAATTACATATATAGCCCAAAGTACAACTATTACTCCAGGTAAATATTAATAAATTGTATCGACTAATAAATATATATTAAATTTAATATAAATTTAATAAAAATAGTATTATAATAAAATTAATAAAACAGTATTACAATTCGAAAAAAAAGTATTATAAACATTATTAAAATATAAAATATTTAAAAACAGAATCATAATTTATTTTATTTATTAAAAAACAGCAATAAAATGTACATATAAAATTTGTTTATTTATGGTTTTCATTCTTAACCATTATTTTAATTTTTGTTATTTTACTTTTAACATTTATTATACATATATGCACATTAAATAAAAATGTATACATTATATACATATAATTTTATATATGAATATGAATACATGAAATGTTTTTAATGTGACAAATATACTGTAGTTATGTGGCACTGGATTGATTATGGCTCCCTTAATTGATCTGTCTGTTTATATTTGACAGGAAAGTGGCGAAATTGCATGACGTGCACGTCTCACTATAGTTGAGTTATAGTTATATAAAGCATGTTAATAGATAGGTAGTTTTTTATATAACTATAGATATTATATTTTAGAAATAATAATTATTCGAAAATAATATCCCTATTCGAATACAATTAAATATATTAAACAAATATATAGTTGTATTGTATTAAGTAAAATGGTAGTAGTTATTAAATATTATATATATATATATATACATATATATATATTTATATATATATATATATATATATATATATATATACTTATAACTACAATTTACAGACAATGACGACTATACGCCTCCAAATAGAGATAGATCTAATTTATCAAAAATTATTTTGTTTATATCATCCCTCTCTTCTATTACCGGTCTATATTATTTACTATTTATATATATTCAGAGTTTTGTAAAAGAAGATAATTTACAAACAAACAAATGGAAAACAGTTAAAAAAGAAAACACTACAATTATTAGTATCTAAAAACGAAGTGAATAAAATATATAGGTGATGATACATGCCTATATTTTAATTTAATTTTAACGCGATTGATATTTTTAACTATATATATATATATGTTTTATTATTATTTATTTTAAAATAGACATATAAGCATAAACGTTCATAGTATATAATAAAATATATATAGGTTAAAGTTAAACTTAGTTAAAATTATAATTAATAAAATGAAAATAAGTTACAATTAGGGGCGTCGGAACGATATTTTGCATGAGGGGCTATTTATTTCTATTTTATATTATATATCCTATTATGTATTACTAATTACTAATTATATCTTATTAATATCGTATACCTCTTTAGTCTATGTTAAACCTTTAATATGAAATTAATAATATTTAATTTTTATAACAATACTTAAGTAGGAATATATTAGAAAATAAATAATAAACATTACATAATTTATTATTATATAAATATAGATTTTTATTTATAAATATATCAATCTCAATTGTGTGAATTATTTTTTTATTAATATTTGCCAATATTAATGAATTTAATCTACTATCTAGCATAGTAGACCGTAACAATGTATCTAGTATTAGTAGCCTATTAAATCCACGCTAACATGAAACAGAACTTGATGAGCAAACCTATACAAGTTTGATCAAATATATTATGCCGGAAAATATTTTTTTAAATTTTAGGAGATTGTTTCATCATGTATATGTTTATCCTCGTCCGATGGTATTGAACTTATTGATTGATTTGAATATATGGAAATTCGATCTTTCAATCGTTAATTCTTAATACATATTTTATTAACATCTGTTTAGTGTAGAAAATTAATAGGATTAATAAGATTAATCTAAAAAAAACAAACCTTTTTTTTCATAAATTATATTATTTGTAATAATGATTCCTTTAATTTATAAAAAATGTATAAATGATGTTTCCTTAGTCTAACATTTGGTTTTAATTTTCATCATTATGGAATCAAACAACTCAATATATTTTATTAAGTAAATATTAATGATAAAGTATAGGTGGATATATACCTATTAACATATTAATTGATAATATCTAATCACATTCTTACATTAATAATGTTATATTATTTTAACTAGATGAGGTACCTTACATAGTCTTTTGAACTTTCATTACTATTCATCTAATACATATTTATAATAATTTATATTATATGTCTTATTATTATTCTCTGAATTAGATATACTTTGAAAATTAAATTAGATATATTTAAAATAAAAATAAATTATTATAATATTTTATTATAAACGTTTATTATGAGCTATTTTGTATTATATAATATGTTTTATATAATATGTTTATAAAATTAGTTTATTAACCTTGAATCAATATAAAAACTTGTATATATAAAATATAAAATACTTTTGTTTCTATATCTTTAATCAATGTGTGCAAATTATCTCTATCATTATTCAATTTAATTAGAATCATATTTACTATTATCTGATCCTTTATGTTTATTTATTATTGATTTTTATTATGATTATATATAATTATAATCATATATGCTTTCAAGTACATTTTTATAAATGTCACTTTCAATAGTATTTGTTGGTATCATAAAAGCTTTCACCTTCATATCCAAGCTTTCAAATATCAAACTTGAAATATTCATAGAAACAATATTTGACTTATTCATATTTTTTAATAATAAATTTGCAATATATTTGTGGTCATTGGTAATATAATCTAATTCTTTATATTATTTCAGTGCATCGATTATACCACTATATTGATCTAGTGTTGTTTTAATACATGATTTTCGCATTCCATCTTGTTGGGCATAATGGTTACAATGTATTTGCTTTGTAATTATTAGTATTGTATACATTCCGGAATGTGATCGTTTGTTCATATAATAATCCAAAATCATGACCCACTCTCAAGGCTTTTCTTATATTTATATTATTATCTAATGATTATGCTATTGAGTTTGTGCGATGAACTCCACATTGTATATAAAATGCTAATGGTTATCTGGTCACTATTATATTCTTTACACTATTATATTGACCAGACATATTATCTGCACCGTATGACTGTCCTCTTAATTTAGAAATAGGCAAGTTAAGATGTTAAAGTTCAGATAACAATAAATTTGCTATATTTTCTAAGTTGTATACTCAGTCATATTGCATATTCCTATGCATATTTATTTAATTTCTAGTTTTTATGTCAAATAATGAACCACCAAAATGTCCTACTCATTTCAGGATATATCTTGAATTCCATCACATTGAATTTAGAAAGTTCCATTAATATCTTTCAATCAAATATTTAATAATTCAGATTTATATAGTTGAATAATTTCATTCTTAATATTGCCAGATAATAAGCATCTCTCAGATATTCTCTCATGAATATTATCATATTTCATGGATGTGTGGGGGGGGGCAAACAATACTTAGCCCCCCCCCACATTTTTGATTGGGGGGGGGGTACGATACCCCTCGCCACCCATTCCGACGTCCCTAGTTACAATAATACGGATGTTGTAATACAATTGAATTAATTAATACATACTACTAACTAATAATACATTACATTGTGATGAAGGACATAGCATATTATAATAATGACGTTGATAAATTAATGAATGAGAAGCATTTCTAATGCGAACGAAATACTATTATTTAAGTAATTCAACTAAATACCTTATACAAGTATAATATTATACTTGTATAAGGTACTTAGTATATACTATACTATATAGTATCAACTTTAACCTGTAACAGTATCACCATTAATGATAATTATTAGTTATACATATACTGTATGCCAACAACGTGATGTGCCGTTCGTTATAATGCGATTGTGCATTCTATTTTGTTATTTTTCATTAAACGTACACTTTAGATAAACTCCATATAATATCATATATAGGTACATGTATACGTTTATGTACATTTCGAATACAACAATAGTTTATAGGTTTATATGTATGGTTAACATTACTCTACCTACATGTATTTGTAAACACGCACAAATTCTCTGTGATATGCATAGGTATTATAATTACTTAATTATAATGGATGGTAATAATGTAAACATGCGTATTCATAAACTCAACTATTCATCAATACTTTATATTGGGTAGTCGGCAACTACTAGTTGCCCATATTACCAACTTTAGTATGACCGTATCGCAAACTTGTAATACCACGTCATTACTTCACCACATACGTATCGTTTGGTATACATTGAATGTTAGATATTTATAATCTTCATATCTAATTAAAATATCAACCCATGGGTCCTAACCATCGATGTATATAAAAATGGATAATCAATTGAATGTAGTATATACACTTCATATATGGCACTATCCGCTACGGGCTCTGCATGCAGTCGAAACCCACTATCTGGCCCAATAATTTTATTTAAAATTAATAATATTTATTTATGTTTACTACTGAAATATATTATCATATTTATTAAATTTTATCAAATTTTATTTACATCGATGGTCCTAACAGATTACAGTACAGTTTTCCTTTTTTTGAAAGTTTTGCTATCTCGTTGCCAATAATAATAGGAATAATAATAGTAGGTCATACGTGTTATAATATACATATTTGTGAGTGTAATTACAAAATATTTAATATTGATAAATCAATAAACCATTTAATATAGAAATATTTGCATTTATTATTCTATGTAAATTTCAACTTTACTTATGTATTTGTGCAAGTGCGCGTTGTCATAAAAATAAAATATTTGTCAAATACGTGTATAAATATATTATAATATTAATAAAGTAAAAAATTACGTACATTTTCAAATTAATTTTTATCTTTTAAATTAATATAATTTATTCGATTATTTCTTTGATACATAATTTTAATTTAGCATAACACTTTGTTGTGAGCATATAATGGATAATTACGAGATATAATAATAATTAAAAACATTATTTTTCCAACAAAAATAATGTTATGACTAATTTAGCGAAAAATTGATTATTTGTTAAAATTGTAAATAAAAGTAATTTTGTGAATAGGTATATGCTATTTTTATATTAATAATTATAATTTTATATTTATATAATATGATAGACATATATAATAGATATTTTTTTTAATTATTATTCAATTGATAATTTTTTTGTTGATTTAAAAATTAAATTAAATTTTCAAATTAAATTTAATAAAATATAATAAAGTTTTATATTTAAATTTTAAGATTAATTGAATTATAATATGATAGTGAAGTATATTGTGATCCGATATGTAGTTAATAGGGAAATAACAATTACTATTACGACATTGATTATTATATAATATTTAGTTTAACATTTATTTAATAATAAAAGTTAATTATTACAAAAAATAGCAAAGCTTAACATTAATAGATCATCTTCACACATAGAGTGCAACCATTGTATATAGTGGATGCATTGTAATGGATATGCAGTCTCATAGTCAATAATTTCAGTGCATATAATATAAGATATAATATTATTCTCGCTTATATGAATAGTGTTCATATAACTCCGTTTTTTTGTGGTTCATTTAAAACAATTTCAAATATATATATATTGTTTAATACAATTGTAATATTTATATAGTCAATTTTAAAATAATTGTCTATGAATATTAAGTTAATTATATTTGCACATAATATATATAATATGAAACTAAATATAATGATTAATACATATTTTGTAATGGTATTCACCTTGTATGGAATGTTACGTTTAATATATATATATATATATATATATATATATATATATATATATATATATCTACACATATACGTATAACTAATATTTACAGATAATGAAGAATATATATCTCCGGATAATTCTAATGTTATAACATGATATATAATTCTAATGTTATATATAAAGGTATTTTGTTTGTATCATTCCTCTCTTTTATTATTGGGCTGTATTTATATTTACTATTTATATATATATATTCAAAGTTTTGAAAAAGAATATTATTTAAATATAAGCATAAGAACAACAATTAAAAAAGAAAACACCGGAATATTTGTGAAATATTCAAAAACTAAGTGAATAAAATATATAATGAAAATATATACATATCTTTTAATATAATAATTTCTATTTGTTCCTAAATATATATGTTTTATTATTTACTTTATTATAAAAATATTCTTACTATATATACAAAATCTATAACATTTCCTCCAATCATTTTGCCACATTTATCTTACCTAGGCAATATATGATTAATGTACTTTTATCTTACCTTGTATAATATAGTACTTTTAGTATACTATCCATTATTTGCATACTATATTATCATCTTCTCTCTCCAGTGGAATACCACCCCTTTTAAACATAATATCATCACTTCCACTCTAAGAAAAACTTCTTATAACCTAATCTTTTATTTAAATACCAATTGTCCTATCTCACAAATTCCTATTAGCAGTAAAATTATTGAACGAATCGTTTTCAATAAAATACAAAGTTTTATAACACTAAACTCCTCCAATAATGTCATGCAAAGTGCACTTCATATAAGTCACTTCAATGAGAATACTCTTCTTCAAATCAGAAATAAAATAATTAAAAGTTTCTCCCTCACTATATTGTCAAATGGTTCTCATGATCTTTCTTGCGCATTTAACTCTCTTCATCACGATATCCTTATCTCAAGACTTGAGTTGATTGGCATTAATCGTAGTGCCCACAAATATGCATTCCTATTAAATAATGGCTTCTCTTTAACGTTATTCTACTAAATATATAAAAACTGTCCTTCTTAATATTCCTACGAACTCTCCATCATCCCCTTCATTTTACATAGACAATATTCCTATACAACCTTACACGTCAGTCCTCAATCTTGGTTTCGTTTTTTACTATGATCTATATTTTTCTAGCCATATTTCAAAATATGCTAATTATCATTTATCTAGAATCAGATGTATCCGTAAACATATTACTCGAAGATTATTTAAATAGAAGCATAAAAACAACAATTAAAAATGAAAAAACTAGTATACTTTTGTAGTATCCAAAAACTAAGTGAATAAATTATATAAACCCCTCATTAAATATTTAATAAATCGTTCTAAAATAAGTTGTATAATCATAAGTTTATATGACTTTAAAATAATTATTCATCGAGTATATGTAAATTCAATATTATATTTTATAAAAATATCTCTTATTATATATCAATATACTTGTATAATAAACAACACACATATATATATATATATATATATATATACAGTAAAACCTCTCTATAAGAAACTATTTTTTTTCAGTACTTTTTTTCTTATAGGTTTTCTTAGAGGTTTTCTTATAAAGACGTTTTTACTTTTCCAATGATTTTAAGAATTAATTTATAATAGAAAATGCATTATATAACCTATATATTATATATATATAAATATATAGTATATTTATTTTTTATACTATTTTAAATGTATACTGTATTGTTTGCGCTTAGACATGTTAATACATAATGAAATTTTATTAGATTTTATAAATTATAGGGTGAATCATCATTGATGAATATAATATAATGAGTATTATAATAATATATTATTTAATAAGGAATCAATACATTTAAGGATATAATAATATTTATTAATTAATTTTAATAAATTTATGGATATAACATTTATTAATTAATTTTAATAAATTCAAGAATACAATAACATTTAATAATTAATTTTAATAAATTTATAAGAGAATAGACAATAACAATTATTAATTAAGTTTAATTTATTTCGAGCTATTTATGTAATATAATATTTGTAAAAAAAAATATCTTTTATAATAATTAATTTATATGATTGTTATCAATATACAATACTTCTATTTATATATACTTATTTTTTATACAATAAGTTTCTTATACAGAGGTTTTTCTTATATTTTTCTTATAAGATTTTCTTATAAAGAGGTTTTTCTTATAAAGAGGTTTCTTATATAGAGGTTTTACTGTATATATATATATATATATATATATATATATATATATATATATATATTATATATATAATAGTTTTAAATTAACACAGTTAATGTACAAACATATTTTTAAAATATTTTCTATGAATAATTTCGCATCCAACATTGTTCATTAGTTTTGAAATATTAATTATTATAAATGATTATGTATATAAGTTATAATTAGATAAAACACAACTATTAATAATATGATTAATGCATCAATACATTAATGTGGCACGTGAAATAAATCAAATAAATGTTAAACAAAAATAAGTGTGTAAATTAACATTATTAGAAAATATATATATATATATATATATATATATATATATTTGTGTGTGTATGATATACAATTATATTAATATAGCATTCTATTAATAATATTTCTTATTGATAAGAGATATATTTTATAAAATATTGCACAATAGATATCGCTGTTGTAATATCCAATGTGTTTATTTGATCTATAAAATATAAAAATTGGAACACATATAGCATACATACAATAATTATATCCAAAGTATTTATTTTACCTATAATATATACAACATTGGAACATTGATATATGTGTTACGTTGATGGTCAACGTGTTTGGTTGCTTGGTTAATTAATATAAAATATAATTTTATAAATAATTTAACGCATATTAACACAAATATATATATTTAATAAATATAATAAAATTAAGTAGAATAAATAAACTCAAAATAAATATATTTAAAAAATATCTATGAAAATTACTTAGCTGATAAGAAAAACACGTCTGTATAGTAATTATTGAAAAGTGATATTATGTATTATATATCGTAACGTATATAATATATTATAAAATATAATATATTATCATATGTGAATATTTATTCAGCGTAATGATTTACATGAATATGTAATGCATTATATATTAACATAGTAAATAGTATTTACTAAATGCGATTAATAGTATATGGAGAAACAGAAGCGAAGAAGTGAGTAATATATTACTCTGGAATCAAAACGGATGACGCTCTAAAGGTAGGCCTATGAAAACATACTTAGACCAACTAGAGAGAACACGATTCACAAAAATGAGGAACTACCGATAGCGATGAGCGATAGAGATGAATGGAGGAAACGTGTAATGAACTGCCGACCAATCTCACCATGGTAAGGTAGGTAATATTATATGTAATCTATGATTAGTATTAGCATTGATTAATGCCGTCATTGCTAATATACGGGATTTTAGACACCCAATCAGAAAAGTTATAATTATACAGCTTATTATAATTACTGATCTTACTGAATGGTTCTCTGACAACACTCTTTACTTAAATATGACTAAAACTGATACTATCATACTGTTAAGAGTTAGTTCTCCTCTATCATTCTATCATCATTTTCTACTATCTCTTCCAACTTAGCAATCTATAGCTACATTTGATTACATTATAACCTATAACCTAGAATACTCTCCACATATTAGTAACATGATATGTATAGTTATATGGTTTAAAGTATAACAAGTTTATTTATAAGATGTACATAACAATGATAGGTAATATATATATATACGAGATTTAAATGACAATGTGTCGCTATCAACGTTGGCTTATAAGGCTTATAGTGTCACGCATGATCAGTAAGTATCATATGATAATCTAGGCACAACGTATCTTTATAATAATACATGTGTAGAACAATGGCAGTGCAAATGTATTGCTTTGCATTATGTAAATACAATATATAATACACATGCTAATAATAATACAAACTAAACATATATATATATATATATATATACTCTATATTATGTACTGCTCTCATATTTGGATAATACTATTGTTACAAAACTCAATAAAATTTATATTTAACAAAAAAGAGCACTACAAAGTATATCTAATGGTGATAAACGTACAGAAAATTGTATACACGATATAATTATTTAACGTTTATTATTAGTGTTAAATTAAATACTGCAAATTTATGTTTAGAATAAGACATCATTCTCTGCCATCAAACTTACATATTCTATTTGGAAGGTTAATGCTTATGTTACTCGAGAAGATCATCTCTTCCATAGAATTTGAATTAGAACCCAACGAAAACTTTTTTATTTATCTAGCTCAACAGTTATGGAACATTTTAACAAAATATGTAAAAATTAAAAATATTACATATGCATTTAGTTCTAATTTTTCTAATGTTTTGATAACTTTTTATGATGAAAATTAACTTTTATTAATACTTAAATTGATAAAATAAATTTGTAATATATTTTTTAAATTATTTCTAATTTCATTTATATTAATTGACTAATAATATTAATTGACCAATGATATTTTTTATATTATTTTAGTTTTATTTTTGTTATTTATATTTATTTACATATTATTTTATTTATTTTTTGACATAATATAAAATTGCAAAAACATTTTCATCTTTTTTTGACATAATATATAATTAAACTCTTGACTTATTATAAAAAATATTAATATAATAAATTAATTACTTTTTAGTCTAATTTTTTTTATTTGTTGACATAATATAAATTACCAAACATATTTTAATCTTTTTACATTCATTACTTAATATAAAATTAATAACAATACATATTTTACATTATTTTGGATTTTACATTCTTTAAAGGATATACTTGTAGTGAGAGACAAGTATTGCCAGTGTTCTTATTCTTGGAACAAATATGATCCCTACGGCATTGGAATTGACGCACCCATATCCCCGAAGTTGATACACCATCTAATCTCATTATATTCATTTATTGTTGGCTATTCTGGATATAAATTTAATAATTTAATACAACTGCTTTTTTATAATTGTATTATTCTAATAGAAAACTATATAATTAAATTGTTATAAGTCTGAGAGTGCAGAAACCACATAATAATCTACATCAAATTGAAAGCAACACAAAAAAAGAACTGGCACACAACAATAAAGCATTTAGTATAGCGGCACCTTTCGAATGGCAAGCTTGAAATTGATTTAAGATATTGTGAATCAACATAATCATTAAATACATTATTTAAAACTCATTTATTTATAATTCCTATGATTTATAAATTACTTTTTGTTATTTAAATAATATATATAATGTATATCATTTGATATATCAAGAGAATATATTACCATTTTATTTATATCTCATATTGCCATGTTATAAACACTTTTGTTAATTATCATTTAAAAAATGTATAATCTGAAATAAATAATAAAATAATATATATATATATATATATATATATATATATATATATATATATATATCACTACGTATTGGGATTTGTGTTCACCGCTCGATCCTTCAAAAGGATATGTCCAATGGAGATGAATGGTAGTCTAGGCTGGCTAGGCTATTCAATATAGACACTTGATGCGTACACTATTTATTTCAGATGTTACGTAGGCTATACATTCAATAGAGATGACTTATGAGTATAAAAAAGTCCACCAGCTAATAATATATATATATATATATATATATATATATATATATATATATATATATATATATATATATATATATATAATTCTTATATAATTATAAATTCTTTAGAAATAAATATATCAAAATTAAACGATATAATCATTTATCAAACTAAAATTATACAAGATCTACAGGGAGACAACATAAAACTCAACGATAAGATTAGTGGTTTATTTAACAATATTGATAATTCAAATATTATTCAATCAAATAAAATTGATAAAATTATTGGTAGTAATAATAAGTTAAATTCTTCCAATATCAATAATTCTATTGTTTTGACTGATAATAATATTGAAATAGATTCAATTGATTATTCTTCCAAGGATAAAGTAATTGATTTATTTAAAGATTTAGTTGATATAGATATATCTGATAATAATATCGTTGATATACAAAAATTAAATAATAAGGAATCGAGTGAAAACAAACATACACATTATATTATTAAATTAAGTGATATTAAATTAAAATCTAAATTATTACATAACAAAAAAAATTTAGTAAATACTAATTTATATATACAAGATTCGTTATCGAAATACAGTAATAATCTATTTTATATCGCTCGAACTTATAAAAAAGCAGGCAAGATAATAGCTACCTGGATATATAAAAGTCAGATATATATAGAAACAAATAATAACAATAACATTTTAATTTTGAACGAAACACAGTTAAATAATTTCATTTAATTTTAATTAATTGATTTTATTTTTTATTTTTATATTTCTTTTAAATTTTTAATGAATACATCACTAGAAAATAACACTTTTACTTATTCTAATTCTAAACAAAATTCTATTCATGACTATTATAATAATGACGATTCTGATGTTAATTTCACAGATGATTGCTTTTACTACGATGACATAAATATAAATTCATGTAAATATATTCACAATAGTTTTTCTATAATACATATTAATGCTAGAAGCTTAGTTCGTAATCATGATCAAATTAATCTATTTTTAAATAGTATTATACATAAATTTTCCATAATTATAATTACTGAAACATGGTTAAAACATTCCAATCAGAATATTTATAATTTCGATAATTACAATCAAATCAATACTATACGATCTGTAGGTAGGGGTGGTGGAGTCGCTATATTTATATTAAATAGTTTATCATATACAATTATTAATGACTTAAATATATCAATATCAAATTTTATTGAAATAACAACTATTTCATTGAAATTTAATAATATCAACTATATTATAAGTGGTATATATAAAACTCCTACTGCAGATATAAAACAATTTTCAGATTTCATTGTAAACTCATTTGAAAAGTTGGCAAGCAATTGTAATCGTTTGTATTTATGTGGTGATTTTAATATTAATTTATTAGATCATAATTATAATAAACATGTAAAATATTTTATTGACTCCATATATTCATTAGGGTGTCGTCCTTTAATAGATAAACCAACAAGAGTGACTAATGATAATAATTCTTTAATTGATAATATTTTTACAAATAATAATTATTCTCATAAATATAATGGAATATTACTTAATGATATAAGTGATCACTACCCTATTTTTACTTTTTTTGATTTAAATGTTAACAATTCCAATGAAAAACAAACTAAATCTAATTCTAAAATTAATAGAGTTAATAACTCAACTATAAAGGAATTAAAAAATTGCATTATTCATCATAAATGGGATTTTTCTGATATGGATACAAATACTGCTTTTAATTATTTTATAGATATGTTTAAATTAATGTTAAATAAATGTTGTCCTTTATATACTCCCAAAATCATAAATAATAAAATTAAAAATCCATGGATAAATAATTCTTTATTAAAATGTATCCACCATAAAAAAAAATTATTAAAATTGTTTATAGCTAATAAAAATGATTTTAATCATATTAAATATAAAAAATATAGAAATATTTTAACTTCAGTACTAAGAAATGCCGAAAAATTATTTTATAAAAAAGCTCTGTCAAATTGTTGTAATAATTCAAAAAAAACATGGTCTATTTTAAATAATATAATTAAAGGAAGTACTTTTTCAAATTATTTAAATACAACTTTATCGGCTGATGATTTTAATCTATATTTTAGTAATGTTGGAAAAAATCTTGCTAAGGATTTTAATTCTAACTCTGGTTTTAATTCAAATTTACATGTACATTATTTATCTTCTCATAACACAAATACTTTTTATCTTACACCAGTTACAAATTCCGAAATATTTAATATAATAATTCATACGAACAATAAAAATAGTACAGATATTTATAATATAAATATGAGCTTAATAAAACAACTTAATACAGAATTAAGTCCTATATTATGTTCTCTATTTAATAAATCATTCAATGAAGGAGTATTTCCTGATTGTTTTAAAATTGCTAAGGTTATACCTTTACATAAAAAGGGTAATAAAAATATATTAGATAATTTCAGGCCAATATCTCTTCTCCCTCAATTCTCAAAAATTTATGAAAAATTATTTAAAAAAAGACTTCTTTGTTTCATTAATAAATATAAAATTTTGAATGACAATCAATTTGGGTTCAGACAAAATTATTCAACAGAAGATGCATTACATCACCTATCAGAAACAGTATGTGCTGAGTTAGAAAATACTAATAATTGTGCAGTTTTATCTATTGATCTAAAAAAGGCCTTTGACACTTTAGATCATAATATATTGATAAATAAATTAGATAATATTGGTATCAGAGGTTTACCTAAAGTTCTATTATCTAGTTATTTATCAAACAGATCACAATATGTAAAATTAAATGGGGCTATTTCAAATATGGAACGCATATCATTTGGTGTTCCGCAAGGTTCAGTTTTAGGGCCATTACTTTTTCTAATATATATTAATGATATGCCTAATATATTGAAATATTCTACACCTATAATTTTTGCAGATGATACCAATTTAATTTTCAGTAGTAAATCTTTTGATATTCTGCAAACTAATATACAAGATGACCTTTATAATTTAACTCACTGGCTATTTAGTAATAAATTAACATTAAATGTAAAAAAAACCAAAGTTATGCTCTATAATATTCGAAATTCTAAATCAAAAAAGAAACTAGAATTAAAAGTTTATAATGAAATTATAGAGCAGGTGAATCATTTATCGTTCCTTGGTATAATAATTGATGATAAATGTAACTGGAATTATCATATAAATTATATCAGATCAAAACTAAGTAGATCCATTGCTATTATAAATAAAATAAAACATAAACTACCTTTACAAAATCGTATACAAATATATCATAGTATTTTTGAAAGTCATCTAAATTATTGTTCATCTATTTGGGGTAGTACATTTTTGTCTAATATTCAACCAATTATTATATTGCAAAATAGGGTAATAAAAAATTTGTTTTTTTCTTTTAATGTAGATATAGATACAATTTATAAAAAATTCAATCTTTTAAAATTTCAAGATATTATAAAGATTAATATCTTAAAATATATAAATAGATATATGACTAAATCTTTGCCTATAATTTTACAATATCTTTTTACACAAAATTCAAATATTTATAAGCCTTTATCTAAAAAATTGGTTTTACCCAAAATTAGAACACATAGAAAATCGTTTTGCCTTACTAACAAAGCTCCTGAGATATGGAATGCATTACCAGCTTCTTTTCACAAATTAATGAATAAAAAAACTTTTAAAACAAATATTAAATTATTTATTACCTCTTCGTATTAGTTAACTTTTTATATTTTTTATTGTGTTTAGTTTCTTTATCTTTTTCTCTTTCATTATTATATTTTTTACATATTTTATGCATTTATTTCATTTGTTTTATATATTTTTCTTCTTTTAATATACATTTATTTTATTTATATATACTTTTATCATTTATTATATTTTATTTTGTATTTAACTGAAAATGATGACCTCTCCTTGATAACAATATTCAAGTATATTCTTACTTATTTATTCAGCACGATTTTCATTTACACGAATCACATTTACAAATCAAATAAGTTTAATAATATATACAATAGTATATATATATATATATACAAAATTATAGTTCTAATGATATACAAAATTGAAATTTTAAAATAAGTTATTGTCATTTTATAATTTACTAATATTTTTTTTATTTTTTATTCTTGTAATGCTGTTATCAAGTTGAGTGGGAAAATACCTAGTCAAGCTTTGCTTTTGTATTTTCCTGAGTGTTTACACTCTATCTGATTCACATATATATATATATCATATTTCATATATAATAAATATCATACATTACAAAAAATAACTCACCAATTACAAACATATAAGTATGTGAATAATATACATATGTATTGGATATACATGTAAATACTGATGATATTGTATTACATTTAAATAAAGGTAGTGTTAATAATATAAATAAATGTTTAATTGTGTACTTTGGAAATAAATACAATTATAAAATAGTTTAACAAATTACATAATATTTTATAAAGACATTATTTATTTAAAATAAATTGTATTTATAATTCAGCAGCATAATGATGTGTATTTGTATAATGAAGTATACGTATTTAATAATCAAACGAACTATAGTTCGTAATGCGTATACGCTTATGAATTATGCTTATGATTTCAAGTCTAAATATGTAATTAAATATATAACGCGTAATACGTATGTGAATGAAATTAAATACGTACGCATTGTATTAGGAAGCAAATGGTGGGTAGTTTGTATGTATGTTGATAAATGCAGTTATGGAAGTATTTAACAGAATATTGTTGGAGATAATCCAATTTATAATAGGGCAGTTTTTATATATTTAGTAGAATAACGTTAAAGATAAGCCAGTATTTAATAGAGACGCACATTTGAGGGCACAACGATTAATGCCAATCAACTCAAGTCTTGGGATAAGGATATCGTGGCGAAAAGAGTAAAATACGCAAGAAATATCAATGAGAACCATTTGACAATAGCGAGGTAGACACTTTTAATTGTTTTATTTTCGATTTGAAGGAGACCAGTCTCAGTTATGTTACTTATATGAAGTGCACTTTGCATGACATGATTGGAGGAGTTTAGTGTCATAACAATTTGTATTTGATTGAAAGCGATTCTTTCAAGAATTTTACTGATAATAGGAAGTTGTGAGACAGGAAAGTAATTAAATCAATTATTAAGGTTAGTAGAAGTTTTTCTTAGAATGGAAGTGATGATATTATGTTTATAAGAGGGTGGTACTCCATTGGTGAGAGAAGATGAGAATATAGTATGCACATTAGTGATGGTATACTAAAAATACTAAAAGTATGAATATTAATAGGGAATGATAGAGAGGAGGAAGCCAATTTTAAAATGAGGTCATACATTTTAGATATTGAGGAAGTAGATAGGTACTTATACATTGGTTTACTGATTAATAAAAAATTGTTTTTCCTCGAGGGATGCTGATTTTTTGATGAAGGCAAGTAATCATTGAGCAGGAAGATACGATTTTATTCGAAAAAAGTTAGATAATTTTATCAATATTTTATTTGTAGGAATATTTGGAATGTTGGTATGTGTAAAGGGGAACCATGCATAATATAGTATCTTGGCAAGGTACATGTGGC
Source organism: Osedax fenrisi (assembly GCA_964019155.1). Taxonomy (NCBI): domain Eukaryota; kingdom Metazoa; phylum Annelida; class Polychaeta; order Sabellida; family Siboglinidae; genus Osedax; species Osedax fenrisi. The sequence continues at coordinate 77,212,822 of OZ025243.1, forward strand.
AAGAGGATTGGAGGAATAGTTATAGATTATATATATATATATATATTAAGAATATTTATATAATAAATTATAATAATAAGCATATATATTTAGGCAAACATAGAAATTATTATCTTAAAATATATACATGTATATTTTCATTATATTTTATTCACTTAGTTGTTAGATATTACAAAAGTATTCCAGTGTTTTCTTTTTTAATTGTTGTTCTCATGCCTGAATTTAAATAATCTTCTTTTTCAAAACTTTGAATATATATAAATAGCAAATATAAATACAACCCGATAATAGAAGAGAGGAATGATACAAACACAATACCTTTTATTACATTAGAATTATTCGGATATGTATCTTCTTCATTATCTGTAAATATTAGTTATATGTATTGGTATAGGTATAGGTATATATATATATATATATATATATATATATATATATATATATATATTATGCTTGTATCTTTAAGTTAATATTCATATAAAATTAATTTAAAATGTAATATATAAATGATATAATTGTATTAAACAATAACAATATTTGAAATTGTGTTAAATGAACCACCAAAAACGGAGTTATATGAACACTATTTATATGAGCGAGAATAATATTATATCTTATATTATATGCGTCGAAATTTTGCTATTTTTTGTAATAATTAATTTATTATTAAATAAAATATAAAAGAGATATTAAAAAAAATATATATAATACATTTATTTCTAACTCTTCCATGAGAATAAATATGCATATAGATTACAAAGGATTACACAAAAAGATTGCACAACATTAATACGCGAATCAGAAATTAAATATAATTCAATTTTGTTTAACAATTCTAAAAATAAATGGAACCGTTTAAATAAATTATTGAATGATGATAGGCTACTTGTAAATCAGATAATTTTATTTTTTGTGATGCCGATCTTGAAGTTTCTAATAAATTTAACGAATATTTCAGTGAGGTTGTAACTAATCTCTCTAAAATAATTAATACAGTATCTAATATTGATAATTATATTAATCAAATTCCTATTCTATCATCACATTTCTTCAAACCCACATCAGTAAGTGAAATTATTCAAATTATAGACAAATCTAAAAATATCTTTACATGTAAATACTATGATATTAGTATGAATTTTATTAAATTAATTGGTAATTATATTGCTATTCCTCTCTATCCGTATATAAAAATAATATTAATAATGTATTTATTCTATAAAAAAAACATTAAAATATTCATTTATAAGTAAATATTAGTTTTTTTTATATATTTTATATATTTTAATATTTATTTTTTTAATATTTATATTTGTTTTACATCTTGTTTCGTTTATTGTTTTAAATATTTAAAAAAATTATTATTGGTATTATTAGTCATCTGTAATTTGACAGGAATATGGCGCCATTGCACATATTATTGAAAGATGATTAATTTGTTTAGTAGTTTTAATTTTATAACATACTTTTAGATATTTTTATTTTACACATATTTATAGTAATTTACTATTTTTATTACAATATTATAAATTTACATATTTACTAATATATATTTTAATACATTTTAATATTATACAATTATTTTATTATCTAATTTTATTATTTACTTTAATGTAATGGATTGAAATATGATAATAACTTATGTTCATGAACAGTGTTTTATTATTTGTATTAATATATATATATATATATATATATATATATATATATATATATATATATATATATATATATATGTTTTTCTATTTTATTGTTTCATTTGCTAATTATATTACAAAGAATGATAACACATGAATCATTATTATTATATTATTACTTTTACTAATATTGTAATCTGTACATGAACATATTGAAGGTATCGACCAAATAAAGCCTAGGCTTTCACTGATCCTCCATAGACGTATGATATATATATAGTATGTCATATATCTATAAACTGATTTCATTCATTCATTAATATCAATATACATTAATGTACATTAAAATACATTAATTAATGTATAAATATAATAATTTATATGTATTATAATCGAATAAATAATTATTAGAAATAAAACCAATATATTATACAATAATTAAATTAAACAAAAAAAATAAAATAAAATAAAAAATAAAATAAAATATTGAATAAATTATGAAATAAAATAATGATGCTAGTACGAATAAAATGAAATCAACAAATAATTTGATTTAATTAAAAAATCAATATTTGAATTTAAAATTTAAAGTAGGTCAATTTGTATAAAATATTTACACTAAAAATGACTTATATAATATATATAAATTGGTATTTATTTAACTAATATCTAATAATGAATATAAGATATAATTTTATAAATAAATTAACGCATATATATACAAATATATATATATTTAATAAATATAATAAAATTAAGTAGAATAAATATATATATAAAAAAAAGAAAAAAAAATACGTATGAAAGTGACTTAGCTGATAAGAAAAACACGTCTGCACAGTATAAAGAATTAAAGAGAAGTGACATATAATATATAAGAGAATTCGGTAAATTAGTCGTAACATTATTTTTGTTAAAAATAACTTTTTTTATTATTATTAAATGTCGTAAATATCAATTATAGGATCACAACAAAGTGTTATGCTTAATTAAAATTATGTATAAAAGAAATAATCGAATAATTATATTAACTTAAAAATATAAACATTGATTTAAAATGTATACGTAATTTGTTACTTTATTGATTGATAATTTATTTAAGCAAATACATAGCCGAAAATATAATCGAAAGTATAAAGTATAAATATTTGCTAACGATAACATACGTTATAGAAATAAACAAAGAATAATACGAAATTAAAAAATTAAAGAAATTAAAACGTTTTACAGTTACCGTAAAAATAAACGAAAAACAATCTAAAGTAGAAACAAATCATATAGTAATAAAAATAAAAATAAACGAAAAATGATCAAAATATAAATAAAAGATAGCGTAAAAATAATCGAAAATAGAAATAAAATACATTATTTTGTAAGTGGCATCGAAATATTCAATTTCTACTTTAACTTTATATAATTCTTCTTATCTTTGTACCCTGTTTAATAATAAATTATTAGTTATATAGTTTAATATTTAAATATTAAATTTTAAAAATATTATAAACAGAACATGTTAAAAATCAAATAAACCAATACTAGAATTAAACAAACAAATAATGTAATACTTACCTACCGGGGTTATAATAGCATTTGTCATGCTATAGGGAAATGATGCAGTTAACAGTGATCTACAGATGATAGATTGAAGGTGAGGAGCTATTAGCCGTGCTTAATTGGTTTAAAATATGTATAGACAGAGGATCATTTAATGAAGTAGATTTGCTAGATTTAATCAACTTTATGATAAGATCAGTTGTTGGCGGGATAAATGTTTCGATTAAGCAAGTATTCTCATATAATGAGTGTGGTGTCGTAAAACAATGTGGTAATGAGTTAATAATAATATTTATTTTGCTATTAAAAAATGAACTAAAATTCTGTGCAAAATTCAAGTCAGTTTCATTATTTGGTAATTGATTTTTATAATTTCTACCTAGTAGATCATTGGCGTGTTTAAATAACTTTTTCTGATCTCTGCCGACGTCTGTGATCGATTGAAGGTTGTAATTGGATCTTTTTTTCTGTAACAGGTGATTATGTTGGCATAGTAATTGTCGGAATGATGTAAGGTTCTTGATGGTATTAGATTTGCGGTATTTTCGTTCGAAACTTCTAAGATGTCTTCTATTGTTCGAATTATAATATATTTATACATGTAGTTGATAATATTTTATTTTTATGACAACGCGCAGTGCGAAAAATTATTTTCACGTGACGCGCACTTGCACAAATACATAAGTAAAATAGAAATTTACATTGAATAATAAATGCAAATATTTCTATATTAAAGTGCTTATTGATTTATCAATATTAAATATCCCAAGTAACCAAAAGTTGGTTCAAGACTTAGGAAACTTAAGTCATATTGACTTAAGTCAAACTTGGTTCAAAAGTTAGTAACCTGTGATACCGAAAACCTAAGTCAGCGAACCAGGTATGGACCAATATAAAACTTAAGTCAGCGAACCAGGTATGGACCAATTTAAAACTTAAGTCAGCGAACCAGGTATGGACCAATATAAAACTTAAGTCAGCGAACCAGGTATGGACCAATTTAAAACTTAAGTCAGCGAACCAAGTATGGACCAATATAAAACTTAAGTCAGCGAACCAAGTATGGACCAATATAAAACCTAATTCAGTGACCCAATTATGGACCAATATAAAACATAATTCAGCGAACCAAGTATGGACCAATATAAAACCTAATTCAGTGACCCAAGTATGGACCAATATAAAACTTAAGTCAGCGAACCAAGTATGGACCAATATAAAACCTAATTCAGCGAACCAAGTATGGACCAAGTATGGACCAAATAATACCTAAGTCTGTGAACCAAGTATGGACCAATATAAAACCTAATTCAGTGATAATGTAGTAAAATTCATAGTATTACTTAAATAATTTTACTTTTTAAAATAATATTTTATTTATTAAAAACAGTATATTAACTTAAATATATTAATTAAAATTATAATTATTAATTAATTTGCATATATAAAAATTAAATCAATATTTCAAAATAATTAAAAGTTATAATAGTTTATTCTTTCTATAATAAAATAATGATATAAACTTAATAATAATACTTACATCAAAAACTTAAGTTGAACTTAAGTCATGTATCATATATTTAAATATATTATTTATTATATGTATATATATTATATACCATTTAATATATATATTAATAATATTATTATTATTATTATTATTATTATTATTATTATTATTATTATTATTATTATTATTATTATTATTATTATTATTATTATTATTATTATTATTATTATTATTATTATTATTATTATTATTATTATTATTATTATTATTATTATTATTATTATTATTATTATTATTATTATTATTATTATTATTATTATTATTATTATTATTATTATTATTATTATTATTATTATTATTATTATTATTATTATTATTATTATTATTATTATTATTATTAATATAATATATTTAAATATATTATAAACGTATGTTATATGACTTAAGTTCAACTTAAGTTATTGATGTTATCCTATTAATATTTATCTATATAGTTTTTATTTAATTATAAAGAAAATTATAATATAATATATATTCTAATTATAAAGATAATTAAATCAAAACTATATAAAATATAATTATTATTATTATTATTATTATTTTATCTAGACACCGTTTAAATATAATATATATTAACAATAGTGTATACTCTCTACATAGAGAGAAATTATTACAATTAACAATTAACAATTAACAAAGTTCGATACTGAATAAATAAGTTTTTAGTTTAGCTTTAAAACTAAGCGTATTACTTATTAGACGAAGATAAAAGGGAATTAAATATTTATATAAAATATATCAAGACAGTTGGTGTATCACTTGATTATAATAAGATGCACTGTAAATACAATATTAATCTCTGTTATGACACTTTTTTATAACAACAAATAATTATCTTTTTTAATATAATATAATATATTATATGTGTCATACACACAATAAAACTTATTTAATTTAAATTAAGTTTGACTTAAGTTATAACTTAAGTCATACACACAATAAAACCTAGTTCAGTTGACTTAAGTTTGACCTAAGTTATAACTTAAGTCATACACACAATAAAACCTAGTTCAGCTGACTTAAGTTTGACTTAAGTTTGACTTAAGTTATAACTTAAGTCATACACACAATAAAACCCAGTTCAGTTGACTTAAGTTTGACCTAAGTTATAACTTAAGTCATACACACAATAAAACCTAGTTCAGCTGACTTAAGTTTGACTTAAGTTTTAACTTAAGTTATAACTTAAGTCATACACACAATAAAACCTAGTTCAGCTGACTTAAGTTTGACTTAAGTTATAACTTAAGTCATACACAAAATAAAACCTAGTTCAGTTGACTTAAGTTTGACCTAAGTCATACATTAAGTTTTTCATGCCTTAAAAACTTAAGTCATTTCGAATTAAGTTAGACTTAAGAAATAACTTAAATTACAGTGACTTAAGTTATATAAAATTAAAAATACTTAAGTTTGACTTAAGTTTTGAACCAGATTTTTGACTTAAGTCAATATGACCAACTATGAAGCAAGTATTTTATTTGTGAACCAAGTATGGACCAAGTTTGACCCAATCTGTGTTACTTGGGATATTGTGATGATACTCACAAATATGTTTATTATAATATGTATGACCTACTAATATTATTCCTATTATTACTGTGAGCGAGATATCACAACTTTCAAAAAAGTACTACTCTACTGTAACCTGTTAGGTTTATAGTAGTTTAGAAATTAATGATATATCATTTATATATCATATATCATATATATATATATATATATATATATAAATGTTGCTAACCTAAGTATGTGAGTAATAACATATTGGTTATATAAAGTTATTTAGTAGTAATATAGGCTAGGAATGCGGATGTGTCAATCAATGTTGATTGTTGTTAATAGACCATAGATATCATATATAAGATATGGTATAGCTAGTATATAGTGTATGCTGGCAGTTTGTCAAGTTCGTTTAATAGTATATGTATATAGATTATGAATACATAATATAATTGTTATATTATACAAAGTATTCCTAGTATTACGTTATTGACAGTTTACTTAATCGTGGTACATATTAGTATAGTAATAATACTAATAGTGGTACATATAGTAGATATAACAAATAGTTTATATACTGTATTGTACGATTTATTATACACGAAGTATTAATATTACGCGTTATATCTAATTATCATATAAATATCTGAATTAAACCACTAAATAGGAAATATCTATTTAAAAAAGACGTATAAATATATTGTTTTTTTAAATTATTTTATTTAGATAGAGTTCTTTCATCCCATCCAGGAACTTAGATGACGTTTTAAATAATTGTTAACCACATGTTTCTAATGTCAATTAGAAGCATCTTTCATGTAAATGCATTTATAGTTTTAACGAGAGATGATCATTAATGTATATAATGCTATTATTATATTATTATTTGTGTATATATAATTATATACGATCATTTCTCAGTTATATTTAAATACCTATGTTAATGGTCCGGGAGGGGCCTGAACCCGTTCGTGTATACTCTCTAAATACTATTATAATATGCACTCATATTAGGTATATTATATAATAAGTAAAACATATTTTTTCTAAATATTTATTTATATTTATATTTATATATAGTTCTACAATTAGTGGTAATTAAAATCTATAAATATTTAATTTATATTTTAATAATTTATATTTAACGTTATATATATATATATATATATATATATATATATATTTTAAACAATATAATAATTTATTAATATTTACCTGGAGGTATAGTAATACGTTGGGCTATATTTGAAATGCTTTTGTATTCATTCAAAACTGTAAATTGAAAAATGTGTAGATATACAATTAAAATGGATTTAAACAAATTGTTTGTATAATTAACAAAATAAGTAAACATATATAAAATAATAACTGTTTTAATAATAAATACAAATATAATTTTAATAAAATATAGAAAATTAAATTTATAAATATTTATAAAGTAAAAAATAATAATAAAATAAAAATAAAGATACAGTATAATTATATAGAACAATGAATCTATGGATGATATAAGTTATCTCTAAATATTGATTAGCATATAGAGCTTGTGAGATAGTTGTATCAGTGTCATATATGCGTAATAAAGAGAGGAATTTATAGTATATACTTATAATATATAAGTGGGTATTCCTACTTACATTATATTGTATATAAATAATAACAACTAATATATAGGTCATTGTAACATAACAACATATATATATATATATATATATATATATATATATATATATATTCTAACCTTTACCAGAACGATTGCTATTAAGTGGTTGACAAACATCTTTACTGATATTAAACCAACAATGTATTGTAATGTTGTTATTTTGGCATTTGTCTGTATGTAATACTTTTATATCAATATTGATTGTGATTTCTAACTCTCTTACCCAGTGCATCTTATAATCACAAATAAACTTATTATTATCTATATTTAATTCTACCCTAGTTAAATTTACAAATAAAACTTCAAATACATTTTTATTAAAAGTTGTAAGCATGTTATTACTTAAATCTAATCTATTTAAATCAATTAAGGGTTTTAAATCAAGTTCAAATAGCCTGATTAAATTTTCGGATAAATCTATATATTTTAATTTAGTATTTTTACTAAACAATAATCTATCTATATATCTAATTTTATTTTTCCATAAATAAATTATTCTTAAATTCATTAAATATTTAAAATCATTATTATTTAGTTCGATTATATTATTTTCAAATAGTCCCAACGTTTGAATATTACTATAATTCTGACTACAATTATACGGATAGAAGGCATTATTATGAAATTTTATAATATTTGATAAATGACAATAAAACGTTCTTGTGTCGCAGCTGTTGACTGAATATTCCTTTAATTTTCCATCTTGAATATCCGTTGAATCACATGTCTACAATGTATGATTAATATATTCATGTATTATACTGTGATTATATACAAGTATATATATATATATATATATATATATATATATATATATATATATATATATATATATATATATATATATATATATATATATATATATATATATATATATATAAAAGTATATAATATATACTATATTATATTATATTTATTACATTTACAATATAATATATATATATATACAAAATGTATTTTTTTGTTATTTTATCTTCTATTAAATGGTTAATATAATTCTTTATTTTTTCATCATCGATACAATGGAACAAAAAATATCAACGAAATTAAAAATCTAATTATTTTAAAGCGTTATATAAATAACAAATTACATTTATTTAAATCTAATTAATATCAGATATAAATTTGGATAACCGTATATCTACATAAGACGGAATATTTACGTAATATTTTAAGAAAATGATATAGTTTAAAAATTATTTATAAAATAAAATAAAGAAAATTAATATATCTGAAAGAAAAATAATTTAAAATAATTTATGGAAAGGATACAAGAAAAATTCAAATTCAGTAATTTCTCAATTTAAAATCATCGAAAAGTTTGTTAAAAATATATAATATATAATATATTCCTATTAGGTAACTAATAGTATCTATATAACTATTTAATTGTAATATATTAATCACATTAACAATTGATTGTAATACATGTAACTTAGGAATTACTAGATAACATTATATAACATGTTATTATATTACATGTAGTAATACATAATATTACAAATGCTTATTATAAGCACAACTTATTAAAATAGGTTAGTCTAATAAATCACAACCAAAATATGTTATTCAGTTGTTTATATCACAATATTTGATATTTAAATGTAATACATGTCTAAATAATAATACACCAATAAATCTATTTAGTTAAATAACTGAATAATATTATCTACTATTATTAATAATAGTAATATTAATAATTTAATAAATAGCACATAAACTAAATTAAATGTGTTATTAATAATAATTTATAACAACATCACTGACATAAGTGATAATATTGTTGTTGAAAAACATATGCTATATCGTTATACATTAAAAGATAACCACTTTTATGGAATCCGATACCTATATTTACAAGTCAATACGATCAGTACATATTATTAAAAATAATATAAATATTGATACCAATAATTATATCATTAAATACAATATACATTAAAGATAAAAATAATTATTTTTAAATGAGCAATTATTAATATATAGTAGTAAAACAATATGTATTTATGTACTAGAATACTTTTTTTCACGGAGAAATAGGTTAGGAGATTTAAACTCCAATCCAGCGGTGCCCAGGTGGTGGATAGGGAAACGGCCTTCAGATATGAAGGTTAGCTGTGAATATGTGAATGTGCTATTCAATAAGCAGTGCCGAACCAAAATAAGAGTGGTCCTTTGGCAAGACCTAGTACTCTGCAGCCACCCGTGCAGGGTTACGCAAATGTGTATGGAGTGGCGACCGCACATTTTATTTAGCCATCGAAAGAAAATATAACACAACCATAACATTTATCCCGCATCGATCGTCGCGCGGAACAAGGATCGCGTCCTACAGAACCACCTCAGACTGTAGTCGAAAAGTTAGCTACTGAGAAAAATAAAAATAAAAATAAATATAAAAATTTACCAAAATTGCTGAAATCTAAGAAAACATTTACAATCGGGACCATAAACACGCAAACGCTGCAAAAAAGTATGGAAAATACCAGAACTGATAGCCGCTGATGAAAAAACTGGACAAGAGGTTATATGTATACAAGAACATAGATTTGTATACCTAGATGTTGATATCAAAGAACATACATTCGGAAAATGGAAATTTCTAACCTGCTCTGCATGGAGAAATAGTATAAATGCTTCCATCGGTGGTGTTGGAATATTAATTAACTTAAGAGCTTATAATGCAATAAAAAGTATCGATATGATATCAAACAGAATAGTGGCAATACATTTCATGGGAAACCCATTGACAACAGTAATATCATGCTATAGCCCAACAAATGTGAGTGACCAAGAGGAAACAGAGAGATTTTATGTTGATCTAACATCTTACACAAGGCATATTCCAAAACATAATGTACTAGTAATCGGAGGAGACTTCAATGCACACCTCGGCAAAGAAAATGGATACAAATATTCTTTTCACATAAATACAAATCGAATTGGAAATATGCTTAAAAATTTCATTCATGAAAATAATCTTCTATGTTTGAATACACACTTTCAGAAGAGATCAGGTCAACTATGGACACATACCTCTCCAAATAATTTTAAATCACAAATTGATTTTATAATCATCAATACAAAATGGAAAAACAGTGCAAAAAACTGCAGAGCCTACAATTCTTTCATAAGTTTAGCATCTGATCATCGTATAATTTCAGCCGAAATACTACTCTGTTTGAGAGCAAACAAAAAGAAATTATGTAATAATAAACCATATGATTGGACTAAACTGAAGCAAGATATCAATATCCGAAATAAGTTCGTAACTGAAGTTAAAGATAGATTTAAAACCCTCCAAGAAAATAAACCAACAGATGTAAGTGCAAATACAAGATATAACTATTTTGAGATAGCATGCAAACAAGCTGCTGCAAATATAATCCCGTTAAAACCGAAACTTATAAAGAGTCTACCATGGGAAACGCTGCTTATCTGTCAGAAACGTGAACTTCTTCATTAGGCACCATAACTTAAAAACATAGAGCCTTCACCAAGAAACATAAAAAACTTTGTAGACGCTCAAAATATACTCACAAGTATGTATCAAAGAGAACAAGAGGAATATGTTACACGAAATATCGAAGAGATTGAAGATGCAATCAGTTTTAAAAAGTCTGCACTCGCATGGAAAAGAGTGAATGAAGTTAGTGGTAGGAAGAAGTCCAACAAAGCCAAACTTAAAGCCAATTCCGAAAAATGACGTATAAAGCTATGGCATGATCACTTTAAAGAATTACTCGGCAAACCAACATCAATTTTAACAAACGATGACATAAATGAAAGATCAGACCAATACATTACTAAACTAGATATCAATACAGGATTATTCACCTCTTATGAACTAACTAAAGCTATAAAAAGTATTAAAAGCGGAAAAGCGGTAGGGCTAGATGAAATACCAGCAGAAGTACACTGTTAGAAATAAATGGTATAACATTGATTAAAAAATGGTATAACCCCATGGCGTCCTGGTATACCATTTACGGTATAACTAAAAAAAACAAATGTTATACTATATAATTTGTGATCTTATACCATTTAAATTAAGCTAGCTTATAGCTATATGGTATAACTAAAAAAAAACAAATGTTATACCATATAATATGTGATCTTATACCATTTAACGTAATTGTATGGTATAACTCGTATTTCCATATGTTATAACATATAATTCATAATGTTATACCCTTATTTTTAACAGTGTATGGAAACTAGAAGACTTTCAAAATGTCTTACTATAATCCTGCAATAGTGTATATTCACAAGAAACTATAGAAAGATGGAGAGAAGGATGTATACTGCCTTTCCCTAAAAAAGGAAATCTATCTCTAACAAAAAACTATAGGGGAATAACACACTTCAATTGCGGCCAAAATATTTAACCTAATGATCTTAAACCGAATTAGACCAGAAATAGATCCTATTCTACGGAAGAATCAAAATGGTTTCAGGAAAAATAGATCTACATCAGGACAAATTTTAACAATTCGTCGTATATTAGAAGGTGTTAAATCAAAAACCCTACCATTAACACTTTTATTCATAGATTTCTCAAAAGCATTCGATTCTATCAAACGAAATAAGATGGAGCAAATTCTGCAAATATATGGAATTCCAACAGAAACTATAGAAGCTATAATGATGCTGTATAGAAATACTCTTTCTATGGTTAGATCTCCCGATGGTGATACTGCCTTTGTCGAGATTACCACTGGGGTACTGCAAGGAGGTACTCTTGCTCCCTTCCTGTTTATATTATGTCTCGACTATATTCTTAAGACTTCTGTAGATATCAACGCAGAATTAGGTTTCATACTAACTGAACGACGAAGTAGACGATATCCGGCTACACACATAACTGATATTGATTATGCTGACGATATAGCAATTACAACAAATGATATGAAAAGTGCAAATACTCTGCTACATCAAATAGAAGTAACATCAAATAAAATCGGACTAAGTATAAATACTGAAAAAACCCAATACATGAAATTAAATCAAAATTCTGACTCCGATGATATCACAATAAACAGCATAAATGGTAAAATTATTGCAAAAGTGGAAAATTTCAACTATCTTGGGAGCTGCATCGGGTCAACAGAAAAGGATATTCAAATAAGAATTGCTAAAGCCTGGTCAGCACTAAATAGTTTGAAAGAAATCTGGAAATCTAAGATTAAAAAGAAATTTTTTCAGAGCGGCAGTTGAATCTATATTAGTATATGGTGCCATATCGTGGACTCTAACAGCTAAACTTGAAAAAACTTAAAAAAATGATTAAATATTGATATATAAATAAATAGTCTAAATAATTATTAATTTCATTATTTAATAATTATTGTCAACTTAAAAAATTCTTAGTAATATACAAATGTATGGATATAAAAATTAACAATATATTATTAAAAACTAAATAATTCTAAACATTATATACATAATTGCTATATTTGTCATCAACTATTAATTATGATATAACCATATATCTAGAGGTAATATAAATCCATAATACGTACAGTGTACGTCGTACACTTATAAGCGCGCAGCGTGTGATATTGTGATTTTTATAAAAATAGCGTCAGTATAATATTAATAATACCAATGAATCTACATCTAAAAATGCTATTATTTATATACTTAAAGTGTATTATTAATATATAAAATAAATCAAATTAATAAATTAATTACTAATTAAAATATATTTAATTATTCATAAAATTAATTATAAATAATATCATTGTAATTTATCTGATTGGTTCATCAATAATATATAGTTTATCTAGTGGTATATATGTTATCCGTATTATAATACAGGGTGTCCGACGGACACTGTTGGTATTCTGATATGGGTACAGAATAAGGACACCCCATCCATTGAATAAAGAAATTAAAAACAATTTTAAAATCACAACAATATCTATAATCATATAATATTAATACATTGTAATTTATGAATTCAAATATTGAGTCATAACATGTTAAAATCATTTATTGTTAAAATGTCCATAATACGTTATTTTCCCCTATATGCTTAGTTGAAACATTTCTAATAGTATATGATAGAGATAGTTCTATATTTAATTGGTGGAAAATATTATTAACTATTTAGATACGATGAATTAATTCACATACGCATTATTTTTTAAATCAAGTTTAAGAAATTGTATTTCAAACATAGATGGTCAATATATATATTTAATTTAAAAATTCAATTAAAATTATATATGCTTATAGACCTAACAATTGTAATGCAATATCTCATGAACATATATGTACATTATTTAACATATTGCAACAATATAATAATTATAGTCCATAATTATAGGATATTTTAATTTAACAAATTTTAATTGGAAATAATATATATTTCTTAGTTACCAAAAAATGTTTTCTTTACTTTAAAAGTCGATTATTACAAATTATTTTTCACAATTAATAAATAATCCACTATAATATAGGGGAAAGTCTTCGATTACCGACCCCTCCTAATATCGACCCTCTGTTGTATCTCAGTAACTATAAGAGTTATCAAAAAATTATATATACATGAACTGTTAGTAATTTAATGATAAATATGAATAATTATTTTGTTTAAAAAAATATTCAATCCTATATATTAAAACATAAATTCAATAACAAATAAATTGCGTGCATGTTATAATTAATTATATTTATGTATATCTACTATTTTTATTAGTTATTATAATACAACACTTATTTATACCACGATTATTTTAGGGGTCGGTAATTGGATAAGGGTGTCGTATTAGGCACTTGTATTCGATTACCGACCCCCTGTTTATTCTAGTAAATAAAATTATATCAACAATTTATAATTACCACATTATTCATAATATTATCTAATTACAAAATTTCAAATACATATATGTATTATTGAATAAGTTATTACAAATAATAATGTAGGGGTCGGTAATCGGAGACTTCCCCCGATATTGATTTATACAAAGCATTTTGTGTTGTTTTTCATTAAATTAAACTAATATATATATATATATATTAATATTAAAATCTTACTATATATCTAATAAAATAATAAAATGGTTTTATAATTTTTTTACTAGTTAATAAATTGTGATCTCCCTAAAACCTGAATTACTACCATACATGACTACAATTTCTCCATTAAAATTAGGACGTGTCTTCGATTATGCTCCACTATCTATTTTAAAACTGTATTCTGAATATCTATGTCCAATCATCTGTAACTTCATCTTATATTCATATTTTCTTGCCGTTATGTATTCTGGAAATCATCATAAAGATCATTAACTATTAAATATACTTTGTATATGTATAGAGAGTATACTCTCTGATTTCTTTACTAACAACTTTCTCAATTATGTTACATAGTATAGGTAGTTTTGATATATTATGACATACAAATGTAATAATATAATTAATAATATATAAATTAATTAAGATATATATCATATGTATATAAAATATTAACTCATAAAACCTCAGAACGATAATTTGTTACGACTTGTATTACAATTGAAATTATAAATATAAATATATTATATATAACTTCCATATTCATATAATATGTTTATTTAACAACTATTATTATAGATTATACATTTTTATAAATAATTTAAATTTATTATTTTTGTTTATTATATTTTCATCGAAATTGTATTATAAATAATAAATATTTAATAATTTAGTTTTATAAGGTTACATAATACTGAAGTTCTCTCAGATGGTTATGTGTTTAACACATACATACCTATTGCGAATCATATGCATATATGTAGTTGTTGTTTGTGTTAAGGGGCGGCAGTATTGTTATCTTCCTAACTAACTAACTATATGTTACTATCCAGTATGTGTATACTTAGTGACGTCACAGAAGTTCATTTAATCTTATGATAATAGACATTTGCTGTACATATATTGGTTGAATATGATTCCGTATTCTCTAGCCTTAATCATTAGTTTTATCATATTGTTGTCATGCTAGACATAGACATACATATTTTAAATAACTATGAGGGGCCCCGGACAATACAATACAAATAATAATATTTTGTTCTTATGATTGATTTATAGTTTTTAAGTTAATGATTAACATAAAATAAAAACAACAACTACATGTAATATTCTAATGATTTTCGTGCAAAGACTTTGCTCAATATTGTAGATATATTAAGTTTATTGAGACGTTCGATTCATTAGGAATAATAAGAGCTATATATGACATTGTTGTCACATGTCATGCATAAATAAACCATTGTATATATTTACTCATGTCCTTCGACTTGTGTTTATTGGTTATGCATG
Source organism: Osedax fenrisi (assembly GCA_964019155.1). Lineage (NCBI taxonomy): Eukaryota > Metazoa > Annelida > Polychaeta > Sabellida > Siboglinidae > Osedax > Osedax fenrisi. The sequence continues at coordinate 77,229,059 of OZ025243.1, forward strand.
TGGATATGTTGTGTAGGACCTGATATTTCGAGAATATCTCTACTATGAGGAGATACGTTTCCCTCACTGTTAAAACAAGTACGATACGATATGTTGTCATGATATGATAGGGGTCTCTCAGGTTAAATGTGGGGTTTAGTGTGTACATTGATAGCCTACGTCTAGCAGTGTTTATAATTGTGTACTATATTAGTACGCTTTTGTAGAAGGTCTGGACATTTGTCTAGTAGTTTGATACGTACAAACAATACTGATGTTTTTTCCTCTAATATGGTTACCTTTAACTCGATATATTACCAAACACTTAAACACAAATTCTTGATACTTGTTTCCAATAATATAATTTAAAAAAACATTACATACACTGGTATACTTACATAATATCTTTAAATATCTAGTAATTCGATAACGACCAGAATATATAATATTGCTAGTAATATATCCTATACTCCTAGATGAATTATCATCCATTATGAAATAAGTATCGAATGTTTGCTGTAATGTTTATTATACATATAACTATATATATATATATATATATATATATATATACAATCACATATATTTTTAATAATCTTAGTATCGACATATATACTATTGGTAATGTTACATTTATTAATTTTATTGATCATTTTAAATTGTAACTTTAAATACCCCGAGATAGTTTTTTGAATCAACAAATTTAAATATAATACTTATAATAAACTCTTTATTCCTAATCACTATTACTAGCCACTAGGATATTAGGTCTATAATAATACAATACCTTTAATGCAGGTTCTATTTATTCTCATATAAATGTATTACAATAAGAGAACTAACGGCTATGCATTTAGGTGAATTATTAATGAATATATTGATTATATTTCCGGTAAATATGAAACTATATTAGATTAATTACTAATATAGATTATTTCTTTTGTGGTTTTCACCAAAATCTTAGTCTAAGTCTAACGAAATGTTACTATGTACGGTGTCTGATATAATTAGCCTTTCCCTTATTAATATTCATTCTAACAGAAATAATATTATATTACTTTTAGCTTATTTAAAACTAAATAATTCTTTATCATTTCTATTACTAAAACTTGGATTAGCCATGATGATAGTGACATATTTATGTTGTGTAAATAGTTTATGAGAATATTTATATTCAACTATGTATACTTGACCTGTTTGTTTACTTAGAATTATCACCATATTTCATATATTCTATTACTTTGTCTTAAATTATTGCATATGCATGTGTTTTAACATATGTTTAATTTACCTTCTGATAATAATCGAATTATGAACATTTATCCACTTATAGTCCTTGTTTATTTAAATTCGTTGATGAATTATCGTTTTGCATTAATCATAGTCTACATTTATATCTTCAAAATTAATTAGCATTGATGATTTTAATTATCATTTCAATTTTATTATCCAAACCCTATTTAGGCAATTAACTTAATGTGTTATTTAACTTCTACTTACATCTTATGTTTAGCTTTTTCCAAGCTTTAACTTATAAAATAAGTATTTTTGATTTACTTTTATCTTAATGTCCTTATTTTTAAAAATCAAATGTTAACATATTCATATATATATATATATATATAATATACTACTCATTTATATTCAAGAAACATATACTTTATAACATATAAACTAAATGATAGAAAACCATTAACAATATATCAAAGGTATAGTTTTATATACCTAAATATATTTACTATTTTAGTATACTCTAATAATGTTATTAACATAATAAGATTATTTTTAAATAATATATAAACTCTTTTTAAATATATTGTTAGATGATTCCCCATTATTAATTATCTAAGATAATGCAAAGTGTGTATATTTTATATAATTATTGTATTCATACAATAGTAATAATATAATTAAAATACAAAATGTAAAAAAGATGTCAGATGATATTTTTAAATGCTATCAAAGTTATATAGATATTATAATGTTATCAATATAGGGGGAGTATTATTTTATTTGTGTTTGTTCTGTATTATATTTTTGTTTTATATATATTTTGTATATATGTTTCAAATGTAATATATTATTAAAATACAATATTAATAATTTAGTACTATTTCAGATTATAGTGATATGTATTAAATTATTTTTTCTTAATATTATTGGTTTGTTTTATTATTAATGTGTTCTGTTTGTGTATAAGTATATTTATTTATTTTATTGTTAACGTGTTCTGTTTGTATATATATGTTTCAAATTTATTATACAATTAAAATATAAAATTAATAATGTACTATTATTACATATTTGTATGGGTATTATATTATTTGTTTGTTTCATTATAGTTTTTGTTTATTTGATTTTTAATATGTTATGTTTATAATATATATAAAATGTATCATTTAAATATTAAATTATATAACTAATAATTTATTACTAATACAGGGTACACAGATAATAATAATTCTATAAATTTAAGTAGAAATTGAATATTTCTATGCCACATATAAAATAATATATTTTATTTCTATTTTCGATTATTTTTACGGTAAATGTAAAATTTTTAATTTCTTTAATTTTTTAATTTCATATTATTCTTTGTTTATTTCTATAACGTATGTTATCGTTAGCAAATATTTATATTTTACACTTTTGATTATATTTTTATTTTATATTTTCGACTATGTATTGCTTAAATAAATTATAAATCAATCAATCAATAATGAAATAACACTAAAACGAATAATGAAACCACTGACTACGAAATAATGTTATGTATTTATAATACTACTGATAATTGCATTGTTAAACTGATGAGTTTAAACTACGTAAATAATATTACTTATTATGTATACATATTTCATATTCTTCTAATTCCATTAATATGTCAACTTTATTTTGATAAAATCATAATTCCATCATCACTATTAAATGTATAGTATAATGTATAAATAAATAATAATAAAATATATATATTTAGAATAAAAATAGAAGTTATTAAATTGTAATATAGTCATCATGTATGTTATTTTAATTATATATTTTATTCACTTAGTTTTTGGATGCTATACAAGTATTTCGGTTTTTTCATTTTTAATTGTTGTTCCTATGCTTGTATTTAAATAATCTTCTTTTTCAAAACGTTGAATATATATAAATAGTACATATACATACAGCCCGAAAATAGAAGAGAGGAATGATATAAACAAAATACCTTTTATAACATTAGAATTATCCGGAGGTATATCTTCTTCATTAACTGTAAATAGTAGTTATATGTATAGTTATAGGTATATGTATATATATATATATATATATATATATATATATATATATGTTAACGTAACAATTCCACACAAAGTGAATAACATTACAATATATTTATTAATCATTTCATTTAGTTTCATATTATATATATATATATATTATGTTCATATATAATTAAGTTAATATTCATAGAATATTAATTTAAAATATAATATATAAATATCATAATTTTATTAAACAATAACAATATTTTAAATGATGTTAAATGAACCACAAAAACGGAGTTAAATGAACACACTTCATATAAGCGAGAATAATATGATATCCTATATTATATATGCACTGAAATTATTGACGATGACACTATATTCATTACAATGCATCCACTGTATACAACTACACTATATGTGGGTAGATAACTTGATTAATGTTATGCTTTGCTATTTTTTTATAATTAACTTGTATTATTAAATAAATGTTAAACTATATATTATATATATATATAATCGGTTTCCTAATAGTAAATGTTATTACTATTAACTAAATATCGGATTAATATTTAATTCACTATCATTTTATAATTAAATTAATCTTCAAATTTCTTAATTAAAATTAATCTATATATTTTATTTCTAATATATATATGTTTTCTATCTTTTTTGAAAAAAAAATGCGTTCACAATTAAAAATTGCCTTTAAGCAAGTGTCTTATATAAAAAACCCATACAAAAATTTAAAATTAAAAAAATATATAATTAAATCGATCTATGGAAAATTTAATTTAATTTTTATTTTTTTCCTAAATCGAAAAAAATATCAATTGAATTATAATTATAAATTATAATTTATAAAAAATGTATATTATATATGTCTATAATGATTATATAAATATAAAACTATAAGTATTAATACAGAAATACATATACTTATTCACAAAATTACTTGTATTGAGAATTTTAACAAATAATCAATTGTTCGGTAAATTAGTCATAACATTATTTTTGTTGGACAAATATTTTTTTTTTATTATTATTATATCTAGTAAATATCCATTTTAGGCTCACACCAAAGTGTTATACTTAATTACAATTATTTATCAAAGAAATAACGAATAAATTATATTAATTTAAAAAGATAAAAATTAATTAAAAAAATTATGTAATTTTTTATTTTATTAATATTATAATATTTATACACGTATTTGACAAATATTTTATTTGTATGACAACACGCACTTGCACAAATAAATAAGTAAAATAGAAATTTAAATTGAATAATAAATGCAAATATTTCTATTTTAAAGTGATTATTGATTTATCAATATTAAATATTTTGTGATGACATTCACAAATATGTTTATTATAACATTTATGATCTACTATTATTATTCCTATTAGTACTGTGAGCGAGTATCAAAACTTTCAAAAAAAGTACTACTCTACTGTTACATGTTAGGTTTATAGTATCTAGGCAATTAATGATATATATATATATATATATATATATATATATACATTTTGATAACCTAAGTATATGAGTAATGGTAAATTGGTTGTTATCATTTGATATGACGAATTTATTTATCTATATATGTTATGTTTATAATGGACCATTCCATAATGTATGATGGAACATCCCATATATAATATCGAACTATTATATAATATGTTTACTGTCTCGCGATATATAGTTCGACGCACGCATTACGTGTGTCGCGTACTGAGTGCACCCAGGAATCCGTGTCCTGATTGGCACACGCGATTACCTCGCCACGCGATGCGTTGCACTTGATTTACTTTTACGTCTGGCTTCACCATCGCAACACGCATGGCCCGTGCCCTATAATAAACATGAACAATATCTAAACCAGCGTATTCATTAACATAATAACAACTTAACAAGATAACATTGGTTATATAAAGTTATTTAAAAGTAATATAGGCTAATAATGCGGACTTGTCAATCAATGTTGGTTGATATTCACAGACCATAGATATTATATATAATATATGTTATAGCTAGTATATAGTGTATGCTGGCAGTTCGATAAATTCATTTAATAGTATGTGTATATAGATTAAGAATAAATAATATAATTGTTATATTTTACTGTGTATTAAATGTATTCCTAGTATTACGTTATTGTCAGTTATACTTAATTTTAGTACATATTAGTATAGTAATAATACTAATAATGTTACATATAGTAGATATAACAAATAGTGTATATATTGTATTGTACGATTTATTATACACAAAGTATTAATATTACGCGTTATATCTAATTAACATATATATTAATATCGGAATTAAATAAAATCACTAAATAGGAAATATCTATTTACAAAGGACGTATACGTATATATATATATATATATTGTTTTTTTAAATTATTTTATTTAGATGGAGTTCTTTCATCCCATCCAGGAACTTATATAAAGTTTTAAAAAATGTATAAATAAATGGTTCTAATATCCCTTCGAATCCTCTCTCATGTTAATGCATCCATAGTTTTAACGAGAGATGATCATTATTGTATATATATATAATACTATTATTATATTATTATTTGTGTATACAAAATTATATACGATCATTTCTCAGTTATATTTAAATACCTATGTTAATGGTCCGGGAGGGGCTTGACCCCGTTCGTGTCTACTCTCTGAATACTATTATAATATGTACTCATATTAGGTATATTATATAATAAGTAAAACATATTTTTTCTAAATATTTATTTATATTTATAAATAGATCTACAATTAATGGCAATTTAAATATATGAATATTTAATTTATATTTTAATAATTTTTATTTAATGTTATATATATATATATATACATATATATATATATATATTAAACGATATAATAATTTATTAATATTTACCTGGAGGAATAATAATACGTTTTGTTATATTTGAAATAATTGTGTATTCATTCAAAACTGTAAATTTAAAATGTGTAGATATACAATTAAAATGGATATAAACAAATTATTTGTACAATTAAACAAATAAGTTGTTAAATCGTGCATTCCACGCTCCCTATAAGAATTCCCGGGTTTCTACACTCGGCGGTCAGTATCCGCACTCCTTGTTCCCCGATACCACACATTACCTTCGATTATACTAATAAAACCTTGAATCTCTGTATTATACTTACATACATATCTATATCATACTATATAGTATATACCCGTTTAGCACTACACAACATAGATATACAACACTGTGAGCGAGATAGCAAAACTTTCAAAAAAGTACAACTCTACTGAAACCTTTTAGGTTCATAGTAGTTAGGCAATTAATGATATATATAAATGTTTCTAACCTAAGTATGTGAATAATGACATATATGTTATATAAAGTTATTTAGTAGTAATATAGGCTAGTAATACGGATGTGACAATGTTGATTGTTGTTCATAGACCATATATAATATATTATATATATCATATTTATGCCTGTGGTTCAAATTCCCAAAATTTTTTAAAAATAGTGAATAGAATACTTGGTAGTAATTTAAATCCCATATCAAATAGACTTTCCGACTATAATATGTGCTCTTCTTTTGTATCTAGTTTATATAATAAGTTAGTATTCTAGTATTTCTAAATGTATTACATCTAAACTGGCTTTGATACCTCCGAGTATGATTGCCCATCAAATCACTGAACCAACTTTATGTAAATTATCTAGTTTTTCCTCGCCTTCCATTTTTGAAATACACAAATTGATTATGATGTCCAATTCAACATATCCTATTGATCCTCTTCCTTTGGTGTTCTTTAAAAATTTAGTTTTATTACTTTCGATTACTATCTCGAATTTAATTTCGGAATCACTTAATGATGGGATCATGGCTAAATCTCAAAAATATGCTATTATTAAGCCGATTCTGAAAAAATCCTCTCTCGATCCTGATGATCTTATGAACTATAGACCCATATCCCAACTTTCGATAATCAGTAAAATTATGGAACGTGTAGTCAGTAGACAATTGATATTTTATCTTGAGAATAACTATTTAATGGAACCCTACCAGAGTGCTTATAGAAAACATTATTCCACTGAAACTGCTTTAAATATTAGTACTGATACGCTCTATAAATCGCTCGACTCCTCTCATTGTGCGCAACTCTTGCTACACGACATTTCGAGTGCGTTTGATACTCTAAACCACAATATTCTTATTGAACGCATTAAGGAACTCGGAATTGAAGGTTCTTCTCTCAGCTGGTTAACTTCATTTCTTAACGATCGAACTTCCTCAGTAAAAGTGAATGATTATATTTCGCCTCCCATTGATATACTATGTGGAGTTCCTCAGGGATCAGTACTCGGTCCTTTATTGTTTTCTATTTACTTGCGTCCTCTATCTAATATTATTAGTAAATTTCCTAATATTACCTACCATATATATGCTGATGATATACAGCTAATTATTAAAATTCCTGTTAACTCGCTTAACTCCAACTTGGAACTTCTGGAATGTGCATATGAAATCATTAATTGGCTTCTTAGAAATGATCTACTAGTAAATACCTCTAAAACCGAACTGCTAAATGTATCTAGGGTATATACTACTTTTCCACCGGTAATCATTGATGGTAGGGTTATGCATCCTTCTGCTTCAGTTCGTAATCTTGGTGTTATCTTCGATAGTACATTATCTTTTGATGCTCACATTAATTCTATATCAAAATCAGCTAACTTTCATCTACGTAGGATTAGACATATTAGAAAGTATTGCTCTAAGCGTATTACTAAACTAATTATTAATGCACTAGTATTATCCAGAATTGATTATTGCGGATCATTATTTAGTGACTTAAAGAATATAGAGATTAAAAAGATTGATAGAATTATTCGCGCTTCTATACGCCTTATTTATAATATAAATCGTAGTGAACATTTGAAAACAGATGAACACCAACATAATCTTAAATGGCTATTATTTAGAAAGCGATGCAAATATCGTTTACTCTGTCTAGCTCATAAATCTGTATTCCTAGGTAAGCCTGACTATCTACATAATCAACTGAAACGTCGTCGCATACTGAAGAAGATTCGAACATCTGATGCAATACTGTTGGAGAGCAATACTTTATTCAATGGATTTAGTAATCGGGCATTCTCCTCCGCTGTTCCTCGCATATGGAACGTCCTACCGTATGACTTACGGAAGTCCAATCCTTATATTGTTTTAGAAAGAAACTAAAACATTATTTAAACACTTCTTAATTTATTTTTGTATACGCGTTATTTAATCTTTATATCTAAATCTATTTAATTTAAATTTTTGTTATTTTGTATTTTCTATTCGTTTGTTTTTATTATTTTTCGTTATTATTATACACCAGAGAGAGCACCCGCTATATTGGTGTTTAAATAAACAATTCAATTCAATTCAATCAATATGTTATAGCTAATATATCGTGTATGCTGGCAGTTAGAAAATTTAGTTTAATAGTATATGTATATGGATTATGAATAAATAATATAATTGTTATATTATACTGTGTAATAAATGCATTCCTAGTATTACGTTATTGACAGTTATACTTAATCATTGTACACATTAGAATAGTAATCGTACTGATAGTGTTACATATAGTAGATATAACATAAAGTTTAAATATGGTATTGTAAGATTTATTATACACGATTAATTAATGTTACGCGTTCTAACTTATTAATATATAAATATCTAAATTGAATAACATCACTAAATATACATAAAATATATATTTACAAAAGACGTATATATATTGTTTTTTTTAATTATTTTATTTAGGTGGAGTCGTTTCATCCCATCCAGGAACTTAGATGAAGTTTTAAATAATTATTAACCATATGGTGCTAATGTCCATTAGAAGCCTCTCTCGTGTTAATGCATCCATAGTTTTAACGAGAGATTATCATTATTGTATATATAATAATATTATTATATTATTTTTGTGTATACAGAATTATATACGATAACTTCTCAGTTAGGAATATATATTTAACTATATTTACCTATATTTAAATACCTATGTTAATTCCCCGGGAGGGGCTTGAACCCGTTAATGTCTACTCTCTGAATAATATTATAATATGTACTCATATTAGGTATATTATATAATAAGTAACACATATTTTATTTCTAAATATTTATTTATATTTATATTTATATATAGTTATACAATTAGTGGTAATTGAAATCTATAAATATTTATTTATATTTTAATAATGTCTATGTAATGTTATATATATATATTTTAAACAATATAATAATGTATTAATATTTACCTGGAGGAATAGTAATACGTTGGGCTATATTTGAAATTATTTCGTATTCATTCAAAACTGTAAATTGAAAAATGTGTAGATATACAATTAAAATGGATATAAACAAATTATTTATATAATTAACAACATAAGTAAAAATATATAAAATAATAACTGTTTTAACAGTAAATACAAATATATTTTTAATAAAATATACAAAATGAAATTTATAAATATTAATAAAGTAAAAAATAATAAAAAAAATTAAAATAAAAATATAGTATAATTATATAGATAAACAACATTGAATCTATGGAAGAGATACTTTATCTCTAAATATTGATTAGCATATATATCATGTGAGATAGTTGTATCAGTGTCATATATGTGTAATTAAAAGAGGAATTTATATATATATATATATATATATACTTATAATAATGTATATATATATATATATATACTTATTAAGCATGTATGTATATATATATATATATATATATATATATATATATATATATATATATATATATACTTATAGTATATAAGTGGGAAAACCCACTTACATTATATTGTATATTAATTATAATAACTAATTAATAGGTCATTGTAACATAATAACATATATATATATATATATATATATATATGTATATGTAATCTAACCTTTACCACAACGACTGATATTAATTGGCTGACATACATATTTACTGAAATTAAACCAACAATGTATTGTAATATTATTATTTTGGCATTTTTCTTTATCTAAAACTTCTATTTTATATTTTGTTATGATGTCTAACTCTCTTATCCATTGCATCCTACAATCACAAATAAACGTATTATTCTCTATGTTTAATGTTACCCTAGTTAATTTTAATAATAACACTTCAAATACATTTTTATTCAAAGTTGTAAGCATGTTATTACCTAAATATAATGTATTTAAATCAATTAAAGGTTTTAAATCAAGTTCAAATAGCTGGATTAAATTATAGGATAAATCTATATATTGTAATTTAGTATTTTTACTAAACAATAATCTGTATATATATCTAATTTTATTTTTCGCTAAATAAATTTTTATTAAATTCGTTAAATGTTTAAAATGATTATTATTAAGTTCTGTAATATTATTACGAGATAGTTTTAAGATGTAAATATTATTATAATTCTGATTACAATTTTGCGGATAGAAGGTATTATTATGTAATTTTATAATGTTTGATCCATGACAATTAAACTCTATTGTATCGCAGCTGTTGATTGAATATTCCTTTAATGTTCCATCTTGAATATCCGTTGAATCACATGACTACAATGTATGATTAAAATATTCATTATATTGTAATTATATACAAGTATATATATATGCCAGGGTTGGTCGGTTTTTTTAACGGTTTTTTTGGTTTTTTTGATCAAAAAAACCATTGGTTTTTTTGGTTTATTTTGTTTTTTTTTGTTTTTTTGGTTTTTTTAAAATCATAAAAGCGTTCAATCAAAAATAAGGAATCGATTAGGCAATGATAAGGCTGAAAAACTTTTTTTTTATTTCGAGAATTAAATTGATTATATTTCTATTAGAAATCATATATTTATTATTATTATTATTTTTTAAATTATTATATTGTTACAATTTATAACTTGTTATTTTAATGCGAGAATTATATTGATTATATTTCTAATTACTGTATTGTTATTTTTTTAAATTATTATTTTGTTACAATTTGTAACTATTTTTTTTATTATATTTTACTTTATTTTTATAATAAATATATTTTAATAAAATAATTTTATTAACATTTAATATTAATAATATATTATTCAAAATTTAATAATATATATAAATAATATTCATTAGTATTGTATATTTTATACTTACTCTATATATGTATGTTTTTCACAGACATTTAATAATCGATCTAGGTATATATAATATTTTCTAATTAATAATCTTAACATTTAATTATAAAAAAACCAAAAAAACCAAAAAAACCAAATAAACCAAATAAACCACAAAAAAACCAAAAGAACCATAAAAAAAACATTTAAAAAAAAAACCAAAAAAACCGCCAATCCATATATACTTTTACTTTTTTGGGTGTATGGACTGCATCATTGCGTGAGCAATCGGCTGTCCGTTGGAGGGAATTATTGAGTGGGAGGGAATGCAAGGGAGAAGTAATAAGTCTTAATGTAGCGTTTAAAGGAGGGAGTTGATGTGTTTGTTCGTAGGTGATTGGGTAGAGAGTTCCAGTGATAAGGGGCAGAGAGGGCAAAGGAACGTATATTGGAAGAGTGGAGGTTGTGTAGATGGGGAGTGGTAAGGATAAATGTGTTGGAGGAACGGGTCTAGAGTGGAGTGATGGATATGTGTAGATATACGAGGGAGGCAATGTAATCAGGAGAGTTTTGGTGAATAGCTTTGTGGATAGTCAGGGAGAGTTATACTTTATGCGGTAGGGGACTGGCATTCAGTGTAGTTGTTTTAGAAGAGGTGTAATGGAGTCAGAAAAACGACGGTGAAGTAAATGGACACAGCGAACTACAGCGTTTTGGAGTCGCTGTAGTTTGAAGAGTTTTTATTCAGGGAGGTTAACTAGTAGAGAGTTGCAATAGTCGAATAGGGGGATGATGTAGGTATTATATTGTAGGTGGAGGCAATGGTAATAGCGACGTGGGCCGAGGACAAAGCCCTGGAGGACACCGTGGGTTATGGAGCGGGGGGAGAAGAGTTTGTATTAATCCTGACTGAGGAAGGGCGGTTAGTAATGTAGGATGTGAACCAGTTGAATGCAATGCCAGTGGTGCCGATAGCGGAGAGTCTGTGTATGAGGACATTGTGGTCAAGGGTGTCAAAAGCGGAGGACATGTCGAGAAGGACGAGTATGGTGCCAAGGTTATTGTTAAGGCCAGAGAGTTTGTCGGAGGTAAGGAGGGTTAGGGCGGATTCAGTATATTTGTGGGGGAGGTAGGCGCTTTGGAAGATTTTGGGAATGTTATTAGTTGTAAGGTATGTTATACATTGGGAGAAGATAACACGTTCAATGCTCTTAGAGTAGATTGAGATGTCAGAGATGGGTCGGTAGTTGGAGGGAAACAAAGAATCAAGGTGGGGATTTTTAAAGATATGGGTGATGACTGCTTTTTGAAATCGGGAGGGTATATATATATATATATATATATATACTAAGGTGGGTGGCCGGCGTTGCCCGTGAATGAGACTATTTTAGGTGTGGACGTAATGGGTTAGTTGAGACCATTGGGTCTTTTTTAGATTTTTATATAATGTTTTCTAGCAGTCAGTGGACCGTTATTTGTCTTTTTTTATTTTAATGAAAAAAAACAATGATAATTTCATAATGTATTTATTAAAACAAAACTTTAACTACTTTGGTATACTATTACTAATGAGTAAAATTATTTCTAAAAACTTCAGGGTAAACAACATTTGAAGTAATTCTTCCACGGGGGTTATAAATATGAATATTGGCTAGATTTCCAACTCGCGAGAGACTGACATACAACTGCCCGTGCGTAAAACAATCACGTTCGAGATGCATGCCAATCGTTTCGAAGGTCTGACCTTGAGATTTATTTGTTGTCATGGCAAAAATTACCTTGACGGGAAACTGTAGCCTTTTAATATGGACATCATGGTCTGCTGCCGTTAACGGTATCCTTGGAATTAATACATGATCACCTGCGTAAGGTCCTATTGCGATTTCGGCGGAAATAATCTCATCGAATACCTTGTATAGGCTATTCGGGAAGTAATGCAGCTAAAAAATACCTACAAAAATTAAAACTTAACCTAACCTAACCTCAACTGTGAAAATATCCTTGTATAGGCTATTCGGGAAGTAATGCAGCTAAAAATCTATACAAATTAAAACTTAACCCATCCTAACCACAACTATTAAAATAACAATATAAATAAATATGATTTTATAGGCTCACTCGGGAAGTAATGCAGCTAAAAAAAACCTACAAAAATTAAAAATTAACTCAACCTAACCACAACTGTGCAAATAACAATATAAATAAATATACTTGTATAGGCTAACTCGGGAAGTAATGTAGCTAAAAAACCTACACAAATTAAAACTTAACCCAACCTAACCACAACTATTAAATTAACAATATAAATAAATATGATTTTATAGGCTCACTCGGGAAGTAATGCAGCTAAAAAAAACCTACACAAATTAAAACTTAACCCAACCTCACCATAATTGTGAAAATAATAATATAAATAAATATGCTATTATTGACTCACTCAGGAAGTAATACAGCTAAAAAAACCTACACAAATTAAAATGTAACCCAACCTCACCATAATTGTGAAAATAATAATATAAATAAATATGCTATTATTGACTCACTCAGGAAGTAATGCAGCTAAAAAAACCTACACAAATTAAAACTTAACCCAACCTAACCACAACTGTGAAAATAACAATATAAATATATATACTTGTATAGGCTAACTCGGGAAGTAATGCAGCTTAAAAAACTAACAAAAATTAAAACTTAACCCAACCTAACCACAACTGTTAAAATAACAATATAAATAAATATTCAGTTATAGTCTCACTCGGGAAGTAATGCAGCTTAAAAAACTTACAAAAATTAAAACTTAACTCAACCTAACCACAACTGTGAAAATAATAATATAAATAAATATGCTATTATAGACTCACTCAGGAAGTAATGCAGCTAAAAAAACCTACACAAATTAAAACTTAACCCAACCTAACCATAATTGTGAAAATAATAATATAAATAAATATGCTATTATAGACTCACTCAGGAAGTAATGCAGCTAAAAAAAACCTACACAAATTAAAACTTAACCCAACCTAACCACAACAGTGAAAATAATTAATACTCCAAATATCAATGACCACACACACACACAAACACACACACATATCACTATATTTTTAAAGGTTCACTCGTTATGTAATGCATATATAATTATAGAATAGATTTTATAAAAAATATTTTTTTATAAATCTATATTTTTTTCTTTGACCATATAATGATGACATTTGGCGAAATATTAAAACAGAGATGGAAACCCTATTATTCATATTTTCATGATTTTTCTGATTTTATTACATGTATTTTCGTACTCCTAATCTGATGAATTCATAATTTACACGAAAAATTTACCGGAAGTCGGTCAAATAGACTATTCTAAAATCATGTATTTTTCACTTTTTCGGCCGTAGCTCGAAGAATATTAAACATAAGAAGTCAAAATTTATCAAAGTATATTCTATTTTAATTAACTATTTAATAAAGTTAAAATTATTGAAATCGAATAATTATTGTAGATTTTGATTTTTTACATCACCTATGTTTAATAATTTATGTTTACATGGCGTATACGCCATGTATCTATAGATAGGATAATAATTAATATAAACTCGTAACGTAAAAAATATTAACTCGATTTTACTCGTTCTTGAATTTAACCTCAATAATACGGGTAAATAAATTCCGATGAACTTGTTTTTATTTAGATATTCAAACCGGAAGTACCATTTCGTAAATCTACGTAATGTATTCGAAATTAAAGAAACTCATTTTTACGAAATTATTTACGATAAAATTCTCCACGATAATGTTTGTTATTACAAATTTGCGTAGAATTTAAATTTTTCGATTACGTAAATCGATCAAAAAATGACACTATTTAACGATTATTGGTATCGCGTGAATACATATTCAAAAAAGTAAATCATTCATGTTACCCCCGCTGCCCCACTTTATCTCCCGACGTTTTCCTTACGTTTTCCTTACGGCGAATTTTAATTATTTGAATTTATACAAAATATTAAATATTAAATTGTAATGATAAAAACCCAAAATACTACCATAAATATTGCCCGTAGATGAAAATGAGTATGCGCATACAAAGTATTCCTAATGATATTTCGGGTAGCTAACCTCATGTATATACATTGGCAAAAAAAAATTTCAAATCGAGCATTATTTGAATTCAAGTATACACTTTGTTGAGATTTTTGACGGAAAAAGACTTTTATGGGAAAGAGATTTTGAAAAATTTTAAAAAAAAATCACACCTCAATTTAAAAAAATTATTTTCCTATCCGTTAACGTCGAGGTGGGGATGGCTCGGCCTGCGGCCTTGGCGTACGAGCCCGCCGCGCACCACCTAATTAAAGTATGTTTAGACGAATATATATATAGATACGTATATAATATATACTATATACTATTATATTAATTACATTAAATAAATACTATAATATATATATACGAGGGGGCCTGGTAATGTATTTGTTGTTATTGGATCTTCTATTAATTAATATAATTCTATAACGAATATCAACGAAAAAAATCGCGTTAATTTAAAGCGTTATATAAATTAAAAAAATACACTTATTTATATATAATTAATTTCATTTATAAAAGTGGATTACTGTTTCCCTACATTAGACGGAATATTTTCGATATTAGAGTAATCTTTTTAGAAAATGATACAGTTTAAAAACGATTTGTAAAATAATAAAAAGAAAATAAAATATCTTTAAGCTAATTTATGGAAAGGAAACAAGACAACTTCAAATTCAGAAATTTCTCAATTTAAAATAATCGAAAAGTTTATTAAAAATATATATATAATATATAGGAATTCCTATTAGTTAACTAATACTATCTATAAAACTATTTAAATTTAATATATTTATCACATTAAAAATGGATTATAATACATGCAACTTATTAATTACTAATTACTTAGTTACTTAGTCCCGTGACTTAGGAATCGTAGGGGGAGAACATGACAATGTTTTTATTAACTTTTTCCATTTATAACGATCTTTTGCAATAACTAAAAGTTTCTGAAGAGGGAGATTAGAGTATTCAAAAATATCATTTAACCAATTTTTCTTTGGTCTTCCTCTTTTACTATTACCTTCGACATAGCCTTGAATAATTGTTTTGGACATTGAATCATGTCGAGTTATGTGTCCGATTTTGTCATTTTCCTTCGCATGATTATATCAAGAAGAGGTACGTACGAGCCGACTTTCTCATTTATTAAATTATTGACCAATATATTCGTTTTTCTTTCTTTATAGCTTATATTCAAGAGAGCCTGTGAGCTTTTGACTCAAAACTTCTGATCTTCTTCTTTGATTATTATAGCAGTGTCCACGTTTCACAGCCATAAAGCAATGTTGACAGAACTAATGAGTTGTATAATCTAAATTTAAGTTTGAATTCGATTTCTCCGCTACGCCAGATCTTTTCCAGTTTTACTAGTGATGAAACTGCCGTAGCTAATATTATACGAATTTCAATTTTTGAGTTGCCGGAATTCGTAAGCATTGTTCCGAGGTATTTAAAATGTTCCACATTTGCAATCTGTTTATTGTACATATAAATGATTGGTGTTGGACCTTCTCCATTGACAAGAATTTTGCATTTATCATGATTAATTTCCATGCCATATTCTGTCGATGTTTTTTCTAGTGCATTAGTTATAGTTTGTAGTTCACTTTCGGAACCTGCTATAAGATCAATATCGTCTGAAAATCTCAGGTTATTGAATTTTCTGCCTCCTATAGATATACTAGATGGTTGATTTGTTACAGAGTCCAGCATTATTTTTTCCAGGAATATATTGAATAGAATAGGCGATAATAAGCACCCCTGCCTCACACCTACTGTTGTATTAAACTTTGTTCCAATATTATTATTTAGCAGTATTTAGAAGAAATATAGAGTGATTTAATACATTGAATTATATCATTGCCTATTCCAAAAGAAGACATCACATGACATAAACCCTCATGCCATACTCTATCAAAGGCTTTTTTGTAGTCAATGAAATTATGATACACAACTTGACGTTGTTGATCAATTACTAGCAAACATTATATAACATGTTCTTATATATTATATTAAAGGTGGTAATAAATATCATTATAACTGCTTATTATAAGCATAACTTATTAAAACAAGTTTGTCTAATAAATCACCACCAAAAATTGCTATTCAGTTGTTTAGATCACAATATTTGATATTTAAATATAATACATGTCTAAATAATAATAATAATGACAATACATCAATGCATCTATTTTGATCAAATAACTCATTAATTTCATCTACTATTAATAATAATAGTAATATTAATATCAATCAATACTTTAATAAATAGCACATTAATTAAATTAAATGTGTTATTATTAATAACTTATTATCAATAATCACTGAAATATGTGATAATATTTTTGTTGAAAAATATACGCTAAAGTAACAGCTATTATGTATTCCGATACCTATATTAAAACCAAATATGTATACTATTTATGAAATCATTAAACACAATATCCATTAAATATAAACATAATTTTTTTTAAACATACCAATTATTATTTTTTAAATTTAATTTTTAATTTAATTTTAGACCCATATCAATAGTTTCACAATGTTCTAAAATAATTGAAAAACAATTAACAAACAGACGTAATAGTTTTATTTCTATTATTTTACATTCGTTGATAAACAAATCACAATATGATTTTATGAATAACATATCTACTGAATTTAACAAAATGTTAACATATCTACTAGATTTAACTAATTTTATAATTACTACAAAAAATAAAATTACTTCGGTCATATCAATTGACATTAAAAAAGCGTTTGATTGTATAAATCATCAAATGTTATTAAAAAACTATGTAAATATGGTTTCAGAGGGAAAATTGTATCCTTAAATAATAGGAAACAATATGTTTTTAATAATGATGCATCTTCGAAACTTAATAGTATTGAATATGGAGTTCCGCAAGGTTCTGTAAACGGTCCGATTTTATTTATGCTATACATTAATATAGTAAATATATCCAATGAATGTAAATATGTACTCTTTGACGATGACACAACCCTCGTGTTTTCTAATGAAAATAGTATTCAATTGGAGTTATCAATGAATAATCTACTGTTACAATTAAGAAACTGGTTAGTTATAAATAAATTGACTATTAATTTATTAAAAACCTATATATTATTTTCAACAAACCAAAATTAAATTTGATTATTACATTAGATAATATGATTATAGCCCAATCTAGGAGTATAAAATTCCTTGGTTTAATAATTGACGATAATTTATCTTGGAAATAATAATTCAATAATGTTAAATCGAAACTATATTATGGAATAGCAACATTACGTAAATTAAGTAACATACTTCCTGCATACATCCTCAAACTTATGTATTATTCTATATTACGCAACCATCTAACTTATTGTACCCATTGAAAAGTGTACAAATAAAAAACAACAAAATAAAAATTCTAATAACGAATAAAATAAAAAATGCAATAAATAAACAAATAAACTTTATACAATATTTCTAAACAATAAAACAGATAGAAACTGGAACATTTATAATTCAATTAAAAAATAACTAAAATACACAATAAAAAAATAAAAAAATAAATATTTCTCAGAATTATTTAACAAATCTAACAATATAAATGATAAATGGAAACTTTTAAATAAATTAACCCATAATAAATTTTGTTTAGATAAAATCAACAATTGTGTTGATAAAAATAATGAAGCTATAGATTGTATTAATGTTGGGAATGAATATAATATTCACTTTGCCAGTATGGGTAAACATATTAATAATAGTTTTGAGAACTTGTATATTGAAAACAATTTAATAAATAGTAATATACATTCAATATATATTAATGCGACTTCAGCACTAGAAATTATTACTATCATTAATAAAATAGACTCTAAATGCTCAAAAGATCATGATGGCATTGATTTTAAATTAATAAAATTGGTCTTATACCCTATATTAAAACCATTAATCCCTATATTTAATTTTATTTTAAATAAATCCATATATCCATATATCCATCGAATATGAAAAATAATTAAGTATACCTATTCACAAGAATAACAATAAAAATAATATAGAAAATTACAGACCTATAAGTATAATACCATAATTCTCAAAAATTATTGACCATAAAAATAATTAAAAGGAGAATAGAAAATTGTATAGAAAAACATAACATCATATCTTCCAATCAATATGGTTTCAAAAAAAATCAAACACATTACATGCAATATATTCCTTAACAAATACTATAACTAATTCCATTGATAAGCATGATAAAATAGCTGCAGTATTTGTTGACATTAAAAATGCTTTTGATACAATTAATTGTATCATTGTCAATTGACCATAAAATAATATTCATTAAATTATATAAATATGGAATTTGAGGGCAAAACCTTACTTTAATTAAATCATATGTATATTAAAAAAATAATCTGTCAGATATTATGATAAAGTATCACCTCTAATTAATGTATATAATGTGGGGTTACCTCAAGGATCTATACTAGGGCCACTATTATTTATTTTATATAATAATGACATATCAAATGTATTTATTAACTCTATATTAACTCAATATTGATACAAAATTGATATTATATACTGATGATACTTCTATTAAAATAAATAATGCAAATAATAGTAAAATAAAACATAACTTAAAAATATTGTCAAACTGGTTCATTAACAATTTATTAATATTAAATTACAATTAAATATTAGCAAAACAAAAATAATGTACTTCTAAAAAAATACAAGTATTACCAACACAAATAAGATAATAACTCTAAATAACCATTCACTGTGTAAATCGATATAAATTCCTAGGGCTTTACATTGATAATAAATTAAATTATAAAAAACATATCATTGAGTTAACAATAAAATTAGCTAAAATATTGTATTTATTTTTTAAAAAAATCATTTATAATTGATCTAAAACACTATTACTATCATATAATGCACTAATAGTTCCAAACTATATGCATTGTCTGATAATATGGGGAATTAATTATAAAAGTAATATAAATAAATTATTTATACAACAACAAAAAATAATTAGATTAATTAATAAAACACCTAATAGTATACACAATACTTATATATTATATAATACTGATTTGTTATTTAACATTTTTTTAATTTCAAATACATATGATTTAATTAATTACATATATCTTAATGTTATGCATAATGTATTTAATAAAATCGACATAACAAATAAATTTGAATATAAAATAAATAACTAGAATATAAGAATTAAATGCAATTATAGAATACCTAAATATAAAACAAATAATAAACTTCACACAATAAATGTATATGGTATTAAACTTTGGAATGGATTAAATAATACATGTGAAAACTTAAAATATAATTCATTTAAAAATAAATAAAACTTGAATATTTAAATAAATACTAATCTCATTATTAACACTCGTTATTATAATTTTAATATATAACAGTTAATATATGTTATATATATTTACTAATTTTGTTGTATATATAATTTTAAATTGATTTACCTCTTTTCTTTCTTTCATTATTTACTATTCTTAATTTTATCGTTGTCATATTATTGTAGTATTATATTATTGGAAGGTACCCTCGTTGTGAGTATAGATTACAAGATAATCTCTGGTACTCTCCTTTGAGCAGAAATTGTATATACTGCATTATATTGTATTTCTACTCAATAAACCATATTCAATATTCAATATATGGGGTATCAATTATAATTCAAAAATGAATGTATTACGTATTGCGCAAAATAAAATAATAAGACTAATATTTAACTTGAAAAGTCGAGTTAATACCACAAGTACCTACATATATTAATAATAATATTATGTCTTTTGACAATAGTATATTCTATAAAACTTTTAAAATTATATATTAGAGTAGAAAATTAGAGTATTTATAAATTAACATATAAAAAAAACATTTAATACATAATTTTATTAAAACATTTATCTATTTAATGTTATATCCGCATGAATTATAAACTCAAATGTGATAATTCTTTGTAAAAAAGTAAAATATGCACCCAGTATCACTATTCCTGTTTCCAATTGTATCATTAATTTTATTATCATTACATTTTACAAATCTCATTGTATTAATTATATAAACTATATTAATTACAAGTTATTAAATGGGATAGATCAGCAAGCTTACAAATATTTATGAATATATTTTATTATTTATTGAAATATTTATATATTATAATATTACTATGTATATATTTTATTAATAAATATTATTGTAGTTAAGCTGATAAAAATAAAGTGGAAATCGGTCCGCGACTATTATAAAAAACTAAATATATGCCATGAAATAAAGTTGTTTAAAGCGAGGAAGAGTGGGAGTGCAGGAGATGATGATTTAAGCTCTCCTACATGGCCATTTTATAATGGTTTATAATTAATATTTATATTTCTAAAATTATGTATTATAAGTATAATATGTAATGTATCATTACAAATTAACAATAACTATTATAACTAAATTTATTTAAATTATTTACTAATAGATATGAAATTTATTAACGAAACTCTAGAGCAGAGGCCGACTACATCATCGGATGCCTATACTCTTCAAGGTTAAATTGATTACTCACTAATGTAGTTGTATTTATATTTGATAGTTGTATCTGATCGAATACACTCAATATATATTATTTAAATAAACATTATAAAATTATATTATATGTTTACTATATGAAAAAGTACAGTGTAATATATACTTAAATAATGTATAATATAAAATAATGTAATATATACATATTAAGTTACATATTGAGATACACATATTAACTTCAGAAATTAATAACAGAAAAAACTGCTGATAACACTATACAAATAGAAACATATGAATATCAGGAAGGAGAAACACCATCACCATCACCATCACCATCATTACACTTATCACCAGCAATAGAAATACTATCACCCATACAATTACCATCACCCATTATGGAGAATATCATAGAAATTAATGATGATATAAACCCTGGTCCCGAGACAGCCTCTACTTCGCGAGCTGCTTTGGCATTACGTACACCGCGTTCTAAAACAAAATTAATTTAAAGGTTAAATCATATTTATTATTTTACTATATTTAATGCTCAACTGAATATTGATTAGATTTGATGAAAGATTTAAGGATATGGGTACTCGAAATAAGCGAAAATTATAGTGATATATAATATCTATATGCATGAGCCTCCAACCTACAACCTACAATTTATTGAATATTTTGTTTGTTTATTGTTTATATTTGTTTTTTTTCTCTATCTGGTATATAATTCATATATGTCTTTAAAAATACTTATTTATATGCCTATAAAAAGGAGCTATTTTTATTATATTCGCAAATAATTGTTTAATACATATTATACAAACTATTTCTTTAAAAAAATAAATTCATTTCATTTTAATTCATTTTAAAACAAAATATATTAATATATATTAGTAAAACAATATGTATAATGTATATATATATATATATATATATATATTAGTCATATATACTATAAATAACTCAATGATCATTTAATAATCTAAAATGAATTAAAGATAATATAATATTAAAAACAATATGTTATCAAATGTCAACAGATTATGTAGATTACAATATCTAACTTTTTTTAATAGTATCTTTATATAAAATATCAATAAAACAACATCAGATATTAAAAAGATGTTAAAAATAAATGAATTAAAAGTCAATCAATTATTAAATGTATATTTAATTCAAGAAATATTTTCTATGAACTTAGATATATTATAAATGATACAATTGATTGATATATGTCAATTGGTGAATATAATTTTAATTATGTGTATACTTAAATTAAATTATTATATATACTTATACAAATTCAATTATAAATATAAATCACAGTATAACTACAGATTATAGATGAATAACGATAAATATGAAAATATTAAAAATAACAATTTAAATATATATTATGGCAATACTCGTAATATTAAAAATAAAAATATTTTATTTAGAATTTTTACTTTCATCTAATAAATATCACAATAGAGGAAATTAACCGAATACGCACAGTGACCGAATACGGTTACTCTCGACATCGCAGACAACATAAATCCTATAAATAAAATTAAATATAGATAATTATATAAATAGTCGATTTTTATTATTTTTATTATTCAAAATAGTGATGATATATCCAATAAAGAGATTTTTTTAATATTAATACCACCAATGAAGCTACATCTAAAAATTATATTATTTAATATAATGTATTCATAAAGTTAATTATAAATAATGTAATTGTAATTTATCTGATTGGTTCATCAATAATATATAGTTTATCTAGTGGTATATATATATATTATCCGTATTATAACACAGGGTGTCCGACGGACACTATCGGTATTCGGACATGTTTACAGAATACGGACACACCCGAGAACCTTGAATTAAACGAGTAAATACAATTTTAAAATAACAATAATATCTATAATAATATAATAATTAATATATTGTAATTTATGAATACAAATATTGAGTCATAACATGTTAGAATCATTTATTGTTAAAGTTTCCGTATTAAGTTACTTTTCCCTATATGCTTAGTTGAAACATTTCTAATAGTATATGATAGATATACTCTATATTTTATTGGTGGAAAATATTATGAACTATTTAGATACGATGAATTAATTCACATATGCATTATTTTTTAAATCAAGTTTAAGAAATTGTATTTCAAACATAGATGGTCAATATATACATTTAATTCAAAAATTCAATTAAAATTATTTATATATTTATAGACCTAAAAATTGTAATGCAATATCTCATGAACAGATATGTAAATTATTTGACATATCGCAACAATATAATAATTATTGTCTATAATTATAGGAGATTTTAATTTAACAAATTTTAATTGGAAATAATATATATTTCTTAGTTACCCAAAAATCTTTGCATTACTTTAAAATTCGATTATTACAAATTATTTTTCACAATTAATAAATAATCCAATATAATATATATTGATTTATAAAAAGCATTATATGTTGTTTTTCATTAAATAAAACTAATATATATATATATTTATATTAAAATCATACTATCAATCTAATAAAATAATAAAATTGTTTTATAATTTTTTTACTAACTAATAAATTGTGATCTCCCTAAAACCGGTATTACTACCTATATGACTACAATTTCTCCATTACAATTAGGATGTGTCTTCTCCACACCATTTTCTAACTTAATCCATCATAATACATATCAAGAACCATTACCCTACTACCAACTATCCTTCAGTCATAGTTTCCCCACCTATATCGGCTTTCATAAGTTTTATTCATCAGCCACATATATATCTCATATTAAACATGCGTCCACCTCTATATCTCCCTGCGATTATGTTCCACTATCTATAAAATATATTTTAAAACTGTAATCTGAATATAAAGGTCCAATCATCTGTAACTTCATCTTATATTCATATTTTCTTGCCGTTATGTATTCTGGAAATCATCATAAAGATCATTAACCATTAAATATACTTTGTATATGTATAGAGAGTATACTCTCTGATTTATTTACTAACAACTTTCTCAATTATGTTACAAAGTATAGGTAGTTGTGATATATTATAACATACAAATGTAATAATATAATTAATAATATATAAATTAATTAAGATATATATATCATATGTCTATACAATATTAACTCATAAATACCTCAGTAAGATAATTTGTTTCAACTTTTATTACAATTAATATTATAAATATAAATATATTATATATAACATCCATATTCATATAATATGTTTATTTAACAACTATTATTATAGATTATACATTTTTATAAATAATTTAAATTTATTATTTTTGTTTATTATATTTTCATCGAAATTGTATTATAAATAATAAATATTTAATAATTTAGTTTTATAAGGTTACATAATACTGAAGTTCTCTCAGATGGTTATGTGTTTAACACATACATACCTATTACGAATCATATGCATATATGTAGTTGTTGTTTGTGTTAAGGGGCGGCAGTATTTTTATCTTCCTAACTAACTAACTATATGTTACTATCCAGTATGTGTATACTTAGTGACGTCACAGAAGTTCATTTAATCTTATGATAATATACATTTGCTGTACATATTATTTATTGAATATGATTTCGTTTTCTCTAGTAGTGTTACCATATTGTTGTCATGCTATTATAGGGGGGGTGTACGTTCATTATTATATCATAAGCGAGCTAACGGTACATATAAATACATAAATAGCTGGTTTAATAGAGACAACAAATGTATGACGTAATAATTGTAACGTTATAACCGTGTGTGTAATGTTGTCTTTATTTTGGATGCTTCAGTACTATAGTACTATATTACTATATTACTATATTACTATATTACTATAGTAATTACTATAATTACTATAGTACTATATATTCTATATATAGACTAGTGTCTTTGTAATGCGTCGAGATTAGAGAATATCTTAGAATCTCGTAATTTATGTATTAGCTCGTGATTTGTGTATTTTGTAGATCAAGTAGTAACGTCTTTTTAATACTTGACTTGGGATTATGGACTTTATATATATCCATATATAATAATAATAATATGTATTTATTGAAATTACAAATATATATATATATATATATATACTAGGCGGTCGGGGCCCGGCTTCGCCCGTGTTCGCGCGTAACGTTCACTTGTTGATGTAATGTACTCGGGAGGTGATGTAATGTACTCGGGAAGTGATGCAGATAAAAAAATCACCAATATTAAAACTTAATCCAATCTAACTACAACTGTGAAAATAACTATATAAATAAAAATGCTTTTATATGCTCACTCGGGAAGTGATGCAGCTAAAAAAAACCACCAATATTAAAACTTAATCCAATCTAACCACAACTATGAAAATAACTATATAAATAAAAATGCTTTTATAGGCTCACTCGGGAAGTAATGCAGCTAAAAAAAACCTCCAAAAATTAAAACTTAACCCAACCTAACAACATCCGTGACAATATACTTGTATAGGCTCACTCGAGAAGTAATGCAGCTAAAAAAAACCTCCACAAATTAAAACTTAACCCAACCTAACCACAACAGTACAAATATACTTGTATAGGCTCACTCGGGAAGTAATGCAGCTAAAAAAAACCTACACAAATTAAAACTTAACCCAACCTAACCACAACTGTGAAAATAACAATATAAATAAATATGATTTTATAGGTTCACTCGGGAAGTAATTCAACTAAAAAAAACCTACACAAATTAAAACTTAACCCAACCTAACCACAACTGTGAAAATAACAATATAAATAAATATGCTTTTATAGGCTCACTCGGGAAGTAATGCAGCTAAAAAAAACCTACACAAATTTAAACTTAACCCAACCTAACCACAACCGTGGCAATATACTTTTATAGGCTCACTCGAGAAGTAATTCAGCTAAAAAAACCTCCACAAATTTAAACTTAACCCACCCTAACCACAACTGTGAATAGATTTTAGAATAGATTTTAGAAAAAATATTTTTTTATAAATCTATATTTTTTTTCTTTGACCATATATATGATGACATTTGGCGAAATATTAATACAGAGATGGAAACCCTATTATTCATATTTTCATGATTTTTCTCATTTTATTACATGTATTTTCGTACTCCTAATCTGATGAATCCATAATTTATACGAAAATATTACCGGAAGTCGGTCAAATAGACTACTCTAAAATCATGTATTTTTCACTTTTTCGGCAATAGCTCGAAGAATATTAAACATAAGAAGTCCCAATTCATACAATTATATTCTATTTTAATTATCTATTTAATAAAGTTAAAATTATTGAAATCGAATAATTATTGTAGATTTTGATTTTTCACATCACCGTATCGTATCACATATGTTTAATAATTTATTTTTACATGGCGTAGATAGGAAATAATTAATATTAACTCGATATTACATATTAGTAAATTTCACCTCAATAATACGGGTAAATTAATTCCGATGTACCAATTGTTATTTCGATATACAAACCGGAAGTACGATTTCGTAAATCTACGTAATGTATTCTAAATTAAAGAAACTCATTTTTACGAAATTATTTACCATCAAATTATTCACGATAAAGTTTGTTATTAAAAATTTGCGTCGAATTTAAATTTTTCGATTACGTAAATCGACTAAAAAATGACACTATTTAACGATTATTGGTATCGCGCGAATACATAATCAAAAAAGTAAATCATCTATTAAAACCCCGCTGCCCCACTTTATCACCTGAGGTTTTCCTTACGGAAAACGGATCTCGCGTTCGCGAGATCCTAATACTTACACACACACACACACAGACACACAGACAGACATTTTCGCTAATATAGTATAGACTAGGCGGTCGGGGCCCGGCTTCGCCCGTGATCGCGCGTAACGTTCACTTGTTGATGTAATGTACTTGGGAATTTTTATTAATATGTTTATATAGGTACTATAACTTAAAATATCAATGACACATACACACATTTATCAATATGCTTTTATAGGTTCACTCGGGATGTAATGTAGCTAAAAAAAACCTCCACAAATTAAAACTTAACCCAACCTAACCACAACTGTGAAAATATAATTGTATAGGCTCACTCGGGAAGTAATGCAGATAAAAAAAACCTACAAAAATTAAAACTTAATCAAACCTAACCACAAAACTGACAATATACTTTTATAGGCTCACTCGGGAAGAAATGCAGCTAAAAAAACCTACACAAATTAAAACTTAACCCAACCTAACCACAACTGTGAAAATAACAATATAAATAAATATGCTTTTATAGGTTCACTCGGGAAGTAATGCAGCTAAAAAAAACCTACCAAAATTAAAAATTAACCCAACCTAACCACAACTGTGAAAATAACAATATAAATAAATATGCTTTTATAGGTTCACTCGGGAAGTAATGCAGCTAAAAAAACCTACACAAATTAAAACTTAACCCAACCTAACCACAACTGTGAAAATAACAATATAAATAAATATGCTTTTATAGGTTCACTCGGGAAGTAATGCAGCTAAAAAAAACCTACCAAAATTAAAAATTAACCCAACCTAACCACAACTGTGAAAATAACAATATAAATAAATATGCTTTTATAGGTTCACTCGGGAAGTAATTCAGATTAAAAAAACCTACCAAAATTAAAACTTAACCCAACCTAACCACAACTGTGAAAATAACAATATAAATAAATATGCTTTTATAGGTTCATTCGGGAAGTAATGAAGCTAAAAAAAAACTACCAAAATTAAAAATTAACCCAACCTAACCACAACTTTGAAAATAACAATATAAATAAATATGCTTTTATAGGTTCACTCGGGAAGTAATGCAGCTAAAAAAAACCTACCAAAATTAAAAATTAACCCAACCTAACCACAACTGTGAAAATAACAATATAAATACTATGCTTGTATAGACTCACTCAGGAAGTAATGTTGCTAAAAAAAACTACAAAAATTAAAACTTAACCCAACATAACCACAACTGTGAAAAATTACTAATACTCTAAAAGCAATGACCACACAAATACATATATCAATATACTTGTATAGGCTCACTCAGGAAGTAATGCAGCTAAAAAAACCTACCAAAATTAAAACTTAACCCAACCTAACCATAACTGTGAAAATAACAATATAAATAATTATGATTTTATAGGGATCACTCGGGAAGTAATGCAGATAAAAAAAACACCAATATTAAAACTTAATCCAATCTAACCACAACAGTGAAAGTATACTTTTATAGGCAAACTCAGGTAGTAATGCATCTAAAAAATCTACCAAAATTAAAACTTAACCCAACCTAACCACAACATTGAAAATATACTTGTATAGGCTCACTCGGGAAGTAATGCAGCTAAAAAAACCTACCAAAATTAAAACTTAACCCAACCTAACCATAACTGTGAAAATAACAATATAAATAATTATGATTTTATAGGGATCACTCGGGAAGTAATGCAGATAAAAAAAACACCAATATTAAAACTTAATCCAATCTAACCACAACAGTGAAAGTATACTTTTATAGGCAAACTCAGGTAGTAATGCATCTAAAAAACCTACACAAATTAAAACTTAACACAACCTAACCACAACCGTGCCATATACTTTTATAAGCTCACTCGGGAAGTAATGCAGCTAAAAAAAAACTCCAAAAATTTAAACTTAACCCAACCTAACCACAACTGTGAAAATAACAATATAAATAAATATGCTTTTATAGGTTCACTCAGGAAGTAATGCAGCTAAAAAAAATCTACCAAAATTAAAACTTAACCCAACCTAACCACAACATTAAAAATATACTTTTATAGGCTCACTCGGGAAGTAATGCAGTTAAAAAACCTACCAAAATTAAAACTTAACCCAACCTAACCACAACCGTGAAAAGCTACTTGTATAGGCAAACTCTGGAAGTAATGCAGCTAAAAAAAACCTACCAAAATTAAAACTTAACCCAACCTAACCATAACTGTGAAAATAACAATATAAATAAATATGCTTTTATAGGTTCACTCGGGAAGTAATGCAGCTAAAAAAAACCTACCAAAATTAAAACTTAACCCAACCTAACCATAACTGTGAAAATAACAATATAAATAAATATGATTTTATAGGGATCACTCGGGAAGTAATGCAGATAAAAAAAACACCAATATTAAAACTTAATCCAATCTAACCACAACAGTGAAAGTATACTTTTATAGGCAAACTCAGGTAGTAATGCAGCTAAAAAACCTACACACATTAAAACTTAACCCAACGTAACCAAAACTGTGAAAATAAAAATATAAATAAATATACTTTTATAGGTTCACTCGGGAAGTAATGCATCTAAAAAACCTACACAAATTAAAACTTAACACAACCTAACCACAACCGTGCCATATACTTTTATAAGCTCACTCGGGAAGTAATGCAGCTAAAAAAAACCTCCAAAAATGTAAACTTAACCCAACCTAACCACAACTGTGAAAATAACAATATACATAAATATGCTTTTATAGGTTCACTCAGGAAGTAATGCAGCTAAAAAAAATCTACAGAAATTAAAACTTAACCCAACCTAACCACAACTGTGAAAATAAAAATATAAATAAATATACTTTTATAGGTTCACTCGGGAAGTAATGCATCTAAAAAACCTACACAAATTAAAACTTAACCCAACCTAACCACAACATTACAAATATACTTTTATAGGCTCACTCGGGAAGTAATGCAGCTAAAAAAACCACCAATATTAAAACTTAATCCAACCTAACCACAACTGTGAAAATATCAATATAAATAAATATGCTTTCATAGGTTCACTCGGGAAGTAATGTAGCTAAACAAACCTACAGAAATTAAAACTTAACCCAACCTAACCACAACTGTGAAAATAACTAACACTCACAATATCAATGAACACAAACACACACATATCACTATACTTTTAAAGGTTCAATCGGTATGTAATACATATATAATTATAGAATAGATTTTAGAAACAATATTTTTTTATAAATCTATATTTTTTTATAAATCTATATTTTTTTATTGACCAAATATATGATGACATTTGTCGAAATATTAAAACAGAGATGGAAACCCTATTATTCATATTTTCATAATTTTTCTCATTTTATTGTATGTATTTTCGTACTCCTAATCTGATGAATCCATAATTTATATGAAAATATGACCGGAAGTTGGTCTATAGACTACTCTAAAATCATGTATTGTTCACTATTTCGGCCGTAGCTCGAAGAATATTAAACATAATAAGTCCAAATTTATAAAATTATATTCTATTTTAATTATATATTTAATAAAGTTAAAATTATTGAAATCGAATAATTATTGTAGATTTTGATTTTTTACATCACCGTATCGTATCACCTATGTTTAATAATTTATTTGTACATGGCGTAGATAGGAAATAATTAATATAAACTCGTAACGTAAAAAATATTAACTCGATATTACATATTAGTAAATTTCACCTCAATAATACATGTAAATTAATTCCGATGTAAAAATTTGTATTCAGATATTCAAACCGGAAGTACCATTTCGTAAATATACGTAATGTATTCGAAATTAAAGAAACTCATTTTTACGAAATTATTTACCATCAAATTATTCACGATAAAGTTTGTTATTAAAAATTTGCTTCGAATTTAAATTTTTCGATTACGTAAATCGACTAAAAAATGACACTATTTAACGATATTTGGTATCGCGCGAATACATATTCAAAAAAGTAAATCATCTATTAAAACCCCGCTGCCCCACTTTATCACCTGAGGTTTTCCTTACGGAAAACGGATCTCGCGTTCGCGAGATCCTAATACTTACACACACACACACAGACACACAGACAGACATTTTCGCTCTTATAGTATAGACTAGGCGGTCGGGGCCCGGCTTCGCCCGTGATAGCGCGTAACGTTCACTTAGTGATGTAATGTACTCGGGAGGTGATGTAATGTACTCGGGAAGTGATGCAGCTAAAAAAATCACCAATATTAAAACTTAATCCAATCTAACCACAACTGTGAATATAACTATATAAATAAAAATGCTTTTATATGCTCACTCGGGAAGTGATGCAGCTAAAAAAAACCTCCACAAATTAAAACTTAACACAACCTAACCACAAAAGTGAAAATAACAATATAAATAAATATACTATTATAGGCTCACTCGGGAAGTAATGCAGTTAAAAAAAACCTCCAACAATTTAAACTTAACCTAACCTAACCATAACTGTGAAAATAACAATATAAATAAATATGCTTTTATAGGCTCACTTGGGAAGTAATGCGGCTACAAAAAAACCTACAAAAATTAAAACTTAACCCAACCTAACCACAACTGTGAAAATAACAATATAAATAAATATGTTTTTATAGGCTCACTCGGGAAGTAATGAAGCTAAAAAAAACCTACACAAATTAAAACTTAATCCAACCTAACAACAACCGTGACAATATACTTTTATAGGCTCACTCGAGAAGTAATGCAGCTAAAAAAAACCTCCAACAATTTAAAATCAACCCAACCTAACCACAACTGTAAAAATAACAATATAAATAAATATGCTTTATAGGCTCACTCGGCAAGTAATACAGCTAAAAAATATCTACAAAAATTTAAACTTAACCCAACCTAACCACAACTGTGAAAATAACAATATAAATAAATATGATTTTATAGGCTCACTCGAGAAGTAATGCAGCTAAAAAAACATCCAAAAATTAAAACTTAACCCAACCTAACCACAACTGTGAAAATAACAATATAAATAAATATGCTTTAATAGGTTCACTCGGGAAGTAATGAAGCTAAAAAAAACCTACACAAATTAAAACTTAACCCAACCTAACAACAACCGTGACAATATACTTTTATAGGCTCACTCGAGAAGTAATGCAGCTAAAAAAAACCTCCAACAATTTAAAATCAACCCAACCTAACCACAACTGTAAAAATAACAATATAAATAAATATGCTTTATAGGCTCACTCAGGAAGTAATGCAGCTAAAAAAAACCTCAAAAAATTAAAACTTAACCCAACCTTACCACAACCGTGACAATATACTTTTATAGGCTCACTTGAGAAGTAATGCAGCTAAAAAAAACCTCCAAAATTAAAACTTAACCCAACCTAACCACAACATTGAAAATATACTTTTATAGGCTCACTCGGGAAGTAATGCAGCTAAAAAAACCTACCAAAATTAAAACTTAACCCAACCTAACCATAACCGTGAAAATCTACTTGTATAGGCAAACTCTGGAAGTAATGCAGCTAAAAAAAACCTACCAAAATTAAAATTAACCCAACCTAACCATAACTGTGAAAATAACAATATAAATAAATATGCTTTTATAGGCTCACTCGGGAAGTAATGCAGCTAAAAAAACCTACACAAATTAAAACTTAATCCAACCTAACCACAACTGTGCAAATATGCTGTTATAGGCTCACTCGGGAAGTAATGCAGCTTAAAAAACCACCAAAAATTTAAACTTAACCCAACCTAACCACAACTGTGAAAATAACAATATAAATAAATATACTTTTATAGGCTCACTCGGGAAGTAATGCAGCTAAAAAAAACCTCCAAAAATTTAAACGTAACCCAACCTTACCACAACTGTGAAAATAACAATATAAATAAATTTACTTTTATAGGCTCACTCGAGAAGTAATGTAGCTAAAAAAAACCTACACAAATTAAAACTTAACCCAACCTAATCACAACTCATTTTGCAGCTAAAAAAACCACCAATATTAAAACTTAATCCAATCTAACCACAACAGTGAAAGTATACTTTTATAGTCAAACTCAGGTAGTAATGCAGCTAAAAAATACCTACAAAAATTAAAACTTAACCCAACGTAACCAAAACTGTGAAAATAAAAATATAAATAAATATACTTTTATAGGTTCACTCGGGAAGTAATGCATCTAAAAAAACCTACACAAATTAAAACTTAACACAACCTAACCACAACCGTGCCATATACTTTTATAAGCTCACTCGGGAAGTAATGCAGCTAAAAAAAACCTCCACAAATTTAAACTTAACCCAACCTAACCACAACTGTGAAAATAACAATATAAATAAATATGCTTTTATAGGTTCACTCAGGAAGTAATGCAGCTAAAAAAAATCTACCAAAATTAAAACTTAACCCAACCTAACCACAACATTGAAAATAATCTTTTATAGGCTCACTCGGGAAGTAATGCAGCTAAAAAAACCTACCAAAATTAAAACTTAACCCAACCTAACCACAACATTGAAAATATACTTTTATAGGCTCACTCGGGAAGTAATGCAGCTAAAAAAACCTACCAAAATTAAAATTTAACCCAACCTAACCACAACCGTGAAAAGCTACTTGTATAGTCAAACTCAGGTAGTAATGCAGCTAAAAAATACCTACAAAAATTAAAACTTAACCCAACGTAACCAAAACTGTGAAAATAAAAATATAAATAAATAAACTTTTATAGGTTGACTCGGGAAGTAATGCATCTAAAAAAACCTACATAAATTAAAACTTAACACAACATAACCACAACCGTGCCATATACTTTTATAAGCTCACTCGGGAAGTAATTCAGCTAAAAAAAACCTCCACAAATTTAAACTTAACCCAACCTAACCACAACTGTAAAATAACAATATAAATAAATATGCGTTTATAGGTTCACTCAGGAAGTAATGCAGCTAAAAAAAATCTACCAAAATTAAAACTTAACCCAACCTAACCACAACATTGAAAATATACTTTTATAGGCTCACTCGGGAAGTAATGCAGCTAAAAAAACCTACCAAAATTAAAACTTAACCCAACCTAACCACAACCGTGAAAAGCTACTTGTATAGGCAAACTCTGGAAGTAATGCAGCTAAAAAAAACTACCAAAATGTAAAATTAACCCAACCTAACCACAACTGTGAAAATAACAATATAAATAAATATGCTTTAAAAGGTTCACTCGGGAAGTAATGAAGCTAAAAAAAACCTCCAACAATTTAAAATCAACCCAACCTAACCACAACTGTAAAAATAACAATATAAATAAATATGCTTTATAGGCTCACTCGGCAAGTAATGCAGCTAAAAAAAACCTCAAAAAATTAAAACTTAACCCAACCTTACCACAACCCTGACAATATACTTTTATAGGCTCACTTGAGAAGTAATGCAGCTAAAAAAAACCTCCAAAATTAAAACTTAACCCAACCTAACCACAACATTGAAAATATACTTTTATAGGCTCACTCGGGAAGTAATGCAGCTAAAAAAAACCTACCAAAATTAAAATTAACCCAACCTAACCATAACTGTGAAAATAACAATATAAATAAATATGCTTTTATAGGCTCACTCGGGAAGTAATGCAGCTAAAAAAACCTACACAAATTAAAACTTAACCCAACCTAACCACAACTGTGAAAATAACAATATAAATAAATATACTTTTATAGGCTCACTCGGGAAGTAATGCAGCTAAAAAAAACCTACAAAAATTTAAACTTAACCCAACCTTACCACAACTGTGAAAATAACAATATAAATAAATATACTTTTATAGGCTCACTCGAGAAGTAATGTGCTAAAAAAAACCTACACAAATTAAAACTTAACCCAACCTAATCACAACTGTGCAAATATGCTGTTATAGGCTCACTCGGGAAGTAATGCAGCTTAAAAAACCACCAAAAATTTAAACTTAACCCAACCTAACCACAACTGTGAAAATAACAATATAAATAAATATACTTTTATAGGCTCACTCGGGAAGTAATGCAGCTAAAAAAAACCTCCAAAAATTTAAACTTAACCCAACCTTACCACAACTGTGAAAATAACAATATAAATAAATATACTTTTATAGGCTCACTCGAGAAGTAATGTAGCTAAAAAAAACCTACACAAATTAAAACTTAACCCAACCTAATCACAACTGTGAAAATAACTATAACTAAAAATATCAATGACCACATACATATATATATGATTGTATATGCTCAATCGGTATGTATTGCATATATAATTATATAATAGATTTTATAAAAAATATTTTTTTATAAATCTATATTTTTTTTCTTGACTGTATGATGACATTTTACGAAATAATAAAACAGAGATTGAAACCCTATTATTCATATTTTCATGATTTTTCCCATTTTATTACATGTATTTTCGTACTTCTAATCTGTTGAAACAATAATTTATATGAAAATATGACCGGAAGTCGGTCAAATAGACTACTCTCAAATCATGTATTTTTCACTATTTCAGCCGTAGCTCGAAAAATATTAAACATAAGAAGTCCCAGTATATAAAATTATATTCTATTTTAATTATATATTTAATAAAGTTAAAATTATTGAATTCGAATAATTATAATATATTTTGATTTTCCACATACCGTATCGTATCACCTATGTTTAATAATTTATTTTTACATGACGTAGATAGGAAATAATTAATATTA
Organism: Osedax fenrisi; assembly: GCA_964019155.1. Lineage (NCBI taxonomy): Eukaryota > Metazoa > Annelida > Polychaeta > Sabellida > Siboglinidae > Osedax > Osedax fenrisi. The sequence continues at coordinate 77,265,602 of OZ025243.1, forward strand.
ACTCGATTTTACATATTAGTAAATTTCACCTCAATAATACATGTAAATTAATTCCGATGTAAAAATTTGTATTCAGATATTCAAACCGGAAGTACGATTTCGTAAATCTACGTAATGTATTCTAAATTAAATAAACTCATTTTTACGAAATTATTTACCATCAAATTCTCCACGATAAAGTTTGTTATTAAAAATTTGCGTCGAATTTAAATTTTTCGATTACGTAAATCGACTAAAAAAGTACACTATTTAACGATTATTGGTATCACGTGAATACATATTCAAAAAAGTAAATCATCTATTAAAACCCCGCTGCCCCACTTTATCACCTGTGGTTTTCCTTACGGAAAACGGATCTCGCGTTCGCGAGATCCTAATACTTACACACACAGACACACACACAGACAACTTCGCTCTTATAGTATAGACTAGGCGGCCGGGGCCCGGCTTCGCCCGTGATCGCGCGTAACGTTCACTTGATGATGTAATGTACTTGGGAATGTTTATTAATATGTTTATATAGGTACTATAACTTAAAATATCAATGACACATACACACATTTATCAATATGCTTTTATAGGTTCACTCGGGATGTAATGCAGCTAAAAAAAACCTCCACAAATTAAAACTTAACCCAACCTAACCAAAACTGTGAAAATAACAATATAAATAAATATGCTTTTATAGGTTCATTCGGGAAGTAATGAAGCTAAAAAAAAACTACCAAAATTAAAAATGAACCCAACCTAACCACAACTTTGAAAATAACAATATAAATAAATATGCTTTTATAGGTTCACTCGGGAAGTAATGCAGCTAAAAAAAACCTACCAAAATTAAAACTTAACCCAACCTAACCACAACTGTGAAAAATACTAATACTCTAAAAGCAATGACCACACAAAGACATATATCAATATACTTGTATAGGCTCACTTGGGAAGTGATGCAGCTAAAAAAAACACCAATATTAAAACTTAATCCAATCTAACCACAACTGTGAAAATATACTTATATAGGCTCACTCGGGAAGTAATGCAGTTAAAAAAAACCTACACAAATTAAAACTTAACCCAACCTAACCACAATAGTGAAAATATACTTTTATAGTCTCACTCGGGAAGTAATGGAGCTAAAAAAAACCTAAGAAAATTAAAACTTAACCCAATCTAATAACAACTGTGAAAATAACAATATAAATAAATATGCTTTTATAGGCTCACTCGGGAATTAATGCAGTTAAAAAAAACCACCAATATTAAAACTTAATCCAATCTAACCACAACTGTGAAAATAACAATATAAATGAATATGCTTTTATAGGTTCACTCGGGAAGTAATGCAGCTAAAAAAAACCTACACAAATTAAAACTTAACCCAACCTAACCACAACTGTGAAAATAACAATATAAATAAATATGCTTTTATAGGTTCACTCGGGAAGTAATGCAGCTAAAAAAACCTACACAAATTAAAACTTAACCCAACCTAACCACAACTGTGAAAATAACAATATAAATAAATATGTTTTTATAGGTTAACTCGGGAAGTAATGCAGCTAAAAAAAACCTACCAAAATTAAAAATTAACCCAACCTAACCACAACTGTGAAAATAACAATATAAATAAATATGCTTTTATAGGTTCACTCGGGAAGTAATTCAGCTAAAAAAAACCTACCAAAATTAAAACTTAACCCAACCTAACCACAACTGTGAAAATAACAATATAAATAAATATGCTTTTATATGCTCACTCGGGAAGTAATGCAGCTAAAAAAACCTCCACAAATTAAAAAAATTAGCTAAAAAAATCACCAATATTAAAACTTAATCCAATCTAACCACAACTGTGAATATAACTATATAAATAAATATGTTTATATAGGTTCAATTGGGTAGTAATGTAGCTAAAAAAAACCTACACAAATTAAAACTTAACACAACCTAACCACAACAGTGAAAATATACTTGTATAAGCTCACTCGGGAAGTAATGCAGCTAAAAAAATCCTCCACAAATTAAAACTTAACCCAACCTAACCACAACCGTTATAATATACTTTTATAGGCTCACTCGAGAAGTAATTCAGCTAAAAAAAACCTCCACAAATTTAAACTTAACCCAACCTATCCATAACTGTAAAAATAACAATATAAATAAATATGAAGTTATAGTCTCACTCGGGAAGTAATGCAGCTACAAAAAAACCTCCAAACATTAAAACTTAACCCAACCTAACCATAACAGTGAAAATATACTTTTATAGTCTCACTCGGGAAGTAATGCAGCTAAAAAAATCTCCAAAAATTAAAACGTAACCAAACCTAACCACAACCGTGACAATATACTTTTATAGGCTCACTCGAGAAGTAATGCAGCTAAAAAAAAACTCCACAAATTAAAACTTAATCCAATCTAACCACAACTATGAAAATAACTATATAAATAAAAATGCTTTTATAGGCTCACTCGGGAGGTAATGCAGCTAAAAAAAACCACCAATATTAAAACGTAATCCAATCTAACCACAACTGTGTACATATCCTAGGGTCACTCGGGAAGTAATGCATCTAAAAAAAACATACACAAATTAAAACTTAACCCAACCTAACCACAACAGTAAAAATATACTTTTATTAGCTAACTCGGGAAGTAATGCAGCTAAAAAAAACCTACACAAATTAAAACTTAACCCAACCTAATCACAACTGTGAAAATATCCTTGTATAGGCTCACTCGGGAAGTAATGCAGCTAAAAAAAACCTACACAAATTAAAACTTAACCCAACCTGAACTAAACTGTTAAAATAATACTCAAAATATAATTTAACATACATACATATACATACATATATCATTATGCTTATATTGGTTCACTCGGGAAGTAATGCAGCTAAAAAAAACCACCAATATTAAAACTTAATACAATCTAACCACAACTGTGCAAATATCCTTGTATAGTCTTACTCGGGAAGTAATTCAGATAAAAAAAACCAACGTATCGTATCACCTATGTTTAATAATTTATGTTTACATGGCGTAGATAGGAAATAATTAATATTAACTCGATTTTACATATTAGTAAATTTCACCTCAATAATACGGGTAAATAAATTACGATGCAACAATTTGTATTTAGATATTCAAACCGGAAGTACGATTTCGTAAATCTACGTAATGTATTCTAAATTAAAGAAACTCATTTTTACGAAATTATTTACCATCAAATTCTCCTAGATAAAGTTTGTTATTAAAAATTTGCGTCGAATTTAAATTTTTCGATTACGTAAATCGACTAAAAAAGTACACTATTTAACGATTATTGGTATCACGTGAATACATATTCAAAAAAGTAAATCATCTATTAAAACCCCGCTGCCCCACTTTATCACCTGTGGTTTTCCTTACGGAAAACGGATCTCGCGTTCGCGAGATCCTAATACTTACACACACAGACACACACACAGACAACTTCGCTCTTATAGTATAGACTAGGCGGTCGGGGCCCGGCTTCGCCCGTGTTCGCGCGTAACGTTCACTTGTTGATGTAATGTACTCGGGAGGTGATGTAATGTACTCGGGAAGTGATGCAGATAAAAAAATCACCAATATTAAAACTTAATCCAATCTAACTACAACTGTGAAAATAACTATATAAATAAAAATGCTTTTATATGCTCACTCGGGAAGTGATGCAGCTAAAAAAAACCACCAATATTAAAACTTAATCCAATCTAACCACAACTATGAAAATAACTATATAAATAAAAATGCTTTTATAGGCTCACTCGGGAAGTAATACAGCTAAAAAAAACCTCCAACAATTTAAAATCAACCCAACCTAACCACAACTGTAAAAATAACAATATAAATAAATATGCTTTATAGGCTCACTCGGCAAGTAATGCAGCTAAAAAAAACCTCAAAAAATTAAAACTTAACCCAACCTTACCACAACCCTGACAATATACTTTTATAGGCTCACTTGAGAAGTAATGCAGCTAAAAAAAACCTCCAAAATTAAAACTTAACCCAACCTAACCACAACATTGAAAATATACTTTTATAGGCTCACTCGGGAAGTAATGCAGCTAAAAAAAACCTACCAAAATTAAAATTAACCCAACCTAACCCACAACTGTGAAAATAACACTATACATAAATATGCTTTTATAGGCTCACTCGGGAAGTAATGCAGCTAAAAAAACCTACACAAATTAAAACTTAACCCAACCTAACCACAACTGTGAAAATAACAATATAAATAAATATACTTTTATAGGCTCACTCGGGAAGTAATGCAGCTAAAAAAAACCTCAAAAAATTAAAACTTAACCCAACCTTACCACAACCCTGACAATATACTTTTATAGGCTCACTCGGGAAGTAATGCAGCTAAAAAAAACCACCAAAATTAAAACTTAACCCAACCTAACCACAACCGTGAAAATATACTTGTATATACATACTCGGGAAGTAATGCAGCTAAAAAAAACCACCAAAATTAAAACTTAACCCAACCTAACCCACAACTGTGAAAATAACACTATAAATAAATATGCTTTTATAGGCTCACTCGGGAAGTAATGCAGCTAAAAAAACCTACACAAATTAAAACTTAACCCAACCTAACCACAACTGTGAAAATAACAATATAAATAAATATACTTTTATAGGCTCACTCGGGAAGTAATGCAGCTAAAAAAAACCTCCAAAAATTTAAACTTAACCCAACCTTTCCACAACTGTGAAAATAACAATATAAATAAATATACTTTTATAGGCTCACTCGAGAAGTAATGTGCTAAAAAATACCTACACAAATTAAAACTTAACCCAACCTAATCACTACTGTGCAAATATGCTGTTATAGGTTCACTCGGGAAGTAATGCAGCTTAAAAAACCACCAAAAATTTAAACTTAACCCAACCTAACCACAACTGTGAAAATAACAATATAAATAAATATACTTTTATAGGCTCACTCGGGAAGTAATGCAGCTAAAAAAAACCTCCAAAAATTTAAACTTAACCCAACCTTACCACAACTGTGAAAATAACAATATAAATAAATATACTTTTATAGGCTCACTCGAGAAGTAATGTAGCTAAAAAAAACCTACACAAATTAAAACTTAACCCAACCTAATCACAACTGTGAAAATAACTATAACTAAAAATATCAATGACCACATACATATATATATGATTGTATATGCTCACTCGGTATGTATTGCATATATAATTATATAATAGATTTTATAAACAATATTTTTTTATAAATCTATATTTTTTTTCTTGACTGTATGATGACATTTGACGAAATAATAAAACAGAGATTGAAACCCTATTATTCATATTTTCATGATTTTTCCCATTTTATTACATGTATTTTCGTACTTCTAATCTGTTGAAACAATAATTTATATGAAAATATGACCGGAAGTCGGTCAAATAGACTACTCTCAAATCATGTATTTTTCACTATTTCAGCCGTAGCTCGAAGAATATTAAACATAATAAGTCCCAATTTATAAAATTATATTCTATTTTAATTATATATTTAATAAAGTTAAAATTATTGAATTCGAATAATTATAATAGATTTTGATTTTCCACATACCGTATCGTATCACCTATGTTTAATAATTTATGTTTACATGGCGTAGATGGGAAATAATTAATATTGACTCGATTTTACATATTCTTGAATTTCACCTCAATAATACGGGTAAATTAATTACGATGTACCAATTTGTATTTAGATATTCAAACCGGAAGTACCATTTCTTAAATCTACGTAATGTATTCTAAATTAAAGAAACTCATTTTTACGAAAATATTTACCATCAAATTATTCACGATAAAGATTGTTATTAAAAATTTGCGTCGAATTTAAATTTTTCGATTACGTAAATCGACTAAAAAATGACACTATTTAACGATTATTGGTATCGCGCGAATACATAATCAAAAAAGTAAATCATCTATTTCAAGCCCGCTGCCCCACTTTAAAACTTAACCCAACCTAACCACAACTGTGAAAATATAATTGTATATGCTCACATGGGAAGTAATGCAGCTAAAAAAAACCTCCAGAAATTAAAACTTAATCCAAACTAACCACAACCGTGACAATATACTTGTATAGGCTCACTCGAGAAGTAATGCAGCTAAAAAAAACCTCCATAAATTAAAACTTAACCCAACCTAACCACAACTGTGAAAATATAATTGTATAGGCTCACATGGGAAGTAATGTAGCTAAAAAAAACCTACACAAATTACAACTTAACACAACCTAACCACAACAGTGAAAATAACAATATAAATAAATATGCTTTTATAGGCTCACTCGGGAAGTAATGCAACTAAAAAAAACCTCCCCAAATAAAAACTTAACCCAACCTAAACAAAACTGTGAAAATAATACTTAAAATATAATATACCATACATACATATACATACATATATTATTATGCTTTTATAGGCTCACTTGAGAAGTAATGCAGCTAAAAAATACCTACAAAAATGTAAACTTAACCCAACCTAACCACAACTGTGAAAATAACAATATAAATAAATATGCTTTTATAGGCTCACTCGAGAAGTAATGCAGCTAAAAAAACATCCAAAAATTAAAACTTAACCCAACCTAACCACAACTGTGAAAATAACAATATAAATAAATATGCTTTAATAGGTTCACTCGGGAAGTAATGAAGCTAAAAAAAACCTACACAAATTAAAACTTAATCCAACCTAACAACAACCGTGACAATATTCTTTTATAGGCTCACTCGAGAAATAATGCAGCTAAAAAAAACCTCCAACAATTTAAAATCAACCCAACCTAACCAAAACTGTAAAAATAACAATATAAATAAATATGCTTTATAGGCTCACTCGGGAAGTAATGCAGCTAAAAAAAACCTACCAAAATTAAAACTTAACCCAACCTAACCACAACTGTGAAAATAACAATATAAATAAATATGCTTTGATAGGTTCACTCGGGAAGTAATGCAGCTAAAAAAAACCTACCAAAATTAAAACTTAACCCAACCTAACCACAACTGTGAAAATAACAATATAAATAAATATGCTTTTATAGGTTCACTCGGGAAGTAATGAAGATAAAAAAAAACCTACCAAAATTAAAACTTAACCCAACCTAACCACAACTGTGAAAATAACAATATAAATAAATATGCTTTTGTAGGGCTCACTCGGGAAGTAATGCAGCTAAAAAAACCTACAAAAATTAAAACTTAACCAACCTAACCACAACTGTGAAAATTACAATATAAATAAATATGCTTTTATAGTTTCACTCGGGAAGTAATGCAGCTAAAAAAACCTACACAAATTAAAACTTAACCCAACCTAACCACAACTGTGAAAATAACAATATAAATAAATATGCTTTTATAGGTTCACTCGGGAAGTAATGCAGCTAAAAAAACCTACAAATATTAAATAACTTAACCTAATCTAACCACAACAGCGACAATATAATTGTATATGCTCACTCGGGAAATAAGGCAGCTAAAAAAGCCTACACAAATTAAAACTTAACCCAACCTAACCATAACAGGGAAAACATACTTTTATAGGCTCACTCGGGAAGTAATGCAGCTAAAAAAACCTCCAAAAATTAAAACTTAACCCAACCTAACCACAACCGTGACAATAAACTTTTATAGGCTCACTCGGGAAGTAATGCAGCTAAAAAAACCTCCAAAAATTAAAACTTAACCCAACCTAACCACAACCGTGACAATAAACTTTTATAGGCTCACTCGGGAAGTAATGCAGCTAAAAAAAACACCAATATTAAAACTTAACCGAACCTAACCAAAACTGTGAAAATAACAATATAAATAAATATGCTTTTATAGGTTCACTCGGGAAGTAATGCAGCTTAAAAAAACCACCAATATTGAAACTTAATCCAATCTAACCACAACTGTGAAAATAACAATATAAATAAATATGCTTTTATAGTTTCACTCGGGAAGTAATGCAGCTAAAAAAACCTACACAAATTAAAACTTAACCCAACCTAACCACAACTGTGAAAATAACAATATAAATAAATATGCTTTTATAGGTTCAATCAGGCAGAAATGCAGCTAAAAATAACCTACACAAATTAAAACTTAACCCAACCTAACCACAACTGTGAATAGATTTTAGAATAGATTTTAGAAAAAATATTTTTATATAAATCTATATTTTTTTTCTTTGACCATATATATGATGACATTTGGCGAAATATTAAAACAGAGATGGAAACCCTATTATTCATATTTTCATGATTTTTCTCATTTTATTACATGTATTTTCGTACTCCTAATCTGATGAATACATAATTTATATGAAAATATGACTGGAAGTCGGTCAAATAGAATACTCTAAAATCATGTATTTTTCACTATTTCAGCCGTAGCTCGAAGAATATTAAACATAATAAGTCCCAATTTATAAAATTATATTCTATTTTAATTATCTATTTAATAAAGTTAAAATTATTGAAATCGAATAATTATTGTAGATTTTGATTTTTTACATCAACGTATCGTATCACCTATATTTTATAATTTATTTTTACATGGTGTAGATGGGAAATAATTAATATTAACTCGATATTACATATAGGTAATTTCACCTCAATAATACGGGTAAATAAATTGCGATGCAACAATTTTTATTCAGATATTCAAACCGGAAGTACGATTTCGTAAATCTACGTAATGTATTCTAAATTAAAGAAACTCATTTTTACGAAATTATTTACCATCAAATTATTCACGATAAAGTTTGTTATTAAAAATTTGCGTCGAATTTAAATTTTTCGATTACGTAAATCGCTTAAAAATGACACTATTTAACGATTATTGGTATCGCGCGAATACATATCTAAAAAAGTAAATCATCTATTAAAACCGCGCTGCCCCACTTTATCACCTGTGGTTTTCCTTACGGAAAACGGATCTCGCGTTCGCGAGATCCTAATACTTACACACACAGACACACACACAGACAACTTCGCTAATATAGTATAGACTAGGCGGTCGGGGCCCGGCTTCGCCCGTGATCGCGCGTAACGTTCACTTGATGATGTAATGTACTTGGGAATGTTTATTAATATGTTTATATAGGTACTATAACTTAAAATATCAATGACACATACACACATTTATCAATATGCTTTTATAGGTTCACTCGGGATGTAATGCAGCTAAAAAAAACCTCCACAAATTAAAACTTAACCCAACCTAACCAAAACTGTGAAAATAACAATATAAATAAATATGCTTTTATAGGTTCATTCGGGAAGTAATGAAGCTAAAAAAAAACTACCAAAATTAAAAATTAACCCAACCTAACCACAACTTTGAAAATAACAATATAAATAAATATGCTTTTATAGGTTCACTCGGGAAGTAATGCAGCTAAAAAAAACCTACCAAAATTAAAACTTAACCCAACCTAACCACAACTGTGAAAAATTACTAATACTCTAAAAGCAATGACCACACAAAGACATATATCAATATACTTGTATAGGCTCACTTGGGAAGTGATGCAGCTAAAAAAAACACCAATATTAAAACTTAATCCAATCTAACCACAACTGTGAAAATATACTTATATAGGCTCACTCGGGAAGTAATGCAGTTAAAAAAAACCTACACAAATTAAAACTTAACCCAACCTAACCACAATAGTGAAAATATACTTTTATAGTCTCACTCGGGAAGTAATGGAGCTAAAAAAAACCTAAGAAAATTAAAACTTAACCCAATCTAATAACAACTGTGAAAATAACAATATAAATAAATATGCTTTTATAGGCTCACTCGGGAATTAATGCAGTTAAAAAAAACCACCAATATTAAAACTTAATCCAATCTAACCACAACTGTGAAAATAACAATATACATGAATATGCTTTTATAGGTTCACTCGGGAAGTAATGCAGCTAAAAAAAACCTACACAAATTAAAACTTAACCCAACCTAACCACAACTGTGAAAATAACAATATAAATAAATATGCTTTTATAGGTTCACTCGGGAAGTAATGCAGCTAAAAAAACCTACACAAATTAAAACTTAACCCAACCTAACCACAACTGTGAAAATAACAATATAAATAAATATGTTTTTATAGGTTAACTCGGGAAGTAATGCAGCTAAAAAAAACCTACCAAAATTAAAAATTAACCCAACCTAACCACAACTGTGAAAATAACAATATAAATAAATATGCTTTTATAGGTTCACTCGGGAAGTAATTCAGCTAAAAAAAACCTACCAAAATTAAAACTTAACCCAACCTAACCACAACTGTGAAAATAACAATATAAATAAATATGCTTTTATATGCTCACTCGGGAAGTAATGCAGCTAAAAAAACCTCCACAAATTAAAAAAATTAGCTAAAAAAATCACCAATATTAAAACTTAATCCAATCTAACCACAACTGTGAATATAACTATATAAATAAATATGTTTATATAGGTTCAATTGGGTAGTAATGTAGCTAAAAAAAACCTACACAAATTAAAACTTAACACAACCTAACCACAACAGTGAAAATATACTTGTATAAGCTCACTCGGGAAGTAATGCAGCTAAAAAAAACCTACACAAATTAAAACTTAACCCAACCTAACCACAACCGTTATAATATACTTGTATAAGCTCACTCGAGAAGTAATGCAGCTAAAAAAAACCTCCACAAATTTAAACTTAACCCAACCTATCCATAACTGTAAAAATAACAATATAAATAAATATGAAGTTATAGTCTCACTCGGGAAGTAATGCAGCTACAAAAAAACCTCCAAACATTAAAACTTAACCCAACCTAACCATAACAGTGAAAATATACTTTTATAGTCTCACTCGGGAAGTAATGCAGCTAAAAAAATCTCCAAAAATTAAAACGTAACCAAACCTAACCACAACCGTGACAATATACTTTTATAGGCTCACTCGAGAAGTAATGCAGCTAAAAAAAAACTCCACAAATTAAAACTTAATCCAATCTAACCACAACTATGAAAATAACTATATAAATAAAAATGCTTTTATAGGCTCACTCGGGAGGTAATGCAGCTAAAAAAAACCACCAATATTAAAACGTAATCCAATCTAACCACAACTGTGTACATATCCTAGGGTCACTCGGGAAGTAATGCATCTAAAAAAAACATACATAAATTAAAACTTAACCCAACCTAACCACAACAGTAAAAATATACTTTTATTAGCTAACTCGGGAAGTAATGCAGCTAAAAAAAACCTACACAAATTAAAACTTAACCCAACCTAATCACAACTGTGAAAATATCCTTGTATAGGCTCACTCGGGAAGTAATGCAGCTAAAAAAAACCTACACAAATTAAAACTTAACCCAACCTGAACTAAACTGTTAAAATAATACTCAAAATATAATTTAACATACATACATATACATACATATATCATTATGCTTATATTGGTTCACTCGGGAAGTAATGCAGCTAAAAAAAACCACCAATATTAAAACTTAATACAATCTAACCACAACTGTGCAAATATCCTTGTATAGTCTTACTCGGGAAGTAATTCAGATAAAAAAAACCAACGTATCGTATCACCTATGTTTAATAATTTATGTTTACATGGCGTAGATAGGAAATAATTAATATTAACTCGATTTTACATAGTCTTGAATTTCACCTCAATAATACGGGTAAATAAATTACGATGCAACAATTTGTATTTAGATATTCAAACCGGAAGTACGATTTCGTAAATCTACGTAATGTATTCTAAATTAAAGAAACTCATTTTTACGAAATTATTTACCATCAAATTCTCCTAGATAAAGTTTGTTATTAAAAATTTGCGTCGAATTTAAATTTTTCGATTACGTAAATCGACTAAAAAATGACACTATTTAACGATTATTGGTATCACGTGAATACATATTCAAAAAAGTAAATCATCTATTAAAACCCCGCTGCCCCACTTTATCACCCGACGTTTTCCTTACGGAAAACGGATCTCGCGTTCGCGAGATCCTAATACTTACACACACAGACACACACACAGACAACTTCGCTCTTATAGTATAGACTAGGCGGTCGGGGCCCGGCTTCGCCCGTGATCGCGCGTAACGTTCACTTGATGATGTAATGTACTCGGGAGGTGATGTAATGTACTCGGGAAGTGATGCAGCTAAAAAAACCACCAATATTAAAACTTAATCCAATCTAACCACAACTGTGAATATAACTATATAAATAAAGCTACTTTTATAGGCAAACTCTGGAAGTAATGCAGCTAAAAAAAACCTCCACAAATTAAAACGTAACCCAACCTAACCACAACTGTGAAAATTAAAGGTAAATTAAAACTTAAGCCAACATAACCACAATAGTTAAAATATACATATATAGGTTCACTCGGGAAGTGATGCAGCTAAAAAAAACCACCAATATTAAAACTTAATCCAATCTAACCACAACTGTGAATATAACTATATAAATAAAGCTACTTTTATAGGCAAACTCTGGAAGTAATGCAGCTAAAAAAAACCTCCACAAATTAAAACGTAACCCAACCTAACCACAACTGTGAAAATTAAAGGTAAATTAAAACTTAAGCCAACATAACCACAATAGTTAAAATATACATATATAGGTTCACTCGGGAAGTGATGCAGCTAAAAAAAACCACCAATATTAAAACTTAATACAATATAACCACAACTGTGAATATAACTATATAAATAAATATGTTTATATAGGTTCAATCGGGTAGTAATGTAGCTAAAAAAAACACCAATATTAAAACTTAATCCAATCTAACCACAACTGTGAAAATATACTTATATAGGCTCACTCGGGAAGTAATGCAGTTAAAAAAAACCTACACAAATTAAAACTTAACCCAACCTAACCACAATAGTGAAAATATACTTTTATAGTCTCACTCGGGAAGTAATGGAGCTAAAAAAAACCTAAGAAAATTAAAACTTAACCCAATCTAATAACAACTGTGAAAATACCAATATAAATAAATATGCTTTTATAGGCTCACTCGGGAATTAATGCAGTTAAAAAAAACCACCAATATTAAAAATTAATCCAATCTAACCACAACTGTGAAAATAACAATATACATGAATATGCTTTTATAGGTTCACTCGGGAAGTAATGCAGCTAAAAAAAACCTACACAAATTAAAACTTAACCCAACCTAACCACAACTGTGAAAATAACAATATAAATAAATATGCTTTTATAGGTTCACTCGGGAAGTAATGCAGCTAAAAAAACCTACACAAATTAAAACTTAACCCAACCTAACCACAACTGTGAAAATAACAATATAAATAAATATGTTTTTATAGGTTAACTCGGGAAGTAATGCAGCTAAAAAAAACCTACCAAAATTAAAAATTAACCCAACCTAACCACAACTGTGAAAATAACAATATAAATAAATATGCTTTTATAGGTTCACTCGGGAAGTAATTCAGCTAAAAAAAACCTACCAAAATTAAAACTTAACCCAACCTAACCACAACTGTGAAAATAACAATATAAATAAATATGCTTTTATATGCTCACTCGGGAAGTAATGCAGCTAAAAAAACCTCCACAAATTAAAAAAATTAGCTAAAAAAATCACCAATATTAAAACTTAATCCAATCTAACCACAACTGTGAATATAACTATATAAATAAATATGTTTATATAGGTTCAATTGGGTAGTAATGTAGCTAAAAAAAACCTACACAAATTAAAACTTAACACAACCTAACCACAACAGTGAAAATATACTTGGGAATTAATGCAGTTAAAAAAAACCACCAATATTAAAAATTAATCCAATCTAACCACAACTGTGAAAATAACAATATACATGAATATGCTTTTATAGGTTCACTCGGGAAGTAATGCAGCTAAAAAAAACCTACACAAATTAAAACTTAACCCAACCTAACCACAACTGTGAAAATAACAATATAAATAAATATGCTTTTATAGGTTCACTCGGGAAGTAATGCAGCTAAAAAAACCTACACAAATTAAAACTTAACCCAACCTAACCACAACTGTGAAAATAACAATATAAATAAATATGTTTTTATAGGTTAACTCGGGAAGTAATGCAGCTAAAAAAAACCTACCAAAATTAAAAATTAACCCAACCTAACCACAACTGTGAAAATAACAATATAAATAAATATGCTTTTATAGGTTCACTCGGGAAGTAATTCAGCTAAAAAAAACCTACCAAAATTAAAACTTAACCCAACCTAACCACAACTGTGAAAATAACAATATAAATAAATATGCTTTTATATGCTCACTCGGGAAGTAATGCAGCTAAAAAAACCTCCACAAATTAAAAAAATTAGCTAAAAAAATCACCAATATTAAAACTTAATCCAATCTAACCACAACTGTGAATATAACTATATAAATAAATATGTTTATATAGGTTCAATTGGGTAGTAATGTAGCTAAAAAAAACCTACACAAATTAAAACTTAACACAACCTAACCACAACAGTGAAAATATACTTGTATAAACTCACTCGGGAAGTAATGCAGCTAAAAAAATCCTCCACAAATTTAAACTTAACCCAACCTAACCACAACCGTTATAATATACTTTTATAGGCTCACTCGAGAAGTAATTCAGCTAAAAAAAACCTCCACAAATTTAAACTTAACCCAACCTATCCATAACTGTAAAAATAACAATATAAATAAATATGAAGTTATAGTCTCACTCGGGAAGTAATGCAGCTACAAAAAAACCTCCAAACATTAAAACTTAACCCAACCTAACCATAACAGTGAAAATATACTTTTATAGTCTCACTCGGGAAGTAATGCAGCTAAAAAAATCTCCAAAAATTAAAACGTAACCAAACCTAACCACAACCGTGACAATACACTTTTATAGGCTCACTCGAGAAGTAATGCAGCTAAAAAAAAACTCCACAAATTAAAACTTAATCCAATCTAACCACAACTATGAAAATAACTATATAAATAAAAATGCTTTTATAGGCTCACTCGGGAGGTAATGCAGCTAAAAAAAACCACCAATATTAAAACGTAATCCAATCTAACCACAACTGTGTACATATCCTAGGGTCACTCGGGAAGTAATGCATCTAAAAAAAACATACACAAATTAAAACTTAACCCAACCTAACCACAACAGTAAAAATATACTTTTATTAGCTAACTCGGGAAGTAATGCAGCTAAAAAAAACCTACACAAATTAAAACTTAACCCAACCTAATCACAACTGTGAAAATATCCTTGTATAGGCTCACTCGGGAAGTAATGCAGCTAAAAAAAACCTACACAAATTAAAACTTAACCCAACCTGAACTAAACTGTTAAAATAATACTCAAAATATAATTTAACATACATACATATACATACATATATAATTATGCTTATATTGGTTCACTCGGGAAGTAATGCAGCTAAAAAAAACCACCAATATTAAAACTTAATACAATCTAACCACAACTGTGTAAATATCCTTGTATAGTCTTACTCGGGAAGTAATTCAGATAAAAAAAACCAACGTATCGTATCACCTATGTTTAATAATTTATGTTTACATGGCGTAGATAGGAAATAATTAATATTAACTCGATTTTACATAGTCTTGAATTTCACCTCAATAATACGGGTAAATAAATTACGATGCAACAATTTGTATTTAGATATTCAAACCGGAAGTACGATTTCGTAAATCTACGTAATGTATTCTAAATTAAAGAAACTCATTTTTACGAAATTATTTACCATCAAATTCTCCTAGATAAAGTTTGTTATTAAAAATTTGCGTCGAATTTAAATTTTTCGATTACGTAAATCGACTAAAAAATGACACTATTTAACGATTATTGGTATCACGTGAATACATATTCAAAAAAGTAAATCATCTATTAAAACCCCGCTGCCCCACTTTATCACCTGTGGTTTTCCTTACGGAAAACGGATCTCGCGTTCGCGAGATCCTAATACTTACACACACAGACACACACACAGACAACTTCGCTCTTATAGTATAGACTAGGCGGTCGGGGCCCGGCTTCGCCCGTGTTCGCGCGTAACGTTCACTTGTTGATGTAATGTACTCGGGAGGTGATGTAATGTACTCGGGAAATGATGCAGCTGAAAAAAACCACCAATATTAAAACGTAATCCAATCTAACCACAACTGTGTAAATATCCTAGGCTCACTCGGGAAGTAATGCAGCTAAAAAAAACCTACACAAATTAAAACTTAATCCAATCTAACCACAACTGTGAAAATAACAATATAAATGAATATACTTGTATAGGATCACTCGGGAAGTAATGTAGCTAAAAAAAACCTACCCAAATTAAAACTTAACCCAACCTAACTACAACTTAGAAAATATGCTTGTATATGCTCACTCGGTAAGTAATGCAGCTAAAAAAAACTACACAAATTAAAACTTAACCAAACCTAACCACAACTGTGAAAATAACAATATAAATTAATATACTTTTATAAGCTCACTCTGGAAGTAATGAAGCTAAAAATACCACCAATATTAAAACTTAATCCAATCTAACAACAATAGTGAAAATAACAATATAAATAAATATGCTTTTATAAGTTCACTCGGGATGTAATGCAGCTAAAAAAAACCTCCAACAATTTAAAATCAACCCAACCTAACCACAACTGTAAAAATAACAATATAAATAAATATGCTTTATAGGCTCACTCGGCAAGTAATGCAGCTAAAAAAAACATCAAAAAATTAAAACTTAACCCAACCTTACCACAACTGTGACAATATACTTTTATAGGCTCACTTGAGAAGTAATGCAGCTAAAAAAAACCTCCAAAATTAAAACTTAACCCAACCTAACCACAACATTGAAAATATACTTGTATAGGCTCACTCGGGAAGTAATGCAGCTAAAAAAAACATCAAAAAATTAAAACTTAACCCAACCTTACCACAACCGTGACAATATACTTTTATAGGCTCACTCGAGAAGTAATGCAGCTAAAAAAAACCTCCAACAATTTAAAATCAACCCAACCTAACCACAACTGTAAAAATAACAATATAAATAAATATGCTTTATAGGCTCACTCGGCAAGTAATGCAGCTAAAAAAAACATCAAAAAATTAAAACGTAACCCAACCTTACCACAACCGTGACAATATACTTTTATAGGCTCACTTGAGAAGTAATGCAGTTAAAAAAAACCTACCAAAATTAAAATTAACCCAACCTAACCATAACTGTGAAAATAACAATATAAATAAATATGCTTTTATAGGCTCACTCGGGAAGTAATGCAGCTAAAAAAACCTACACAAATTAAAACTTAATCCAACCTAACCACAACTGTGCAAATATGCTGTTATAGGCTCACTCGGGAAGTAATGCAGCCTATAAAACCACCAAAAATTTAAACTTAACCCAACCTTACCACAACTGTGAAAATAACAATATAAATAAATATACTTTTATAGGCTCACTCGAGAAGTAATGTGCTAAAAAATACCTACACAAATTAAAACTTAACCCAACCTAATCACAACTGTGCAAATATGATGTTATAGGCTCACTCGGGAAGTAATGCAGCTTAAAAAACCACCAAAAATTTAAACTTAACCCAACCTAACCACAACTGTGAAAATAATAATATAAATAAATATACTTTTATAGGCTCACTCGAGAATGAATGCAGCTAAAAAAAACCTACACAAATTAAAACTTAACCCAACCTAACCACAACTGTGAAAATATCCTTGTATAGGCTCACTCGGGAAGTAATGCAGCTACAACATATCTACCAATATTAAAACTTAACCCAACCTACATACAACAGTGACAATAACTAAAACTAAAAATATCAATGACCACATAGACATATATATATATATATATGCTTGTATAGGCTCACTCGGTATGTAATGCATATATAATTATAGAATAGATTTTAGAACAAATATTTTTTTATAAATCTATATTTTTTTCTTTGACCATATATATGATGACATTTGGCGAAATATTAAAACCGAGATGGAAACCTTATTATTCATATTTTCATGATTTTTCTGATTTTATTACATGTATTTTCGTACTCCTAATCTGATGAATACATAATTTATATGAAAATATGACTGGAAGTCGGTCAAATAGACTACTCTCAAATCATGTATTTTTCACTTTTTCGGCCGTAGCTCGAAGAATATTAAACATAAGAAGTCCCAATTTATAAAATTATATTCTATTTTAATTATCTATTTAATAAAGTTAAAATTATTGAAATCGAATAAATATTGTAGATTTTGATTTTTCACATCACCGTATCGTATCACCTATGTTTAATAATTTATGTTTACATGGCGTAGATAGGAAATAATTAATATTAACTCGATTTTACATAGTCTTGAATTGAACCTCAATAATACGGGTAAATAAATTACGATGCAACAATTTGTATTTAGATATTCAAACCGGAAGTACGATTTCGTAAATCTACGTAATGTATTCTAAATTAAAGAAACTCATTTTTACGAAATTATTTACCATCAAATTCTCCTAGATAAAGTTTGTTATTAAAAATTTGCGTCGAATTTAAATTTTTCGATTACGTAAATCGACTAAAAAATGACACTATTTAACGATTATTGGTATCACGTGAATACATATTCAAAAAAGTAAATCATCTATTAAAACCCCGCTGCCCCACTTTATCACCCGACGTTTTCCTTACGGAAAACGGATCTCGCGTTCGCGAGATCCTAATACTTACACACACAGACACACACACAGACAACTTCGCTCTTATAGTATAGACTAGGCGGTCGGGGCCCGGCTTCGCCCGTGATCGCGCGTAACGTTCACTTGTTGATGTAATGTACTTGGGAATTTTTATTAATATGTTTATATAGTTTCAATCGGACAGTAATGCATCTAAAAAAAACCACCAAAAATTAAAACTTAACCCAACCTAACCACAACAGTGTAAATATACTTTTATATGCTCACTCGGGAAGTAATGCAGCTAAAAAAACCTACACAAATTAAAACTTAACCCAACCTAACCACAACTGTGAAAATAACAATATAAATAAATATGCTTTTATAGGTTCACTCGGGAAGTAATGCCGCTAAAAAAAACCTACCAAAATTAAAAATTAACCCAACCTAACCACAACTTTGAAAATAACAATATAAATAAATATGCTTTTATAGGTTCACTCGGGAAGTAATGCAGCTAAAAAAAACCTACCAAAATTAAAAATTAACCCAACCTAGGCGGTCGGGGCCCGGCTTCGCCCGTGATCGCGCGTAACGTTCACTTGATGATGTAATGTACTTGGGAATGTTTATTAATATGTTTATATAGGTACTATAACTTAAAATATCAATGACACATACACACATTTATCAATATGCTTTTATAGGTTCACTCGGGATGTAATGCAGCTAAAAAAAACCTACAAAAATTAAAACTTAATCAAACCTAACCACAAAACTGACAATATACTTTTATAGGCTCACTCGAGAAGTAATGCAGCTAAAAAAAACCTCCAAAAATCAAAACTTAACCCAACCTATCCCCAACAGTGAAAATATACTTTTATAGGCTCACTCGGGAAGTAATGCAGCTAAAAAAAATCTCCACAAATCAAAACTTAACCCAACCTAACCACAACTGTGAAACTATAATTGTATAGGCTCACATGGGAAGTAATGCAGCTAAAAAAAACCTCCACACATTAAAACTTAACCCAACCTAACCACAACCGTGACAATATACTTGTATAGGTTCACTCTGGAAGTAATGCAGCTAAAAAAACCTACACAAATTAAATCTTAACCCAACCTAACCACAACTGTGAAAATAACTAATACTCCAAATATCAATGACCACACAAACAAATATATCAATATGCTTTTATAGGCTCACTCGGTAAGTAATGCAGCTAAAAAAACCTACCAAAATTAAAACTTAACCCAACCTAACCACAACTGTGAAATTAAATATATAAATAAATACACTTTTAACAGCTCACTCGGGAAGTAATGCAGCTAAACAAAACCTATACAAATTAAAACTTAACCCAACCTAACCACAACTGTGAAAATAAATAATACTCCAGATATTAATGACCACACAAAGACAAATATCAATATATTTGTATAGGCTAACTCGGGAAGTAATGTAGCTAAAACCTACAAATATATATATATATATATATATATATATATATATATATATATATATGCTTGTATATGCTCACTCGGTATGTAATTCATATATAATTATAGAATAGATTTTAGAAAAAAACAAATTTTATAAATCTATATTTTTTCTTTGACCATATATATGATGACATTTGGCGAAATAATAAAACAGAGATGGAAACCCTATTATTCATATTTTCATGATTTTTCTGATTTCATTACATGTATTTTCGTACTCGTAATCTGATGAATCCATATTTTATACGAAAATATTACCGGAAGTCGGTCAAATAGACTACTCTAAAATCATGTATTTTTCACTATTTCTGCCGTAGCTCGAAGAATATTAAACATAAGAAGTCCCAATATATATAAAATTATATTCTATTTTAATTATCTATTTAATAAAGTTAAAATTATTGAAATCGAATAATTATTGTAGATTTTGATTTTTTAACTCACCTAATTATATATTACGATTGTATCACCTATGTTTAATAATTTATTTTTACATGGCGTAGATAGGAAATAATTAATATTAACTCGATTTTACATATTAGTAAATTTCACCTCAATAATACGGGTAAAAAATTCCGATGCAACAGTTGTTATTTAAATATTCACACCGGAAGTACCATTTCGTAAATATACGTAATGTATTCGAAATTAAAGAAACTCATTTTTACGAAATTATTTACCATCAAATTATTCACGATAAAGTTTGTTATTAAAAATTTGCTTCGAATTTAAATTTTTCGATTACGTAAATCGACTAAAAAATGACACTATTTAACGATATTTGGTATCGCGCGAATACATATTCAAAAAAGTAAATCATCTATTAAAACCCCGCTGCCCCACTTTATCACCTGAGGTTTTCCTTACGGAAAACGGATCTCGCGTTCGCGAGATCCTAATACTTACACACACACACACAGACACACAGACAGACATTTTCGCTAATATAGTATAGACTAGGCGGTCGGGGCCCGGCTTCGCCCGTGATCGCGCGTAACGTTCACTTGTTGATGTAATGTACTTGGGAATTTTTATTAATATGTTTATATAGTTTCAATCGGACAGTAATGCATCTAAAAAAAACCACCAAAAATTAAAACTTAACCCAACCTAACCACAACAGTGAAAATATACTTTTATATGCTCACTCGGGAAGCAATGCAGCTAAAAAAACCTCCACAAATTAAAACTTAGCCCAACATAACCATAACAGTGAAAATATACTTTTATAAGCTCACTCGGGAAGTAATGCAGCTAAAAAAACCTCCACAAATTAAAACTTAACCCAACCTAACCACAACCGTGACAATATACTTGTATAGGTTCACTCGAGAAGTAATGCAGCTAAAAAAAACCTCCACAAATTAAAACTTAACCCAACCTAACCCCAACAGTGAAAATATAATTGTATAGGCTCACATGGGAAGTAATGCAGCTAAAAAAAAACCTCACACAATTAAAACTTAACCCAACCTAACCACAACAGTGAAAATATACTTTTATATGCTCACTCGGGAAGTAATGCAGCTAAAAAAACCTCCACAAATTAAAACTTAGCCCAACATAACCACAACAGTGAAAATATACTTTTATAAGCTCATTCGGGAAGTAATGCAGCTAAAAAAACTTCCACAAATTTAAACTTAACCCAACCTAACCACAACAGTGAAAATATACTTTTATAAGCTCACTCGGGAAGTAATGCAGCTAAAAAAAACCTCCAACAATTAAAACTTAACCCAACCTAACCACAACAGTGACAATATACTTTTATAGTCTCACTCGGGAAGTAATGCAGCTAAAAAAAACACCAATATTAAAACTTAATCCAACCTAACCACAACTGTGAAAATATACTTTTATAGGCTCACATGGGAAGTAATGCAGCTAAAAAAAACCTCCACAAATTAAAACTTAACCCAACCTAACCCCAACAGTGAAAATATAATTGTATAGGCTCACATGGGAAGTAATGCAGCTAAAAAAAACATCCACAAATTAAAACTTAACCCAACCTAACCACAACAGTGAAAATATACTTTTATAGGCTCACTCGGGAAGTAATGCAGCTAAAAAAACCTCCACAAATTAAAACTTAACCCAACCTAACCACAACAGTGAAAATATACTTTTATAAGCTCACTCGGGAAGTAATGCAGCTAAAAAAACCTCCACAAATTAAAACTTAACCCAACCTAACCACAACAGTGAAAATATACTTTTATAAGCTCACTCGGGAAGTAATGCAGCTAAAAAAAACCTCCAAAAATTAAAACTTAACCCAACCTAACCACAACCGTGGCAATATACTTTTATAGGCTCACTTAAGAAGTAATGCAGCTAAAAAAAACATCCACAAATTAAAACTTAACCCAACCTAACCATAACAGTGAAAATATACTTTTATAGGCTCACTCGAGAATGAATGCAGCTAAAAAAAACCTACACAAATTAAAACTTAACCCAACCTAACCACAACTGTGAAAATATCCTTGTATAGGCTCACTCGGGAAGTAATGCAGCTACAACATATCTACCAATATTAAAACTTAACCCAACCTACATACAACAGTGACAATAACTAAAACTAAAAATATCAATGACCACATAGACATATATATATATATATATATGCTTGTATAGGCTCACTCGGTATGTAATGCATATATAATTATAGAATAGATTTTAGAACAAATATTTTTTTATAAATCTATATTTTTTTCTTTGACCATATATATGATGACATTTGGCGAAATATTAAAACCGAGATGGAAACCTTATTATTCATATTTTCATGATTTTTCTGATTTTATTACATGTATTTTCGTACTCCTAATCTGATGAATACATAATTTATATGAAAATATGACTGGAAGTCGGTCAAATAGACTACTCTCAAATCATGTATTTTTCACTTTTTCGGCCGTAGCTCGAAGAATATTAAACATAAGAAGTCCCAATTTATAAAATTATATTCTATTTTAATTATCTATTTAATAAAGTTAAAATTATTGAAATCGAATAAATATTGTAGATTTTGATTTTTCACATCACCGTATCGTATCACCTATGTTTAATAATTTATGTTTACATGGCGTAGATAGGAAATAATTAATATTAACTCGATATTACATATTAGTAAATTTCACCTCAATAATACGGGTAAAAAATTCCGATGCAACAGTTGTTATTTAAATATTCACACCGGAAGTACCATTTCGTAAATCTACGTAATGTATTCGAAATTAAAGAAATTCATTTTTACGAAATTATTTACCATCAAATTATTCACGATAAAGTTTGTTATTAAAAATTTGCGTCGAATTTAAATTTTTCGATTACGTAAATCGACTAAAAAATGACACTATTTAACGATTATTGGTATCAAGCGAATACATATTCAAAAAAGTAAATCATCTATTAAAACCCCGCTGCCCCACTTTATCACCTGAGGTTTTCCTTACGGAAAACGGATCTCGCGTTCGCGAGATCCTAATACTTACACACACACACACACACAGACACACAGACAGACATTTTCGCTAATATAGTATAGATATATATATATATATATATATAGATTGAATACATATATTGAATACAATACAAATAGCGGATACAAATGGACCCCTCAATAAGACATAGACATACATGTTATAAATAACTATGGGGGCCCCGGACAATACAATACAAATAATAATATTTTGTTCTTGTGATTGATTTATAGTTTTTAAGTTAATGATTAACATAAAAGAAAAATAATAACTACATGTAGGAATCCTAATCATTATATTCTAATAATTTTCGTGCATAGACTTTGTCAATATCCAATTCATATGTAATATGAAATATTCGACAGACGAGGGATTTAGTCAGGCATCAGTAAGTCATGGGTGTAAGGTTATTATTGTAATTTATCAACGATTAATGTTTCCCATGATTCAGAGGTAGTAATTCATGTAACACTGAATGATTATCTAGGAGTTTAGAATGGATGTTCCTTAGTTGTTCAGTTACAGGGAGGTCATTTAAATTATGTCATTGTAGATATATTAAGTTAGGTAGGAATAATCGGAGCTATGTATTACATTGTTGCCACATGTCATGCATAAACAAACCATTGTATACATTTACTCATGTCCTTCGACTTGTGTTTATTGGTTATGCATGTGGATATGTTGTGTAGGACAGACTATTTCGAGAATATATCTACTATGATGAGATACATACCTACATACCTACTTACATACCTACTTATATAATCTTTAGTTTACTTTTTAATTATGAATTATTATTATAGAATAAACACTAATATTTGAACGCAATATTTTATTACAGTTAGCGGCTCAATACTATTGAAGACTACGGATAAATTAGAGAAAAATTTGTTATAAATACTGCTGCTATTAAAAGGTGTGGATATTCTAAAAAGATGAACTGCTGTAACAACATGCTGATTATTATTGGAGACTGTATACAATAAGATTTAATGTTGACAATTCAAACCAGATTACATATTGCACATGGTAAATATTATTACAGTATATTTAAGTTTTACATATGCATATTAATTATTCAAAATACTTTTATAGGAATGATATACTTAATTTATGGTTGCTCTACATAAGTATTCGAACTGATACTGGATAATGGATACAAAATTGGTATTACCAATGATGTGGATGGATTATATGAAATATTGATATTTGAGTATAGCTATTAATAAATGTGTTTGTTATAGCCAATATATTATTAATGTAGGTTTTACTTTTTATATGTTATATGATAATGTTATATATTGTTTGTGTTATTATAACCAAAATATTATATTGAACTCTTATTACTATCTTGCATAATTAGATAATTATATTATTGATTTAAATAAATAATAAAAATATCATTAATCTATCGTGTATATTACTAATATATTATATCAATGTTATTTAAAGTTGTTCAAATTTTAAAAGTTTAATAATGTTATAATTTGTTCATATTAAAATACCTATAATATTATTTTTTTTAAATACATATTTAAATTTATTCAAAATACATATTAATATATACAAAATAAGTAATATAGAAATATTGTTATATAGATTAATTTCTTATATTATAATAAGTGTAATTAAATCAACTTTAATATCATATCTATAATTTTAATTTATATAGTATATTTATTTATATTTTATAGAGAAATTTCTCTCTAGCTATATGCATATACTATATGATATATGATTAGTTATGACTATATATAGTTATATCCATTCTTAAGAAATTTATAAAACTCCTTTATCTCTGGTTATTATTATAATCATTATATAAGTATCTTATGAAGTCTACTGATACATAATTATACTGCTATCTCTCTCTTTTATTATAGCCTTAATGATTATTTTAAATTAATAGAATAACTACGGTAGCAATAATTTTATTTATATACAAATTAAAGTTCAAATTACCATATGTTTATAAATTATTATTTAATTATATACTATAGCCATCTATCGTGATAAAGTACAATGCCTTCTAAATAGTCATTAATGTGAAACTGTTTTTTGATAATTCATATTTGATAATGCAACACGCCCCTTATCACTAGCGCATCGATATAAAGAAAGTGGATAAGCAATTGACGCACGCAATGCATGTAAAAGATAGACACGTGAATGACACTTTTATCGATAACTTTACAAAATGGTATCAGTGATTTTGATTGGATATTAGTCATATTATATATGTCAAATATCAAAACAGTAGTCTTTTCGTCGAAATATATTTAAGTGACTTCTATCTATATCAATGGATTTAAATTATAAATATCAATAAAATAGTATTATATCTTCAATTTAAATACACAAAATGACGAGGAATGTTGATATTATGTATTTTAAATATATAATTTTATTTTTAGTATAGATAGTACATTAAAATTGGTAGTGATTATCAATATATATATGATAAATACATATTATTATAAATAAAAAGTAGTGGGCCAGATAGTGGGTTTCGACTGCAGCGCTCGTAGCGGATAGTGCAATACACTACATTCAATTGCTTATCCACTTTCTTTATATCGATGCACTAGCGATATCGCTCAAAATTGTCGCTCGAAAAACGGTAATGTGAAACTCGCTTAACATATGTATTTTAGTGACATATACTTATTATTTGGGCGATCCTAATATATAGTATACTATAGGTCCTATAGGTCCGCTAAACTTGAACTCTTAAATAAAAAATCTTAAATAATCTTCTTCATCAGTCACCGTATACCAAATATCTATATTGATACAATAATTGTATAATTATTATAATTAATGAGTTTATATACAAAGTATATAAACTAATTAATAATTAGGTTTTATATTAATAATTAATAATTAATAATTATTATTATACAAAAATACCCATTTACTAAATGTATAGGTATCCTATTTATATATTATTTAATATGCGTATCTTCTAGATCATTAAAGTCACACATTGTATAATATAATTATATGTATTATATAAATTTACATTATTTTATATTTAATATCAGTATATGAAATTATTAATTCAAGTTGAAATAATTAATTCTAAAATGAATTACATATTTAAATTTGAATATGAAATTTGAAATAATGATTGACATCGATTGATATGATTGACATGTGTAGGGTATCTAGTGTTTATATTTATTGGTGATATCAGTTTTTAAGAACATTTATAATTTATAAACCTGAAAAATACATCTAATTAATTCACTTTTAAAATATATAAATACAATATTTTATTACTCTATTCATATAAAGTATACATTATATGTTTTTAATTCGTATTTAAATAGCTATTTTAATTACAATATCTTATATTTAGTGGATATCCATCCTCATATGGTTTACCATCCTCGCATATGACACCGGTGTCATATAATAAATCGTCCCCATTACAAAAATCGTCCCCGATTGTCCCGTGACTACAAAATTAATGATATTTTACAAAATACGAATAGCTTAAAATTTAAACTACATATAACTAATATTTATATACACACATTTGTAAACAAATAACTTATAATTATGCATTAAAAGAAAGTAATACTCAAATATATAAAGTAGAATGGAGATTATCATCGAATTTGATAATACCAGATTAAACGACAATAAATTAATATTTTAAAATTCTGAATCTACAGAAGTTATTTTTTTCTCCAATTCTAGCTCTAATTCTAAAAAATGGTATTCTAAAATTATCTCTATGTACTTTTCAATTAAAAAAATTATACGCATTTTCAGTTAATTATTGAACGAGTTGTAATTGGAATTTAATGTGGGTGTCGAGCGCGAAACACCAGCATAAAGTTATAAATAGAGTATATTCAAAGCTATTTGGTATATGTTTATTCACGAATATAAATGCGTATAATGTTTTTAAATTAAAATGGTATATAGAGATAATTTTAGAATACGATCTTACAGTATTATACTTAAAATTTAAAAATAATAACTTCTGTCGATTAGAATTTTAAAA
The DNA here is from genome assembly GCA_964019155.1 of Osedax fenrisi. NCBI lineage: Eukaryota > Metazoa > Annelida > Polychaeta > Sabellida > Siboglinidae > Osedax > Osedax fenrisi. The sequence continues at coordinate 77,293,433 of OZ025243.1, forward strand.
TATTAATTTATTATCACTTATCTGGTATTTTCAAAGTCATCTCCAATATACGTTATATATTTGTGTATTACTTTCATCTAATGCATAATTAGAAGATGATTTTTTCCAAATGGGTGTATACATATTAGTTATATGTAGTTTAAATTTGAAGCGATTCGTATGTTTATTTAGTGAAATATCATCGATTGTGTAATCACATGACCATCGGGGACGATTTTTAGAATGGGGACGATTTATTATATGACACCGGCACAAAAGGGGATTTTTGAGAAAAAAATATATTATTTATTAATAATTATATTATATAAAAATCCTAAAATGTGATTAATTCCCTTTAAAATTATATATAATATGATGGACAAAAGTAAAAAAAATTGCTTAAAATATGCATTATAAATGATAAGCGATTACAAATAATGATACCAAATTTGTATTCATTTATTTACTAATAGTATAGATCATATTCTCTTAGTATTATACTTATCAACACATTTAAATTTAGAATATATATATATAATTCTAAATGTATTGTACAAGATATAAAAAAAAGTTAGTTATTCTTTTATATATTTCTAAAGTTATGGTGCTATTTATATTTAATACAAATTTTAATTAAAAACAAATTAAATTTTACAAATATATCTGTTCTATTTTTTAAATTAATTTTGTATATTTGAAACTCCATAACTTTAGAACATCTTGATCAAACTATATGAAACTTTAAATATTAATTTAAAGTAGTATACTCTTCAGATATAGTTATAAATCTAAAAAATAAAATATGCTTACATATAATATATTATAACATTTATGGACATTTCTGGAATATTTATTATTTTACAAATTGGTGATATGTAGGTCCCATTCCCTTGTCTTATACTTAACAACACAAATTAAATTTAGACTTTATATAGCTCTAAATGTAATGTACAACATTATTTATTTTGTTATGTATTTATAAAGTTATGGTCTTTTAGTAAAACAATAATTTTAATAAATCTCATATGTTACCATGTAAATAAATCATATGTTGCGCCTGCCCTTACCACTCTACACTATATCTATGTACACATTATATATATATATAATATGTATATATAGAATATGTATAAATAGCGGATACAAATGTAACCCATTATAAGTCATAGTCATGTTATAAATAACTTCGAGGGGCCCCATATAAAATATTTGTAAATAAATATGTAATATTTGTTTCGTAAATGTTGTTTTTTCTTATATTAAGTTATTGATAAACACAATAGAAATAGCGAGCGCTACATGGAGTATATCCCAAATATCTCGCTTTCCATCAAGAGATCTTTCTACTGAGCTATAAACCCCAGGCCACACACACATATATATATATATATATGGGGTTTATAGCTCAGTAGAAAGATCTATATATATATATATATATATATATATATATATATATTCCCAAATGATCAATTATATATTGACTCGTACCACAACAAATACACGTCGGGAAGTAACAATGAAAGCTAATTGCGTTATAAGTACTGGCTGGGTATTACGAGGACGGGACACGAACACACAACGATAATAATAATAGTCTCGAGCGGTGATAATTCTGGGGGGGGGGGGCGGGGCGACCTAACACTTGATCACGTGGGGGAAGGGGCGTGGCTAGCGATATTCCGTGATTATAATCAGCGAGATGTTCGGATGGTATCGCTTCGTTGTTCCACGGCGATTTTCATTAATGGATTACTGTTAATAATATTCAGTATTTAGATATTATTCATAGTCGATGACTCATATCAAACACACACTCTCTCATACACACTCATACACACACACTCATACACACATACACACATACACACATATACACACACTCGTGTACATACTAATACACACATATATATTTATATATATATACACATTCACATACACACGATTCATACCCGTTATATTAATATCCAATATAAACATAATTAATTATGGTATTATCACGTGATGAATGACCCCTGACTATAGAGGATATCTTTATATAAGAATGTTAATTACTTACGCAATCATTTATTTAATATAGTCGTAACAGTATATTTAATAACACACACACACACACTATAGAGAGAGATGTTTTTGATATTGATATATTTTAACATGTAAATATTACTTGTGAAGGTTTTAATATATATTACTTTATACTTAAGTGTAGGTATACCGGTGCCATTGCATGTACTTATTAGTAGACTATAGTTTAAGTTAAACCCGTACACTAATAAATAATATGTGATGTAACATGTAATGGCATATTTATTATACATTACCTTACCAGGTCGAGCTTGCTCGGCATTTCATAACACGTAATTTCCATTCATTTCTATCATTCATTGCAGTCGGAAGTTCTTCTATCTTAATCATTGTGTCTTCTTTTAACTGATCTATATATGATTTCCTGGGCCTGCCACGGGATCTCTTACCATATTTTGGGATCCATAGTAGTAGATCACTAGCCAGTTCATCCTTACTCCTCCAACAATGTCCTGCGAAACTTAGTCGTTGTTTTCTAATAGTGTCAGATATTTTCGGGATGTTCTTATATAGTTCTTCGTTAGTCATGTGTAGATTCCAATGCTTTTTTTAATAGCTCTTAGCATCCTCGTATATGTTCCATCAATTTTTCTCTCCATAGCTACTGTCATTGTCCAGGTTACTGATCCGTAGACTAGAACAGTTTCTACAGCAGCTCTGAAGAAGTTTATTTTTAGGTTTTCTCTAAGATTTGATTTCCATATTATATTTAGGTTGTTTAGTGCAGCCCATGCCTTCGCAATTCTAATATTTATATCATGTTCTGTAGATCCTATATAACTTCCAAGGTATTTGAAATCATCTACTTTTTTTAATATTTTCTCCGTTTAAACTCTTAATAATTGACGTTGTTTTCTCATGTTGGTTAAAACTAATGTATTCCGTCTTTCCTGAATTTATTTTTAGACCAATTTCGTTTGCTTTCTCTTCTATTAAAAGTAATAGAGTATTTGCTTCTGATAGGTCGTTTGTTGTTAGAGCAATATCGTCCGCGTAATCTGCATCTGTGATACTTGCTGCTGGATACCTACTGCTCTTCCTTTTCGAAATGGTGAAACCTAGTTCTTTATTGCAATCCAGGGAATTCTTTAGAATATAGTCAAGGAATATTATGAATAAGAAAGGAGCAAGTGTATCACCTTGTTGTACACCGGTTGTAATTTCAAAGAAAGATGTGTCACCGTCTGGTGATCTAACCATGGACCGAGTGTTTTTGTATAGAATCATTATTGCATTTACTGTTTCTGAAGGAAGACCATATTTAAATAGAACTATTTTCATCATTTCGCGGTTTATGGTGTCGAAAGCCTTAGAGAAGTCTATGAAGAGTAGTGTGAGAGGTAGATTTTTATCTTTTACACCTTCGAATATACGGCGGATTGTTAGAATTTGTCCAGTTGTAGATCGGTTTTTTCGAAATCCATTTTGATTTTTCTTTAGTATGGGATCTATTTCTGTTCTAATTCTGTTTAGTAACATCAGGTTGTACATTTTTGCTGCTATAGGAGTTAATGTGATACCTCTGTAATTTTTGGTGACAGATAGATCGCCTTTTTTTGGGAAGGAAGTAAACAGCCTTGAGTCCATCTTTCAATTGGTTCTTGCCAATATACCTTATTGCATGAATCAAGTAAGAACTCTTGAAATTCGTATAGTTTCCATACTTCCACAGGTATTTCGTCTAATCCAGTGGCCTTGCCGTTTTGTATACTTTAAGTCGCTTTTATGAGTTCTTCAGATGTAAAATTGCCAGTTTTAATATCAAGTTGATCATATTCTGTAGGATGGTCTTCTGTACTGGTTAGGTTGCTTATTGGACAGCCCGGTAAATCTTGAAAATGATTATGTTATAGCTCGATACGTTCTTTCTATTTTTGCTTTTAGTTTGGCTTTGTTTGTTTTCTTTCTTCCACTTATTTCATTAACTGTTTTCCAGGCTAAAGCTGACTTTTTGTTTGTCGCTGCATTTTGTATTTCTTCTACTTTATTCTCGATGTAGTCATTTTGCTCATTTTCATAAAGCTTGACGAATGAGCTTTGTATAAGTTTGAAGTTCTTTATGCGCTCGGCTGTTGGATTTTGATGTTTCAATTTAGCAGCTTCGTATAAAGAAGCACGTTTTTGACTGATATTTATCGTTTCCCATGGTTATCTTTGTTTTAATTTCGGTTTCAATGGTATTATTTCGGCCGCAGCATTTCTACATAATTTTTCGAACTGTAAATATTTAGTATTTGCAGACGAGTTTGATTCATCGTTTGATGTATCTTGTAGTACAGAAAATGTGTTTTTTATCTTAGTAATAAAATAATTTCGTAATTCACGGTCATATTTTAGCCTGGACCAGTCGTAAGGTTTGTTTTTGCTACATTTCTTCTTATTTGCTCTGAGACTTAGTTTAATTTTAGTTGATAAAATACGATGATCATATGCTATACTTATAAAAGAGTTATATGCTCTGCAGTTTATTATGCTGTTTTTTTCCATTTCTTATTGATGATTAGGAAGTCAATTTGTGACTTATAGTCGTTCGGGGAGTTATGTGTCCAGATTTGTCCTAGTCTTTTTTGAAATTTTGTGTTCAGGCATAATAGATTATTTTCCTCTAGATAATTATCAGCATTGTTCCATTTCGATTTGTTGTTTTATGATAAGAGTATTAGAAACCATCTGTTTGTCCGAGTTGAGCATTGAAATCGCCACCAATGGTTAGGACATTATGTTTCGGGATCCGTCTTGTTAAAGAATTTAGTTCCGTATAGAATGCTATCGTTTCTTGTTCGTCACTTACATTTGTTGGGCTATAACATGAAATAATAGTCGTTTGTGGATTTCCAGAAAGGTTGATAGTCATTATTCTAGGGGTTATCTTCTCTATATCGGTTATTGCAGCATATGCTTATTTATTGACTAGAAAACCTATTCCACCTGTGGAGCATTTATAGAATTTCTCCAAGCTGAGCAGGTTATGAGTTTCCATGTTCCATAATCATGTTCTTTAATAACATTTTCATCATGAATTATTCTATGTTCTTGAATACAGATAATTTCATGATTTGTTTTTTCGGCTGATGCTATTAACTCTGGTATTTTCCAAATCTGTCTAAGTGTCTGTGTATTAAGTGTTGCAAATATGAGAACTTTATTTGCCTTTAGTAGTTTGGGGAGTTCAGATTTTTTGGATTTCTCAGTATCTATTTTTTCGAATGTAACCTAAGGTGGTTTTACAGGACGCGCTCCTTGTTTGACCGCGCGACGAGCGATGCGGTATGATAAATTTGTTGGTTGTAAGTGTGTCATTTGTTTGCTTTCGGTAGCTAATATAGCATTGTGCGGGCGCTGCTCCATACACATGCTAACAGTGCTCAATAATAGAGTTAAGGTACCTCGGCTAGTATTAGCTTTGGCACATCCGCTTACCCTGTTTTCAGTAGACTTCACGTGACCCTGATCGGGTGGCTAACACGTACTATGCCTTGCCAAAGGGCACCCTGGCTTTTGTCCGGCACTGCTTATTGGTTATTCGCAGTTGACCACTATATCTAGTGGCAATTCCCCTATCCGCAACCTGGGAGCCGCTGGGGCGGAGTTTAGCATCTCCAGTAAATATCTTCAGTAAATAATATAATCCAGTAATTATTATAATAATTATTATAATAAATATATTATCTTAATACTTATCAATTAATACTTATCTTAATGCATAAATAAAATATTTTGAAAACGTAACTAGAAACCCTATTCTTTTATATACTAACATTTAATTATTTGTTAGTTAATAAACTTAATTGTTCTATAGAATACGGAACTTATAAAGAATGTATATAGAAACTTATGTAATATATAAATTTAAAACTTATATGATGTATGAGTTATTTAACATGGTATTATGTATATTCTATAGCATATATGCATATACTATACTCTATATATATTCTATAGCATATTATATAGTATAGTATAGTATATAGTATAGTATATATATATATATATATATATATATATATATATATATATAATAAGGACAATTATTATATTTATGATTAATATAATAATGATAATATTAATATATTACTTATTGATAATTTATTTAAGCAAATATATTTGATTTATTAAATAATTATATATAACTTGTATACTAGTGAGATACTATAGTTATAATGGTGTGCAATGCATTGTACACTGTGTATTATATTTCAAGTATCGCGTGTGTATCGTATTTTTAATAACGTATTATTATTAAATAAAATTATGATTAAAAAATATCAAGTATTTGACTATCTCGAGTTAGTAAATCTAGATATGTGATTATCTCGAGACTGTAAATTTTGATATTTTATATCTCGTGATAATGAAAAATTACCAATATTCCAATCAATACTAATAATTATGAAAGCTACTATTAAAGCTTATATTACTAACGCAAACCTCACGTTGAATTTTTGACAATCATATGGAATCCTGGAATTGAAACTAGAACTTATATTCGACTAAAATCTAAAATCGAAAAGTCAAAAATATTGTACAATTCCGCCTGATGAAATACCATTTTATATTCTAAAAAAATTCTCATATGACTTATCAATACCATTATCTATAATATTCAACAAATCTATTGAAATTGGTTCATGTCCTATAAAATGGAAATATAGTTTTATAACACCGATTTTTAAGAAAGGTGATCCCTCTAGAAAAGAAAATTATAGACCAATTTCTATAACTAATATTATATCTAGAGTATTTGAACGATTAATTACAAAACACATTACATTATTTCTACTGAAAAACTCACTTTTATCAAACCATCAATTTGGTTTTATGAGTGGTAAGTCAGTAGAGTTACAATTATTGGAGTGCCTAAATAAATAGACCTCTACCATAAATGATAACAAATATATTAATATTGTATATTTTGATTTCAAAAAAGCGTTTGAAAACTCTCGCATATAAAATTTTTAATAAAATTAAAATATATAGGTATAGCAGGTAATATATTAAAATATATCTAATGTTTCCGGATCAATAGGAAACAATCTGTAAAAATAAATAACTAGTATTTAAAATTCAAAAATGTATTATCAGGTGTGCCCCAAGGTTCAGTTATTGGACCTTTACTTTTCATAATTTTCATTATTGATATAACTAATCTATTCACTGATAACATTAAAATAGATTTATTTGCAGATGACACTAAAATACATCTACAATCTAATAACATATCGGATAGAAAACTGATGCAATTATCAATTAACTCATTTCTATCATGGAGCAAAAACTGGCAACTTGATATAGCACCAAACAAAACTAATCTAATGTCATTAAATAGTAGTGTAATACCAACATATTATATAGAAAGTAAACTTATTAATAACTGTATATCAAATAAAGATCTAGGTATAATATTTGATAATTATTTGTATTTTGATAAGCATATAATAGAGTGTTGTAGAGGTGCTCTAATGACTATTAATAATTTATTTAGATGCTTTATAACCAGCGATGTTTCAATGATTTTAAAAGCTTATATTACATATGCTCGTCTTAAATTAGAGTTTGCCACAACTGTTTGGAATCCTGGTCTTAAAGCAAGACGTTACAATGGACTAACCGACAAGCTCGAACTTGTTCAGAGATTATTCACAAGGAGGTTATTTGGTACTTGCAGACTACAATATACTACTTATAATGAACGTCTAAAATACCTTGGAATCAAATCTCTTGAACTACGGCGTATGCACAAAGACTTGATTATGATATTCAAGCTAGTAAATAATCTATGCAAGGTTGATTACTCTGATATATTATATGTTACCAAGACAAATTCTAGAACACGTGGCCATGACTTAAAAATCCTGGCTAGTAAGTCACGAACAAATGTTCACATGAATTACCTAAATAATCGTATCATAAATATATGGAACAATCTTGATTATGAAACAGTTCATTCTCCATCTTTGAACTGTTTCAAATCCCGTATAAATAACATTAATTTTAATAGATACTTATATATTATGCGATCTATCAATTAATTTATTGTCATTTTTATTATTATCTTATAGCATGTAACCGTTCCATGTAATTAGTAAATTCAATATATTTATATAAGATATATCATGTAAATATTATCTAATTTTATTTTAATCTTATGTATTGCGAACGTTTGATATTTATTTTATATATATTAATTTTATTAAATTACTTATTTCCTATTGTTAATTTAAATAGTAAATTCAATATATTTATATAAGATATATCATGTAAATATTATCTAATTTTATTTTAATCTTATGTATTGCGAACGTTTGATATTTATTTTATATATATTAATTTTATTAAATTACTTATTTCCTATTGTTAATTTAAATGTTTACTGTATACTTTAATATTTATATTTATGAATTATCATGAATAAAATTCAATTCAATTCAATTCAATAATAATAATAATAATAATAATAATAATAATAATAATAATAATAATAATAATAATAATAATAATAATAATAATAATAATAATAATAATAATAATAATAATAATAATAATAATAATAATAATAATAATAATAATAATAATAATAATAATAATAATAATAATAATAATAATAATAGGCGGCCGGGGACCTCATTATTATTCATAGCAACCACATTTAAAGTCGCATAAATTTAACGCGTTATTTCTACAAATTAAAAAAAAATTAATTTCTTTAAAACTAATTAATTTCGGTATACATTCGGATAACTAGTTCTCTATATTATACGGAATTACTTTCAATATTTACGTAGTCATTTCAGTAAAGGATAAGGTTTTAAAATCGATTTCGAAAATAAGAAAATTGAAACAACACAACGCTAATTATTTAGTAAAATTTTAATAAAATTTTAATTTAAGAAAAATCGAATTCGGCAATTGTTCAATTTAAAATCATAGGGAAACAGTTTGTTAAAAATATATATAATTTCTAAAAGTATATGATTGTAATATATTTATTACATTAAAAATGGATTGTAGTACATGTAATTTAGAAATTAATAACGAAAATTATATAATATGTTCATGTGGTAATAAATACCATTATAAGTGCTTATATAAAGCAACAATTATGAAAACAAATTGGACTAATAAATCACCACCAACATATGCTATTCAGTTATTTAGATCACCAAATGTTACCTTTAAATGTAATACATGTATAAATAATAATAATGATAATACACCAATAAATCTACATAGTTTAAATAACTCGTTACCATCGTCTACTATTATTGATAATAGTAATATTAATACTTTAATAAATAGCACAGAAACAAAATTAAATATGTTAATATCAAAAATCACTGAAATAAGTGAATTGATTGTTGTTAAAAAATCATACGCTAATCATTAGTGATTAGCGATTATTGATTAACATAGATGACCCAACCTTTTTTTTAAATTGCCCACTTTTATATAAAAAAAAAAAGTTCGCCCCCACCCTATTATAATTAATAATACATTATGTATAATGTATACATTACATATAAGCTTTAAACGGTTTCTTGATTGTGTTACTATATTCATAACATCGCTAACACCTGTAAGTACATAATTTTATAATATATTCTTAAAGATAAATAATTCAATAAACCTCTTTCTATCAAATATTACGTAGGAAATGCCACCAAATACAACTTTATATATTTCCAAATTGCTGGATAAATAATTCCATACTTTATACAAAATGAAACATAACCAATAGCTTTAAATTCTGATTTATATTCATCATTACATTGAATTTCTATTATATTATCTTGTATAATCAGAGGAAAATCTGTAATCCCAGGAAACACAATCCAATATTAATCCAGATTCAATCCGGATCTATGATCCGGATTGAATCCGGATTAATATTGGATTTCCTGGATAATAAACATTTTATTACGGTAATTATAACAACAAAATTAATAATTTATAATGCTAATTTATATTATATTGTTATCTATATTATGGCTAGAAGTAATCTATATATCAGTTTTATGTTAGCGAAAATATAATTTCGTGGCTATAATAGATCTATAATATATTATACTTATATGTTACATGTATCCCCTATATGTGTTCCCTCATATATAAATATTACATAATCCGGATTAAATCCGGATTGAACAATCCAAATTAAATCAGTATCGCTTAATCCGGATCAAATCCGTATTGAATTTGAATCGAAATGCAAGGTTAAATCCGACATTTTATTCGAATCCAATCTGGATCTAATCCGTATCAAATAATTATTAAACAAATTTGAGATTATATAATCTCAAATATAATATATATTCGTATATTTAATATATTAAATATATAATAATCTTCATTTATAAAACATCAAACTTTGTATATTGTAAAAATAATTAATTTTTATATAAAATTATATTTTTGGATCCTATGATTCAAATTTAATCCGGATTAAATCAGGATCCGGATACATTTATCTTGATCCGAAATTAATCCAAATGCAATCCGGATCTAATACGGATTGAAAAAGTATGTGTTTCCTGGGATGTCAGGATCGAATAGTGTAAGTATTAATGGTTGAATGTCAAGCTTAATTAAATCTTAGAATCGTGTATTCATATTCTCTATTAGCAAGTTAAGGTGTGAAATGTATTCCAGTTTATCATGTTAGTTGATCTCTTATTCATTATTCATGTCTTGTAATCGGTGATAATGGAACAATTAATTTCTTCCTAGTTGATGTTTTTAGATTTCAACCTTTTTTTATAAATGTACACATAATACCCTTTACTTTCACGATATTTAAATCATTACCTATATAAAATGTAATATAGAATTTTTATTTTCACATAATATAAAACTTAATTATATATATTTAATAATATAATCCAATTATATTTTAAAATACATAATATGAAATATTATTTTATAGTATAATAATTATAGGGATAGATCAAAATATTATATAATTATAATATAATAACCTTAAAAAGATGTATTATTGATATTCAAATGTTCGAAAATATCACTTAAATAAGCCAGATCATATTTTATATTCTTCAGTTTTCCATGCAACTCAATATCGATTGTCTCAACATGTTCAAAAATTGAAGAATACAATTTATGAAACCTTGCTAGACAATTTCCTTTTGACAGCCATCGGACTTCAGTGTACAATAGAAGATGATTATATGTCTCGTCATTGTCATCACATAATTTTTAAAAACATTCTCTCTGATAAGCTACATCGTTTTATTTTATTTACTGTTATTATTATTATGTTTGAAGAGTGGTTTAATTTAACGCTCAACTTTTTAGCTGCAAAATGTTGTCTGTGCACAATAGATTGATATACTACACAATGGATTGAGAATAGTGAAGGGTTATCTTTTTTCAGACGAGATACAACTTCACTATATTTTCCTATCATCGAAGGTGATCCATATGTAGCTATAGCTACCAAATGTTATAGTAAAATACTTTTTGATTCAAAATAATTCTTAATTTCTTCATAAACAGTAAGTCCTTTACAATTAAGAATTAGCTTGGAAAATAATGAATCTTCCTTCATCTCTCGATTCGAAATAAACCGAACATAACATAATAATAATGACTCAGAATTTCGCAATGTTGACACATCAATTAGCATAGAGAATTGATTTACTTTTAAATAGTCACATAATTTATTTTCAATATTGTCACTCATTTCATCAATTCTAAGCATCATAGTATTATTACTTAAGGAATTATTACTTAAAGGAATTGAATAAATCAATTTTTTAGCATTTTCATTTAATTCTGCTGCAATTTCTTTTATTACAGTTTTTATTAAATGTTCACCTATAGTATGAGGTTTGCCCGCTTTTATAATTTTAATCCAATATAATTGTTATTTGTAACTTTTGAAAAACAATTATTTATTGTATTTCTTTGAAATAAATTATATTTCAACAGTTCAACATATTCTATAGGTTTACTAGCATTATCAGGATGCGCTTTCCTGAAATGCTCAATTAATCTAGAAGTCTTCATAGCCTCATTGCTAATTTATAACACATCTATACATGTATAATTCGGGGACAAAGAAACAATATATATATATATATATATATATATATATACACAAATATTCACAAATTGCCCCCCAAACGCCCCCCTCCTTGAAATCGCCCCCCTACCGCCCCCCGGAGGGCGATAGGGACCTCTTTGGGAAACACTGCGCTAATGTAACCGCTACTGTAACCTCTACTGTAACCAATTCTGATACCTTTACTGACAATTTGGTAAAATCAGTAAATATTATTAAAAATAATATAGATAGCAATAATGAAATAATTATTCACAATATAAATATTCCTAATAATGATAAAACTAATTTCTTTAAATACTTAGTAAATATTATTTTTAAAACAGTAGATATTAATAAATCGTGTGTATTATCAATAGTTCAATTATCATTTAATAAATTAAAATTAATTTTAGATAATGTGGTCTCAAAAAAAATTATTTTATCAAATGTTAACCGATTATGTAGATTACGAGATCTTCAAAATTCATTCATTAGAACATCTCTAGATGAAATATCACTAGAACGTCATCAGATATTATACCATGTAGTTAAAAATAAATTAATTAAAAGTAAAAAAATTATCAAATGTATTTATAATTCTAGAAGTAGTTCCTATGAACTAAGATATATTATAAATAATAAAATAGACTGGAATATGTCAATTGGCGAAGATAATTTTAGTGTATGGAAATTGTCATATATTACTTATAAAAATTCCATTATTAATCAAAATTAAAATAAAACTATAGGTTTTAGATGACTAAACGGCAATAAAGATGAAAATATTAAAAATAACAATTTAAATATATATTATGCAAATGCTCGTAGTATTAGAAATAAAATGAATTTTTTGTAATTTTTACTTTCATCTAATAAATATGACATTATATGTTTAGTTGAAACATTCTTAACAGTAGATGATAGAGATTCTCTGAATTTAATCGGTGGAAAAAATTATATACTATTTAGATACGATAAATTAATTCATAGAGGAGGTGTTGCGATATTTTGTAAATCTAATTTATGTCCTGTAAGAAATTTTATTTCACACCTAGATGTTCAATATATACATTTAAAAATTAATTCAAAAATTCCATTTAATATTATATGTGTTTATAGACCTCCAAATTGTAATGAAGTATCTCATGAACAGATATGTAAATTATTTGATATAACCCAACAAAATTATAATTCTTCTATAATTATAGGAGATTTTAATTTACCAAATTTTAATTGGAAAGAATATACATTTCCTAGTTACCAAAAAAGTTATGCATTACTTTACGATTCCATTATTAAAAATTCATTTTCACAATTAATAAATAAGCCAACTCGTAATAATAATATAATTGATTTACTTTTTACTAATGAAAAACAATTACTATCTAATATAAATATTGGAGACTATTTCGGATTACACAAACATATAAGTTACCACTATTCTGTTTCATTTAATGTAAATATTGAAAAATACCCATGTAAACAGATTTTAAAATCAAACAATTTTGATTACAATAATGCTAATATAAAATTGATTAAATATCATCTTTCTAAATTTAATTGGGAATATCTAAATTAAAATGATTATAATATCGATCAAAAAGTAGAATATTTTAATAATGTTCTAAATAAATTATTTATATCACATATTCATAATATAAATAATACAATAAAACAGGTACTTCCAAAGAATATATTGAAATTGAAGAAGCAAGTAAAAAATGTATTTCGAAAATCTAAAACTAGTTTACAATATAAATATAATTGGATAGAAGCAAAACAAAATTATCCAAAGAATTATAATCTTTAAATTTTAAGAGAGAGATTAATGCAATTAATTCAAAAAATAAATTAAAGTTTTATAAATTTATGAAAAAAAGACACAATTTAAAATCTGGAGTATCTCCTCTAATTGATATATCAAATAATAATGTTTTATTTTCAGATCTCGACAAAGCAAATATGTTAAATTCATATTTTAGTTCAATTCAACAAAATGATAATGGAAATTTACCCGAATTTTATAATTTAACTAAACAAAAGTTTGATAATATTGATTTAAATCTTGAAATAATTAAAATATTTTTAAATAGATTACAAATTACACATACTTTCGGAACTGATGGGATACCATCTTCTATGTTAAAATTATTATCTAATGAATTATGTAGGCTTTTATATATTATTTTTAATTCATATTTATTATCGGGTACTATACCGAACATATGGAAAAAATCTATAATAACCCCAATTTTTAAAAAGGGTGAACCATCAAATTCAAATAACTATAGGCCTATTTCAATAACATGTGTAATGTGTAGACTCTACACTGTAGAGTATTATAACGTGTTATTTCTAAACAATTAATTTTGTATTTAAAATCTAATAATTTATTAACAAAATATCAATATGGTTTTATAAGTGGAAAATCCACAGAATTACAATTTACAAAATGTTTAAAATGTTGGTATAATGAATTGAATAATAAAAAATGTGTAGATATAATATATATTGATTTTGCAAAAGCTTTTGATGTTGTTTCTCATTAAAAACTATTATTTAAATTAAAATTATACGGTATATCTAATAAAATAATAAAATGGTTTTATAATTTTTTATCGAATAGATCTCAAATTACACGGGTTGAAAATTCTTTTTCAAATAGTTCTATTGTAAAATCAGGAGTACCACAAGGATCGGTTTTAGGTCCAATTTTATTTTTATTATATATTAATGATCTTCCTAGTATATTCTCTTCAAAAATTCATATTGATTTATTTGCCGATGATACAAAAATATATTTTTCTTACGCATCTGAGAGTGAAAGATTTCTTTTACAAAATAATTTAAATTTATTTTCACAATGGGTAAATAAATGGCAATTAAATATTTCATTATCAAAATGTGCAGTTATGACTTTAGGGAAGGTTACTCCACCAAAATATTTTATAAATAATATTCAATTAGAAAACGTTAATTTTTATAAAGATTTAGGAATAATA
The DNA here is from genome assembly GCA_964019155.1 of Osedax fenrisi. Classification (NCBI taxonomy): domain Eukaryota; kingdom Metazoa; phylum Annelida; class Polychaeta; order Sabellida; family Siboglinidae; genus Osedax; species Osedax fenrisi. The sequence continues at coordinate 77,308,553 of OZ025243.1, forward strand.
TTTGAAAATAACCTTTTATTTAATAAACATATTGATTATATTTGTAAAAAAGCTTATTTTTCTTTGAATTCAATTTTTAGATGCATTACTACAAAATCCCCTAAAGCATTATTAAATGCATATACAATTTATTGTAGACCAATTTTAGAATATGCATCCATAATTTGGTCACCTTTTTCAAAGGTTAATAAATGTCGTAGTATCATAGAACAAATTGAAAGAGTGCAAAGATTATTTAATAGAAGATTAATTACAAGATGCGTAGGATATAAAAATTCATCAAATATTAATTATAAATCATATATAGAGAGATTGGTATATTTTAAATTAGAATCACTTGAACTTAGAAGATTAAAAATAGATCTAACTACAATTTTTAAAATTTCAAATAATTATACAGATATAATATATCTGATATTCTTAACATTTCGAATAATTGTAGAACTAGAGGTAATTGTAAAAAATTAAATGTAATACATAATTATGATAATGCAATTAATAATATAATTAATAATAGATCAGTTAATTTATGGAATTCATTAAATAATGATATAATAAAATCTGTATCTGTTTCATCTTTTAAAAATAAAATAAACAAAATCTGTTTTGACAAACAACTTTTTTTTAACAGAAATTTATAATTTTATATTGATTTATGTTTCATTTTGTATCTTAATTATTGTATCTTAATTATCTCTTCTGGTTTTTTTTAATGTGTTTTTATAGAAAATTTGTGTTTTTATATCTATATTTCAAATATATTATAATATAAAATTAATAAATTATTACAGATAAAGTGGGAAGTATTATTTTATATTTGTTTGTTCTGTATTATATTTTGTTATAAATTTATTATTGTTATAGAAAATTCGGGTTTTTATATCTATATTTCAAATATACTATAATATAAAATTAATAATTCATTATTATTACAGATAAAGTTGGAAGTATTATTTTATTTTTCTTTGTTCGGTATTATAATTTTGTTTTATATATATTTTGTAAATATGTTTCAAATGTATTATTCAAATGTATTATATTACTAAACTACAATATTAATAATTTTCTATTATTTCAGATTATAGTGATAAGTATTATATTGTTTGTTTCGTAATATTATTGGTATGTTTTCTTATTAGCTGTTTTTGTATAGGTATATTGGTTTATTTTATTTGTAATTTGTTCTGTTTGTATATATATATGTTTCAAATTTATTATACAATTAAAATATAAAATTAATAAAATACTACCTATTATTATTACAGATTTTGGTAAGTATTACATTATTTGTTTGTTTCATTCAAGTATTTGTTTCATTCTAGTATTGGTTTAATTGATTTTAAACATGTTCTGTTTATAATATATTTAAAATTTAACATTTAAATATTAAACTATATAACTAAAATGTATTACTAAAACAGGGTACAAAGATAAGAAGATTTCTACAAAGTTAAAGTAGAAATTGAATATTTCTATGCCACTTACATAATACTATATTTTATTTCTATTATCGATTATTTTTACGCTATCTTTTATTTCTATTTTTATCATTTTTCGTTTATTTTTACTATATGATTTATTTCTACTTTCGATTGTTTTTCGTTTATTTTTACGGTAACTGTAAAACGTTTTAATTTCTTTAATTTTTTAATTTCGTATTATTCTTTGTTTATTTCTATAACGTATGTTATCGTTAGCAAATATCTATACTTTATACTTTCGATTATATTTTCGGCTATGTATTTGCTTAAATAAATTATCAATCAATCAATCAATCAATAATAATAATAATAATAATAATAATAATAATAATAATAATAATAATAATAATAATAATAATAATAATAATAATAATAATAATAATAATAATAATAATAATAATAATAATAATAATAATAATAATAATAATAATAATAATAATAATAATAATAATAATAATAATAATAATAATAATAATAATAATAATAATAATAATAATAATAATAATAATAATAATAATAATAATAATAATAATAATAATAATAATAATAATAATAATAATAATAATAATAATAATAATAATAATAATAATAATAATAATAATAATAATAATAATAATAATAATAATAATAATAATAATAATAATAATAATAATAATAATAATAATAATAATAATAATAATAATAATAATAATAATAATAATAATAATAATAATAATAATAATAATAATAATAATAATAATAATAATAATTTTACGGTAACTGTAAAACGTTTTAATTTCTTTAATTTTTTAATTTCGTATTATTCTTTGTTTATTTCTATAACGTATGTTATCGTTAGCAAATATTTATACTTTATACTTTCGATTATATTTTCGGCTATGTATTTGCTTAAATAAATTATCAATCAATCAATAATTATAATAATAATAATAATAATAATAATAATAATAATAATAATAATAATAATAATAATAATAATAATAATAATAATAATAATAATAATAATAATAATAATAATAATAATAATAATAATAATAATAATAATAATAATAATAATAATAATAATAATAATAATAATAATAATAATAATAATAATAATAATAATAATAATAATAATAATAATAATAATAATAATAATAATAATAATAATAATAATAATAATAATAATAATAATAATTAATCGTTCAGAGTGAACAGACGTGTTTTCTAAAATTACTATTTCAATACACAATATTTCGAATCCAGATTCTATTGTTTCAAAATTGAATAGCATTCGAGATATACTTCTGCTATATTGTCTAAAAATAGTTAGTAGTGTTATATATTGATTTTCTATATTGTATGCATTTGTTCAACACACACCAATACATTTATAATATTATGTCTGTATTCTATATCTACAGATAATATATATATATAATCCAATTTCTTGAATTAATATATTATAATATATGTATTAATATAATAGCCTTATGGCTTGTTATTAATAAGTATACTTATTTATTAGTAATTTATAGGTATTATGACATGCTATATATGTACAAATATTTCTCAAGAAAAATTATTAAGTTGTTCATGTGGTAATCATATACACATTAAATGTTTACATAAGGATAAAATATTATCAAACCATTGGTCTAATGGTAATCCACCTAAGTATGTGCTGGAAAATTTCGACTCTCCTAATTTTAATTTTAATTGTCTTTCTTGTGATAAAACTAATGCATCGAATTTAAGTAAATCTGATAATAATCATTCACTTAACCTATCTGACATTAATAATAATATAATGATAAATACTAAATTAATTAATGTAATTAATTCTAAAGTTAGTGAAATGATATCTAATCAACCTACAAAATCATATGCTAGTGTTTTGAGTGATAATTTTATAAATATCAATAAGTCTATTAATTCTATTAATTCTGATATGCATGCTATCAAAATTAACGATGAAAATACAGTTATTTTTGAAAATCTACCTACAATTAATAATATGTCATTTGATAATAACTATTTAAATTATTTTAATAACATTATTTCCACAACTTTTGATATTCCAAATTATAAATTTAACTCTAGCTTTAATTACAGTCTTAAATCTATTATTCTAAAGCTTGATTCATCTATTTCGAAAAATAATATTATCAATAACTCTAAAATTAAATTAAATACAATTCATGATTTTAAAAATATTTTTACTAGAACATCTCTTCCAAATTCTGAAATTATTCGTAAAAAAATCCTATATCATGCTATAAAATCAAATATGTTGGACTCTAATATTAAATTGGTTTTCAACAAATTTACAATGAAATACGAGCTTCATAAATTAGTTGATAATAAGATTAACTGGCATTCAAAAATTCCCGAAGTTGATTATGAGAAGTGGTCCACATCGTTTATAACCTAATGACAATTCAACCTGACTATCAAATTCATCTAATTTAAAAGTAATGTTTTCAAATTGTCGCAGTGTTAGAAACAAACTACCTTATTTAGAGTTAATTCTTAGTTCTAACATGTATGATATTGTTTGTCTTGTTGAAACATTTCTAACAAATGTTGATACTGATGCTTTACTACTTTTTGGTAATACTAACTATAAAATATATCGTAATGATAGGAAATCTCATTCAGGTGGTGTAGCGATAATCTGCAAATCTAATTTAAATCCAATTCAATTATATTTCAATAATTTTAATAATATTGAGCATATTACTCTTGTACTACATTCTACTAAAAATATAAGATTATCTTGTATTTATCGTCCACCTTCAACTGATTTTAACACTCATAAATCGATTTGTAAATTTTTATTTTCACTATGTGATACAATTTCACCTACTATTATTGTAGGAGATTTCAACTTACCTCTTTATAATTGGAATGATAATACATTTCCTAATTACCCATCAACATATTGCGAATTTGAATATAGTCTATGTCAAAACTCACTCATTCAATTAATTACTTTTCCAACTCGTAATAATAATTTGCTGGATTTATTACTAACCAATAATCCTATGATTATTTCGAAAATTAATGAATGTCCCCCTTTTGGATTTGGTAAATATATTAGTGACCATATATCATTTTCATTTTCTCTACCTTTCCAAGCTAATTTAAAAATAAATCAAAAAGTTGGGCTAAATTTTAGAAAGTCTAATTTATATAGTATACATCAATCCCTTTCTTCTATTGATTGGAATTTATTATTATCTATAGATATTAATAATATGTTTAATATTTTTTATAATACTTTATATAATATTATTAATGATAATGTTCCAGCTTATAAACATATCAAAAATAAAAAAAACGTATCCAAAATATATTCTACGTTTAAAAGTAAAATGTTTAAAATATTATAAAACTAGATTAGATTCACATAATAATTTTATAAATTGGAAAAATATTAAAAAATTATTAGATTATAACATTAAAAAATTAACTATCGATAGAGAAAAATTAATTTTATCATCTAATGACAAATCACGATTTTATAATTATATTAATTCAAGATGTTCTTCTTTTTCCACTATAGGTCCCATTAAATCTGACGATAATACATATATTTTTTCAGATACAGTTAAATCTAATATACTCAATAATCAATTTTCTTCTGTATTTATTAATGATAATGATAATATTCCTCATTTATCTCCACCTAAACATAATTCAACAATAAATAACTTTTTATTCTATAGGCATAACATAAGAAAGCATCTAATAAATCTCTCACTATCATGTACATTGCCACCAGATGATATCCCTTCAATATTTTTCAAACAATTCTCATATGAATTATCTATTCCACTTACGATATTATTTAATAAAACTTTATCAGCTGGTGTATGTCCTGACATGTGGAAAGTAAGTTATATAGTTCCGATATTCAAAAAAGGTAACCCTTCAAATAGAGAAAACTATAGGCCGATTTCAATTACCTCAATTATGTCTAGAGTATTCGAGCGTATATTAGTTGAGGAAATTAATTTGTATCTAGAACGTAACTCATTAATTTCTGATTCTCAATTTGGATTCCGTCATAAAAAATCTGTTGAACTGCAACTATTAAATTGTTATACTAAATGGATTACTGCAATTGATAAAGGCAGTTTTATTGATATCATATATCTTGACTATGCTAAAGCTTTTGATAAGATCTCTCATAGTAAATTACTTGTCAAATTAACTAATTTAGGTATATGTGGTAACATACATTCTTGGATAAATAGTTTTCTAGCTGGTAGATCTCAAAGAGTAAGAGTTAACAATCAAATGTCTGATACAGTTAAATAATATCTGGTATTCCACAAGGATCTGTAATAGGGCCTTTACTCTTTCTAATATATATCAATGATTTAGTCGAAGTGATTGATAAAGATATATCCATTAATCTTTTCGCGGATGACACTAAATTGAGTTTTATATCTAATGACATAGATCATAGATATAAATTACAACATAATATTGATAAATTTTATGAATGGTCTAATTCTTGGCAATTAGAAAACGCTGCAAAAAAATCAGCTGCTCTTACATTAGGTAATACTAATAAACCATTATATACTATAAATAATGTTTCAATAGTAAACTGTAGATCGTATCGTGATCTTGGTATAAAATTTGATCCATCATTACATTTCTCTGAACATATTGGTGTGTGCTGTACAAGTGCATATTGTGTTATCAATCGTATATTTCGCTGTTTCATTACTAATAATATGCCAGCTATTAGAAAATCATATATATCATATGCTAGACCCCACCTTGAATATGCGTCGACAGTCTGGAATCCGGGATTAGATGCCAGGACATTCAAAGGACTGAAGATAAAACTAGAGAAGGTCAAACAATTCTTTACGAGAAGATTAATCGAGAGATGCGGTTTACCTTATAAACCTTATAATGAAAGATTAATATACCTAAATCTAGATTCTCTAGAAATCAGAAGAACTAGATTTGATCTTGTTATGGTATATAAGCTATTTAACGGATTGGTATCTATGAATACATCATCTATTATTAATATCAAAAAGACCAACTACAATACCAGAGGCCATTCTCTGCAAATTAGTATGAATACATGTAAACTAAATGTAACAAAAAATCTACTAAATAATCGAATAGCTAAAATTTGGAATGGTCTTGATGAACATATTGTATTAGCAAATAGTTTATATACCTTTAAAAATCATATTAAAAAAATTATAACTTAATATTTATTTATACATATATATATATATATATATATATATGTATATATATATAATTTTATAAATTATTAATTTTAATTATTAATTGTTTTTATCACCGGCACATGTGATACGTTTCTAATTTACTATTGTTATTTTTATATGTGTACTATCTACGTTTTGTTGTCGTTTTGTGAATTTATCACTACATATTGTTAATTATTACTAAATCGAACTTGAGAAATTCATAATAAATATTCATTCAATTCAATTCATTTCAATTCAATAATAATAATAATAATAATAATAATAATAATAATAATAATAATAATAATAATAATAATAATAATAATAATAATAATAATAATAATAATAATAATAATAATAATAATAATAATAATAATAATAATAATAATAATAATAATAATAATAATAATAATAATAATAATAATAATAATAATAATAATAATAATAATAATAATAATAATAATAATAATAATAATAATAATAATAATAATAATAATAATAATAATAATAATAATAATAATAATAATAATAATAATAATAATAATAAAAATAATATTATTATTATTATATATGATTCGTAAGAAGTACTTAATTTAACATTTGACGTATCGACTATCGTTAAGTAACGGTTCGCCACGTATTATATAATACTAAAGATTTATCGACTATTCTCGAATGGGCTGGGGATCTCGCGAGAACCGGATTACCGCCGTCGTAGGAGAGAGAGCGCGACGGTAAATAATCCCCAGGCACGAAGACGAATGATTACGCCATTATTCTCCTAGACCGACTCGCTGTTTGGGGGACGTGTTATCTGTCTATGTCCTACTCCTCCCCATCTCTCTCTCCCGTTACATAACGTTTAGCGATGACGTCGATAAGGCAGCGACTCGGGCCTATTAAACTGGAACACAGCATAGGTAGGAAACCAATCTTATATACGTATATATATATGATATAAATAATAATTGTGAATATATTATAATTCAATATATATTAATATATTAAATATATATTAAATATATTAATCATAATTATAATAATTAATAAATTATATATATATATATATATATATATATATATATATATATATATATATATATATATATATATATATACACACACACGAGCAAATACGATCAAATGCATAGATTTAAGCGAATACCTATCGGTATAACTAAAATACCAGATATTGTAGTATTCGTACTGGCTACTTTATAACGTTTACAGATACACTTGGTATACGTGACGTAGAGATATGTGCGAGGATGTGAGAATAACTCGGTAATAATTGGATTATGACGATTAAACTCGGAATATCGGAAGCGAAATTGTCAAATAATATCTGATATGTATCTATAGATAACTATAGTTCCACCATCGCCATAACTATTTCAGAGTAGAGCTATTATAGTTATAAGTATAACTATAATTATAATTGTTATATATGTATATAGTATAATGCCTGTTTGGTTCAGTTGTCTAAATAGTAATATATGCATGTAGTAGAACGCTAGTTCAAAATAGGTATCCAAATAATATTTAGAAATTATATTATATAATTGAGTATAAATAAATGATCGGTTCTCGTTAAAACCATGGATGAGCATTACATAACATGATAGCGGTAGATACACTAACGTCATATTGTTATACGTGTAAACTTCATCTAATTTCCTGGATAGGATGATAGGAATAGATTAAAATACCAATACCAATAACAATCACATAGACACACTAACATATATATATATTGGAATCCCGCGAGGTAGATTGGTACGAGAGTTTATGCAGATGTATATATTGTAGTTATGTATTCAAATATATTACTAAATTGTTTGTCGCGTGATATGTATCTTGTTACATATGAGTCACGTTTGAACTATGTTATCCATCAATGTAATTAATCTACCTAATCTACCTTCATCTACCTATTATGTAAGTAGGCTATTATAGTAACTCTATTTAAGTAAGTATACAAATTATAGTAACTCTATGTAAGTATTAATTAATGAATTCATATTTATGTTATCCTGAATATTGAATTAATAGACGCAAGTATATTCAGAATCTATACATAGCTTATATTAAGAATATCCTTATAATATGAATATACAATATTTATGATATAATAATTATAAGAAAATAAGAAAATAAAAGTATTTATAAACTGATAATAACTCTCTATTACTATTAGTAGACTCGATGTAGGCCTAACATAAAGGATACACATTAGTAGAAAATGCTATATATGTATATAATACAATACAGAATATATTATATATTGTATATGAAAATACACGCCATCATATATGATAATAATGTATTCCGTATATGCAATAGTGCATAAGGAAAGAGGTGCCGTCATTGAGTGGAACACACAACTCTCTGCATGTACAACACAGTATTCATTTACATATGTGTAAGCCCGCAGTAGATGCGGTATTGAGTGCAAATACGGGGGATCCTACTAATATATATATATATTTATAATTGTATCTTAAAATTCTTGTTGATTTGTAATCCACTATAAACCAATGTTATAAATAATACATTATTTAAAAAAAATCAACACTTCATTAATAATATAATGTAGTGTCATATAACTGTCGATTATATTTACTTTAAAACGAAATAGTCTATACATGCATGTATGCATGATATGGAATTAATTTCCTTTAATATATACATTGTTATTTTTATTTTGGTGGAGTCATTTCATCCCATCCAGGAACTTAGATGAAGTTTTCACTTATAACCATATATGGCTCTAATGTATCTTCGAAGCCGCTCTCATGTTAAGGCATCCATGGTTTTAATGAGAGCCGATCAATTGTGTATACACAATTATATAAGACCACTTTTAAATATTATTTTAAGATTTATTTTAATTATCCTAACGAAGTTTGAACCAGCGTCATACTGCTCGTGTGTCTGATGCCTTAGCCAACTGAGCCACACAGGCAGTTATATAAAACACAAATAAATACATACACAAACACACACACGTATATATATGAACATTAATTATACATATTTAAAAAAAATTAAAGTTGTCGATATCTGATGTCGATGTAATAAATACTGTATACTAAGTTAAAGCATTAAACTAAATAAATATTGAGCAATTTATTTTCGGTGATCAATGTAGATAAATAACTGAATCGAATCCAACATAATAACTGAATCGCGTTATCGTATTCAAGTTATGTTTCCTATAGATAAGCTATATATAGATCTATAGATATATAGCTATAAACTATAAATTCCCTATAGATTTCCCATTGATTTTATTTAAAAGTTCATAATTATGTATTCGTTAGTTAAGTTGCATAGTATATATGTGTATTATAATACTTAAATAAAATGTCTTACTTTTTTTACTAAATTGAATATTTAGTTATCATAAATACATTACGTATTATTATTACCCGTAAGGATACACATACACCCTGCAGGCGTTCGTGTACTTCACGATCTACTTCGACTACGACGCTTATCAATATTGCATAGTTGTTAGTTCTTAATATGATCACGTAAATATATATTTTGTATTGTTATTGTTATTTCGTTGGAGTATATTCAGTCCATTCAGGAACTCGGATGAAGTTTTGACTTATAATCATATGGCTCTGATTTCGATTCGAGGCTGATATCGTGTTAAGGGGTTTAGCGGCTTTTGATGTATACAATGTATAGGATAGGAGATCTTTTTTTTATATAATTATATTGTATTTAAAAAAATGTTCAACATATAAGGTTTTGATCCGATTCACATTCTGTACATTGTATATTGTTAACCAATATAATGTTAATAAAAGTTACTTAATTAGAAGAAAATTATGGTTCACTGAAAATCCGAAATATTATGAGGAAAAATATGATGCAAATTAGATTATTTTTTTTTATTTTTTAATTTTGTATATATTATATTATGTGTATTACATATCTTTTAAGTAACATTTATTATACACATAATAATAACAATACTGTGAAAATGTCATCAAGTTTGGATATTTATTGAGAGGGCTGAACAATTTCTAAGATTTAAAATAAATGAAAATCAATATTCTTAGTAAATCGAGATTAAAGTTTGACTACATTTATTCTACATTTTATGATAATTAATATTTATTATTTGTATATTTGACTACATTTCTAGTATAATTATATAATATAATACTACACTAATATATCCATAAAGTTATTCTTATAATATGTATATTATATTACAAATAATTACACATAATAATCTAATATTTATGACATTTTTTAAAAGAGAAAATATATTTTTTTACAAGAAAATAAATTGTTGTTAGCTTATTTATTTATTTCTAGTATTATAATATAAAAGATTACCACACTAATATATCCATAAAGTTATTCTTATAATATTTATATTATATTATAGTCCGGCGATCGATCTTCTACTACGTCTTGGAATTTTGAAATTAAATAAATAAATGACGCAATATCAATTACGTTGTTTACAATGCGAATTTTACATCTGATTACATAATATATCGTATATAACAACACATTTAAAATTATTAAAAAATATTAACTTATAGATGTCATATTATAAGTTACAAATATGAGTATTTTACTATTATTTACGCCATTTTTTACAAATTTATTTTTTTATCAGATTGGTCATGTACTAAACTATCAAATTATATTATTTACAGATCGTTATATGCTCTACAAGTTTCAGAGGATATAAAATATATATATTAAATAATACTTTCCAACAACAACAATTTTAATTTATTTTAACAAATTTCTAAGGCCGCGAATCCCCTTAGGCATCCATGGTTTTAACGAGAGCCGATCATTTATTTATACACAATTATATAAGATCACTTCTAAATATTATTTTAAGAATAATTTGATGGACCCGGAATGAGTTTTAACACATTTGCAATTCTCTGCATGTCTGACACCTTACAACCTGAGCCATCCAGTAGTTTCGATATATATATATATATATGTGTGTGTGTGTGTGTGTGTACGTGTGTGTATGTGTGTGTCTGTGTATATATGTATTCATGTGTGTATTTATCTATAATTATATTTATATATACGATATATCTAATAACTAATCACACTTAAATATTTAATGAGAAGTCACACGTGTACATCTATTATCGTTGCGCTTAGAACACACGCTGGTTGTTCATTATCGCTCATACTAGTGTACTTCCGGATGTTGTGATATATTTGTGGGATGCACATGAATTGAGTTTAGAAGTCGCTAATTGTGTATACATGTATGTACAAAACAACATCTAATTTATATTATTTATTATATTTATTTTTATTATTATTATTATTATCAGATTTAAGCAATGCCAGGGTAATAATAGAAGCGGTGTCGCTTATCGAGATAATACCCCTAATATAATCGATAACATTAATTTAGCACGTGCTAAGTAGTACCTTTTTTTTTTAGTAGTACTACAAAAACTTACATAACGTTTAACCTATAGTGATTATATTATATATGTATTACTCACTGATATCGTTAACGGTGTTTACAAATTTAAATATAACCGATTTGTACATCTATATATATATATATATATATATATATATATATATATATATATATATATCTATATATGTATATATACATGTATAGATACATATAATATTGTAATATACTACCGATGACATTGTTATTATCAAGGACATGATATATATGTTCATATAGCAATGTTTCGTTTACTTCTTTATTTGTGTACTTTATCCTTCGGCTACCCGTAACACGTGTTCACGAACATGGTAGCTAACCACTGTAACGATATTTCGTTAAGTACAAATTAAACGTTCATTAAACTCGATTTAAACGTTCATTGGGTATTCGAAATAGTAGGGGCGCTGCAACAGGGGGGACGGGGGATATGCCCCACCCCCCCAACTTAAAAATCTAGGGGGGACCTCCTATGTATTGGTCCCCCCCCCATTTTTACCACAAAATATATTTTGATTGGTTGTTCCACCTACATACAAAATCGTTCCAACGCCCCTACGAAATAGCGAACCTTTTGTAACGTTCATTATACTCCAGTTCACCAATAACGTTTGTATATAAACGTCCTTTATACTCTCTATTATAATGAACGTTTTTTGTTATATAAACGTTCTTTATACTCTATATTCTGAATATCTTATATTATTGATATGCTTATACTTCTATATGTATTAGCGGGGATCTGTTCATATTAATATGTAACTTGTCATGACTTATATATTACAATATATTATAGAATTACACATATGTATTTAAAACATGAATTTAACAATAATCATATTTTGAATATTAAATACAATTTTTCAATATTGAGCAATCATTATAACATTATTTCAAATTGTATTATCTTAATTATCAATATAATTATGATTATAATTATTGTTGATTATTATAATTAAGTTGATACATAAATGAAATTATGATAATTTAAAAAAAACTATACATACTTAAAGAATTTATGATTTTAAAATAGTAACTTTATTTATTAATTTCATAATATTAACTTAAATATAAAAATAAAATAATAATGTATACTTAATTCCATTAGTAATAAATTAAATCAATATATCAAAATAAAAAAAAGGTTAAATATAAATTGTATCTATATTTAAAAAAATAATCTACGCGATAATTAATATGATTAGCAAGAATTGTTTTAAATAATCTTGTATTTAATAATATATCTATAATAATATCAGTATAATTATATCACTTTATTTGTACTATATTTTCTCGCTATCATTAGCTATTTTATCCGTATATCACAATCATATAATACTTTTAATACAAAATGTCATTGTGATTTTCAATATCTAATGAACTTTTAGACATTTTTAATAAAGGTTCTTTATACAAATATATTCTAAGAACGTATAAATTTAATAATAGGTTGATTCAATAAAGGTTCATTGGACTCTGAAAATGTCTAAAGAATGTTTACACAGTTATGATAAAGGTTCTTTATAAAGCTGTATTTCAAGAATGTTTTAATTACATTTTATAATATATATATATATAATATATTAGACTCTGAAAGTGTTTAAAGAACTTTTACTTTTTACTGCAGTATTATATTTACACATAGTGTTGTAGCGTGCGATATCCACGTCGATATATCGAACATTCTATATATAGAATATATACTGAGAGATACATCTACACGTATCAAATAATATATGTATAGTTACACGAAAATATACAATATATATATATGTATATATATATATATAGAGATGGGAACGATACTCAAAAAATGTATAATAGATACAATTACAATTAAACACTTTTTTTTATAATAGATACAACTTCAATTACTTTTAAAAAAAGCATAGTAGATACAATTACAAATACAGCATTTTCTTAGTATACTATAGTTACATCTTAGTAGATACAAATACATTAAATAATATACAATATATATATATATATATATATATATATATATATATATATATATCTATATATATATATTATATCATATAAGATATATTTATATATATACATATATATATATACATCGATGTCGAATTTGATAGTATATATCAAGGTTTATTATACGGAAATAATGTCCGGGAATGTTTGATAGAAAGTGATTTTTCTAGCAAGTTGTAGTGGGACCCCTTTTAAAGTTATTATATTTCCGGAAAATTATTGGAAAGTAATAGGGTAACTCACTACATTCTCCTTGATTTATCAGCTGACTTCGATACCCTTGACCATAATATTATTATAAATCGACTATCCTCTATCGGAATCGATGGTACTGCACTCGATTGGTTCATCTCATACCTAACTGCTCGTTTTTACCAAATTAGCATAAATTCACTATTTCTAAATCTCGTAAAGTTACTCATGGAGTACCTCAATGATATATCCTTGGTCCACTCATGTGCAATATCTATTTACATCCCGTATTTAAAATTATTGATAAATACCCCATTATAGATCTATAGTCGACTCTCACTCGTATGCAGATGACATATTACACTGTAGATTGATAGACCCTAACAATGATATAACTTTAATTATCATCTGCATTACTGATATACATAACTAGCTCACCAACAACTTCTTATCACTAAACTGTCTTAAAACTAAATAACTAAATATTAAAACATCTACTACTATAATTATTCCACCACAAATTACCATTAATAATCTAGTATTTCGTATGCCAAAAAGTAAAAAATCTTAGTATATTAATCGACCCAACACTACAATTTCATATTCAGACTAAATCACTATCACAGTCAATTAACTACATACTACATAACTTACGAACAATAAGACCCTTCATTAATTGCAATACTGAAAAACTTCTCGCTACATCCATCTTTCTACCCCGCCTTGATTACTGTAATTCCTGCCTCCTCATAATCTAATAAATAAACTCCAACGCCTTCAAAACTCAGCCATCAGATTTATATTCAACATAGCTAAACATTCCAGACAACATATATCTCCTCTGAGAACCAAATTACATTGGATGCCAATAAAATCCCGTATAATTTATAAGATTTCACTCACTATACATTTAATTACTTACCATAACACACCTGACTATCTCGCTAACTTACTAACTCCCAACACAACTATTTACGAACAAGATAAATAAACAAATTCAAATTAAAAACTACAGTTCTATCATATTTAACATCTGCCCAACATAAATCTTTCTCCGTCCATGCTCCAAAAATCTGGAATGATCTACCTCACCATATCCGATCTATTGACTCAACTGTAATATTCAAGTCAAATCTCAAAAAATACCTTTTTTCTCAATAAATACATTGAAAAGCACGTCCTAAAACGTCCATAAAGTGGTTGATGGAAGTGCCTAAACCAATTTGGTAACAGGTAACAAATAACTAAAAGTATAGTTAACTTGCAAGAAAATAACTTTCTAGCAAACATTTCCGGAAATACTGGTCAGGGGCGGATACAGGGGGGGGCTAGGGGGGCTCTAGCCCCCCCCTCATGATTGTAAAATAGATGATGTGGTTAAATCAGAAAAACTTTCAATGTCAATTATAGGTAGGTTTATACATATTTTTTTTATATATTCATTAATTGTAATATAATTTAAAGATATTGACACTATTTATAATGAATTAACAAGTAAAAAACAACAAGAAAAGTATCTTCTGCTAAAAAAATACTCGCACAACAATCCATCAAAGATCACGTTTTTAAACATCATAAAGAAAATGGAAATACTCGGTTATAACCATGTGTATACACACGTACTCTTGGTTATCCTACAGTGAATCTGTAAATGGCGTATTGTGTACACCATGTGTTTTTCATTTAACAATTAATCACAATCAAGTTGTAAAATTTGCCACTTCGCCCTTGATTAAATTTAAAGGTGCGATTGCCGAAATTTAAGAATTTAAGAAAATATTAATCTAATATTTACCAAAAGAATTCTTTGGAAGAAAATTATCATTGTATTGCAGTGCTAGAAAATAAGAAGCAATCATCTATAATTCAAGTCAAAAAGTCCATATCTAAGCACATTGAATGTAACAGAGCAATATTATAATAGGAATATTAGATATAATCATTCTTTGTAAAAAGACAAAATATTTCATTACGTGGTAGGTATAATATATTAAGATATTAAAATAATGAATATTCTACTGATCCAAATTCTAATCTAGGAAATGTCAATGCACTTCTAAAACTATTTATAAGCTATGGAAATGGTACCTTAAAAGAACACTTTTTAATGTGTAATAAAGATGCTAAATACACCTAAAAACAACACAGAATGAATTGATATTTGAATGTGGTGAATATATTAAATAAAGAATAATTTATGAAATAAAAAAATCTAAATATTTTAGTGTACTAGCTGATGAAACCACATATATACCTAATGCTAAACAAATGGATTTAGCAATTCGATATTTTGATAGTAGGTGTAATACCTACGTGTATCACTGAAAAGTTTATTTCTTTCATAAAATGTGAAAATCTTAGTGGAGAAAGTATAGATAACTTGATTATGGATACACTAACTAAAGTTGAATTCAATCTTGAAAATTTAAGAGTGCAAGAATACGATGGAGCAGGACATATGAATATTTGACATATATGCATATAAACATATTTGGCAAAGTAAAAGGAACGTCAACTATAATTCTGATAAGTAACCTATAGCTACATATGTAAACTGTAGACCACACGTATTAAATCTATCAATAGTAAATACATGCAAAATGTCGTTATTTCAAAATATGATGGTCATATTATTAGAAATCTGCATATTTTTTAAATATTCTGCAAAGAGGCAAAAAGAGGAAATGATTTAATAGAAGAAAATATTAAACAAATTTGTGCCAGACATGATGCTTTGCGAGTATTCATAGAACTGTATCAAGCTATATTGTAATAATGTTATATGACATATATGATGATAAAACATGGAATTCAGAAAGTATAACAACAGATAACGATCTTTACAATTCTATGAGTAATACACAATTTATTATGTAATTAATTAATTACAATTGTATGTAATAATTCACTTAATTCATAAAAAAATTAACAACTGCTCTCCAGAGTAGGTCAATAGATGCATATAAGGCAACTCAAGATATTCAAAGTGTAATTAAAGGGATACAACTTTGTAGAGATAATATTGATGAAGTACAATTAGAATGGAATGAAGAAGCATCACATTTATTATCATATTAAAATCAAGTAATTTATTTACCAAAGTTAAATAAAAGACAGCTACATCGTACAAACAAATACACTTGATATATCAGCTGAATTCAACTCTTAAGAGTATTTAAAAAAGTAATATCTATTCCATTATTGGATCATTTGATAATGGAGATGAAAGAAAGATTCAATAAAAACATATTGTATATATCTTTTGGAGCATTATTAATTCCAAAAGTAATGAATGAAAACAAGGATTCATGGAACGAAAATATATTCTATAAAGTTTTATGAATAAGTCAAATATGATTTACCAAAGATACATTAAATAAAAACAGAATTAATTTGTTGGGAAGTTAAATGGACAGAGACTAAATATTTACCTAATACGATAGCAATTAGCCTACTCTTAATAACATGTCAAGGTAAATTGAAATTGAATTTACATTAAATTATATATATATATTAATAATATATAATTTATATATATACTATAGGTTTATTTTTCCTAATATCTATGAAATGCTTTTATTGATTGATGCTATCCCAATTACCTCGTGTGATTGTGAACGTTCATTTATCCGATTAAGAACAATAACTACATATTTACGTTCGACTATGAGTGTAGATCGACTAAATGGACATTCTTTATTATATATACATAAAGACATATAGATCGATTGTGATTATATTATTTCCAAATTTCCAAGAAGAATACAATTGATTAATTTATTGGATTAATAGTTTTTATTAAATGAAATATAAAATATTATTCTATTTAATTAATATAGTATTTAATTTATATATACCTACATATTATTCAATTGAATATTATCATAGTAAATAAGTCTTATTTTAAAAATACACTTTTAATTGAATGTCAGCCCCCCCCTTGAAAAATTCCTGTATCCGCCCCTGCTGGTTGTGGGATACCCCTTTTAAAAGGACATATGTGATATTTACACCTTATACCGTATTCTTCAATAGATGATATAGAATAAATTTGTTGAAATTGAATGACATTTAATAAAACCCACGATGAATCTTTTAGTGTACCAGCGTTTATTTCATCTGAAATTCTACTATGAGCCATTACAGACTATATAGATGTATACATTATTACAATATACTTTTTTCAACTAAAAATAATCAGAAACCTTTAATAATCCGAATGTTCAACACGAATATAGTAAATTATCAAATATACAAAAAATAAATTAGTAATATATTATTTATTATTATTATTTAGAATTAATAATATTTATTAAAATGATTTTATCTTTCAATATGATATATAATTTTGAATTATAAATCAATTATTATATAAAATATATTATAAAAATAATGTATTTGTTTTCAATAAATGTATGGTTTTTGAAAATATCATTATAATTGATATATCATAATTTAACAATTAATAATTTAAATATTTACAAAATATATTTATTAAAAATATGTTGATTTATATATATTAAAATTAATTTATGATATTATAAAATATTGATAAAATACATATAATGTCCAAATGATATATTATTTAATATAATAATGTATTTGTTTACATAATTTTCAGAAATATATTCCATCAATTTCGCAATGGTATTCTTAAGAATTCCGGTTTCAAAATCCCCTAGCCGTATCAATTTTAGGGTGTTCACATGAGCATCTATTTTTTCAGTAGAATTCTTAAAAATATATACATTTGATGAACTTATGAACTTAAGTTTATCATATTATCATTAGATGATGATATATATATATATATATATATATATATATATATATACATTTCTGATCGTACTTCTTCTATTCTTATCAATGGGCACATATCATCTCCTAGAAATATTTCTTACAGAGTCCCCCAAGGCTCTGTATTATGACCGATTCTTTTTAATATTTACCTACTTCCTATTTTTGATATAATGTCTAATTTTCCCCTTATATCAATTCACTCATACGCTGATGATATACAACTTAACGTAAAATGTACTTCTGATATCAACTTTGATCACAATATTATGTCTAACTGTATTAAATCTATACATACTTGGCTTTCAAATAACTCTCTATCACTGAATCCCAATAAAACAGAAACTATATTTCTTCACCTCCCTTCTCCCAGATGCCCATTAACAGTCCCACCATTTATCATGGTTAACAATCATAATATCTTATATTCTGATAATTTTAAATATCTTGGTGTTTATTTCGAAAGTTCTTTATCTTTTCATCGCCACATCTCAAATCTTCGCTCTATAAACTGTCATAATCACTCTTTAGGTATAATCCG